>RCWM02000612.1:0-612561 GCA_003667255.2 Euschistus heros | reverse complement strand
TTTTTAAAAATAAATCTTTATATCTGTTCTTATCAGCTTAATCTCTGGTACGACCCTCATCGAGGGTCCAGAAGATTAAACTGATTTTTGGAAAATGACGGAGTGCTAGGGGCTTGCTCCACCTCTGTCGCGGGTTGACCCGGTATTGCAGTACCTCCGGGAACGGCCCATTTAAATGTAAATCATTCACACTAAATTCATCTGACTATTCCCTTAGATATCAGTTGAAAAATAGGATTCAGATCCCGAGAGTTACTGTTTACTCACTCGGCTTTTGAAATTAGACCTTACTCTCCCATTATACGTTCTTAACCTGAGCCGGAAAATGGGTGTTGGATTATAAAGAAATATCTAGAAAAAATAATAATTAATAAAAAGTAATTTAAATGTAATAAAAATAATAATTAAATATTAGGACCAAGTTCAATTAAATTGCCATGAGTACCTCATGTAGCCTGATTTTTCCTTAAGTCTTTTTATTGATGAATACGGAATAGGCTGATCATTTCATAAAAACCTTCCAAAAGCGCTCATGAACCCCCCCCCCCCCCCCATTCCCAAATATAGGGGAGAATTTTATCAAAAACACTGCGTGTAGTTGTAAGTCCTTTATTCCCTTTCCAATATCGCAGGTGTAAACTAATTTTCATAAAAATCACCCAAAGTCAGTCATTCAAAAGTTCCTAGAATTTCTGCCCAAAATTCTGAAAACGGTCGGTCATTTGATCCGTCATGGTAGTTTTAGTGTTAAGCCCCAACAAAAAAACAAACCTTACACTATGGTGAATTTTTTATGGATTTCTGTTTTTTTTTTTTTTCTTTGAATATTGAGTTTTTGGCAGTTTTGATAATGATCTTAAAACTTTATCTTTAACATTTTTACATTGATACATTCAAGGACTGTGAAAAACAAAAACAGTTACTAACTGGCCTGATAACTCAATAACTATCAAAAGTTGAATGAAACATTTCAGATGATATGAATGTACTACATATACTGACTGAATACCGTCAGTAGTTACATAATGGCCATGTTCCATGTTTGAGGATTATAGTTTTTATTAGATGAAGTCATTTAAATTTAAATAATTTACATTCATAAAGTATATGTCTAAAAATTAATAATTAATGAATAATCAGTCAGAAATTTACATATACCTTAACACTAAAACTACTGACATTTTATATGTACCGTAAAACGGCCTGACTTTGCACCAAGTTAAACCAATCAATAAACGATGATATTTTGAATTTAAGGAGTTAACAGACTAGTAATAATTTTTCCTGATATAGCTTTAAATTGTATTAAATTAGGTATAATTTTAATACAAATAAGCAAATATTTTAATACAATTTAAAGCTATATCAGGAAAAATTATAACAGTATTTATCAATATACTTGTACATAGATGACAAAAACCTTATTAACAAAAAGCAAAATGTTATCCCAAATAATTTGGATTTTCAGCAGTATATATTTACATTTTATATGTACATTTCTTTTTTTTTTTATATGAGACAAACCATTGTCTACGTTCAAGTTTTAGAGGTTGATTATAATGTATCTCAAGAGAAAAAAAAATATATTTTATACCTTTAGGGCTAAGTATCAAAGGGTTTTAATCTAACATTGACCTTGAGCTTAAGTTTTTAGGAAATGAGATTGAGCAGAAATAAATATTTTTATAATTGTGGGTATTATTTTCTAAATATGAAGTAGAATATCATATTTTATGATGGTGAACTATTTAAAATATTATAACTATGATATTATGGTGTTCATAACTTGTACCAACCATAGTAATAGTTAATATTAATAGTTTTGAAGTGCCTGATTAATATTTTGTTTTTAATTTTTAAAATGTTATAAATAAAATTCATTTATATACATAAATATTTATTATTTTATAGTAGACAAAAATACTTATGTATGTACTTATATTTTCCTACATTCTAACCATTATGGTGTACTTTACCTCTCAGGTACAGACAGATTTGTATTATTAAAAGATAATAAAATATTTTTCATTATTATTATATTTCTTCTTTTTTTTTTTGTAAAATGATATTACTTTTTTTTTCCCTTTCTTGTTACCATTGTCTGAAACTCAGTAAAGCACTTGGATGTTCATATTAGAGGTATTTTCTGTATACTAAAAGGATAGGATAACAAGCATATAATATAATAATAATGTTTAATGATAATAATTTTTAAAAAAATAATAATAAAAATGAATTAATTTTTAAAAAAAATAATAAAAATGAATTAATTTTTACTATTACTTTTTGAAACCATATAAATTTAAAAAAAAACGTCAGTTATATTATTATATAAAGCTCATTTCATAGTTAGAGCCAAGTGCAGTCAATGCCCCACGTGTTGTTTCATGGAGATAGTTCGGATATTCGCTGGGAGGGCGCAGCACAGACGTGACTGTGCGGTGGAAAACTGTTACGGATTTGTCATTTATAATAACTTCCTGTCATTTTAAGTCGCATTAAGTTATTTAGGAAGGACCGGGGCGAAGGTTCTGCCAATAGACGTGATGTTATACGCGATATAGTCGATTTTTATGAGGTTTTTGTTTGGATATCGGGGCGCCGCTTGCTCTCACCGTTATAGTGAGACTTTAGTTAATCAAATTAGGGTTCGGAGAATTGGTAGTTATCGCTTCTCGGCCTATTGGCTAAGATCAAAGTGTAGTATCTGTTCTTATCAGCTACCATTTTTCGTTAAAACCGATCAGTGACTCTGAGCTGCGCTAGATCGCCGAGAACGTCCTACGCGCGAGGAGCGGCGATCAACACTGAGCAGTCCCCGGTGAGTAAATAGCCTTTATATATTTGTATAGGATTAGCGCTAAGCCCGCAGTGTACGTTGTACCCTGCAGAACAACAGTCGGTGTTGTTGTCCGCTGGTGATATATAAAGTAAATGTCTATTTACTTCCGCATTGAGGGTGACCACGTATTAGTGGGTCACCCTTTGCCCAAGTTATCCAGCGGGCAGCATTACACCCAGTGCCCGGTGGCCGGCTGTGGCAAGGAGTACACCAACAGCACATGGACTGCGGGCTTACAATCAGTAATGCGCCACGTCTCCGCTGGGCACCGCCTCCCAGGCATCAAGCCGCGCCATTTCTGCCGCATATGCAACAGGTATATTGAAGAGCGGCCCAAGATTACGACGCACCCGTGTTTAGAGAACGCGGTTGCTCCGTTGGTAAATATGGCAGGGCCCGCTTGGGAGTGCGAGAGGTGCGGAGACGTATTTCCGACCTCAAGGGGGCTGCAGAACCACGCAGCACTGACGCATGCACCGAGGCCCACACCAACAGAAATGCCGGCAACCGATAGTGAGCCCAATAGAAGGGTCACCCGCAGCGCCCACCGTAGTGCTAACATGGGCCAGTCCTCTCGTACCTGTGAGAGACCACCGAGCCCAGTCGAAGAGGAGGAAGATGGAGTGCGGGAGGCTGCAGTAGTGGAAGCCGTGAACATAAATTCAACAGAAGAAATGGCGACCACTGCTGTGGCTGTGTCATCCCCGGCTCCACAACAGATGGAGGAACGAGAAGGGCTGGTGACGACAGGTGAGATACGGGACGAGGGACTGAGAGGTACAATAGGCGGGGACCCAGGTGCAGCCACAAACAGGGCGCCCTCAGGAAGAGGAGCTCCAGTAGAAGAAGAGGAGGACGTCCTGCTAAAAGAGCTGATGAATGAACTTGGGGAGGTTCATGCAAAGGAAGTAGAAGATGGAGCCTGGGTGGCTTTCGAGGGGATCATGAAGAGAATTTATGATAGGGTCCGCCTCATATGTAAGATCAGGCTGAAGGAGAGAAGAGGGCCAGGGAGGCGGACCATAGACCCCTCGGACCCCAGCGCCATCCAGAGACTATATAGGCTGAACAGAAGAAAGGCCGTGAGGATGGTGCTGGGAGAGTCACCCGTAGAGTGTAACCTCCCCATCGAACGAATGGCTGCACATCTGGAGGGAGTGGAGACGGGGGACTTTGACCCCAGTGTTCTTGAAGGGGTTAAGAGAGCGGAAGAGGCGGTCATCATGACATCATTTTCGCCAGAGGAAGTGTATGGCCGCCTCAGAAGGTTTGAGAATTCCGCCCCTGGGGAGGATGGTATAGATTATAGGTCCTGGAAGAAAGTGGACCCTCGAGGTAAGCTTCTGGCCACAATATTTAATATATGCCTGAAGCACCGCAGGGTCCCAGATGACTGGAAGGAGTCCAGGACTATTTTCCTCCCCAAGGTAAAGTCCCCCGAGAAGGAAAAGCGATTGGAGACCCATAGCCCTTACCAGGACGATTTATAAGATTTATGCCGGAGTTCTGGCAGAGAGAGTGACGTCCTGGTGTGGGGTGCATGGGGTCATATCTCCCTTCCAGAAGGGGTTCACTGCGCATGACGGGGTGTTCGAACACAACTATGTGCTCCGTCAGCGAATGGTTGCGGCGAGAAAGGACAGGAAGGAGCTCTGCGCTGCATGGCTGGACATTACCGATGCGTTCGGAGCGATTCCACACGCTTGCATCGCCGGAGCACTGGAGACAAGAGGGGCGGGTGTTGCGCTGGTGGAGATCATAAGAGACCTCTACACAGATTCCTACACCAGCGTGAGCTCGTCCAATGGATGGTCGGATCCCATCAGGATGCGTAGAGGCATTAAGCAAGGATGCCCTTTGAGCGGGCTGCTCTTCATCCTGGGGATCGACCACGTAATAGAAAAGTTAAACTCCGGTGATGACCACACGGTACTGGCATATGCAGACGACATCGCCCTACTCTCCCCCGATCCTGAAGGCCTCCAGAGATTGATCGACGAAGCGGCGGAGGCCTTTAACAAGATAGGGTTACGGATCAACCCCGCGAAGTGCAAGACAATGCACTTATCAGGAAAGGCACCAGTGGGGATCCGGGAAACCCGGTTTAGTGTTGGGGGAGATGAAATTGATATACTGAAGGAGGGCGAGGAGCAGAGCTTCCTGGGCAACCCGGTTGGATTCCGGGCGGTGCACCCCAAGGCGGATATGGAGGAAATTCTGACAAAGGCGAAGGGTATCCTGACATCAAAACTGGCCCCGTGGCAGAAGATCGACGCCCTGAGGACATTCGTGTACCCGTCCCTGGGATTTCAGATGAGAAATGGACACTATCCCAAGGGAGAGTGGACGCGGATGGACGAACTGGTCAGGGCAGACCTCAAGAGAGTGCTCGACCTGCCAGCAGAGGCGTCTAATGAATATTTATACGGGGCCAGATCCGAGGGCCTGTGTGGCATCCCCATCGCTGCGGAGGAGAGCGATCTGGCACTCATCGACGGAGCATTCAAGCTACTAACGACCAAGGACGAGAAGCTCCGTCGAATGGCTAGTTTGGACCTCCTGAGCTCTACGGAGGCAAGGACCAGGATAGGTCACCAACCCGAACCTCAAGCATTTCTCTCAGGGTTGGTGACGAATGGTATGCGGGAGAGGTCTAGCCAGGTGTCGGATTGCTGGACAAGAGGGAGACAGGCCTCCCAGCGAATGGGCGTCCAATGGGATATCCAGGAGGACGTACCATCGGTTACATATGGGGATGTCACTGTAAGAGCGCACGAAAGGCATCGGCTCATCAGGACCCTTCGACAGAAGAAGCAGCTGGAGAGGGGCGAGGCACTCAGACAGAAGGCTGTACAAGGAAGAGTACCAGAGTGCCTCAAGGATTCCCCAGATTCCAGTCATTTCCTCCAAACCGGCGAATTTCTCTCCTTTGCCGACTGGCGGTTCATCCACCGAGCCAGATTACAGCTGGTCCCCCTGAATGGACATCGGAGGTACGGGGTTGACCAGGATAAGAGTTGCAGGCGGTGCACGTTTGCCAACGAGTGCCTGGCTCATGTTATTGGGCAGTGCAACGTGCACGCAGTTCTTCGCCAGAGGAGGCATGATGCCATTGTTGATAGGATTGAGGCGACGGCGAAGAACCGACGATATGGAATCGTCGGTAAGAACCAGGCAGTAGACGATTCCGGCCTGCGACCAGATCTTGTGGTGGCGAAGGGTGACAAAGCTATAATCATTGATGTCACTGTCCCCTTCGAGAACCGCCAAGAAGCTTTGGATTCGGCAAGGAGAAGGAAGGAAGAGAAATACGCTGCCCTGAAGTCCTCCCTGCGGAGCAGATATAGGGAGGTGAAGATTTCCCCCATAGTAGTGGGCGCCCTGGGAACGTGGGACCCCAGCAATGATAGGCACTTGAGGGGCATCACCACTGGGGCGTACCTGAAGAAGATGAAGAGGCTGGTCACATGTGAGACCATAGCCTGGTCCAGGTGCATATATATGGAGCACCTGTCGGGCCGGATTCAACGACCCTACAGGTGGCACCGACCCGAGGAGAGCCAGGCGCAACGGGAAGAGGGACCAGCCTTGGAAGCAAGAATGGGGGAAGAAGAAGACCGCCGAGACGAAGGGGCGGTAGGGCAGGCGTCGCCGGAGCCGTCGACTTCAAGGGATCATCCCGGAGGAGTCGAAAGGGAAGCGTCAGAGGTCACTGGTCGGTGTTAGGCCGGGAAGCGTTATGTGGTCCAGTCCGGATGATAGAGAGCTAGAAATACAGGCTTAAAGAAAAATGAAGAAACTGGACCACATATGTATATAGTGAAAATGTAATTTAAAATTTTGTTTGTTGATTTAATATTATTGCTATTGTATCTTTCGTTATTGTTGTTATATATCTTTTATTGAATGTTTTTTGAAGAAAAGTGAAGAAATGAATTATAACCTATATTATTATGCCTGTAATTTCTTTTTAAAAATAAATCTTTATATCTGTTCTTATCAGCTTAATCTCTGGTACGACCCTCATCGAGGGTCCAGAAGATTAAACTGATTTTTGGAAAATGACGGAGTGCTAGGGGCTTGCTCCACCTCTGTCGCGGGTTGACCCGGTATTGCAGTACCTCCGGGAACGGCCCATTTAAATGTAAATCATTCACCCTAAATTATCTGACTATTCCCTTAGATATCAGTTGAAAAATAGAGTCAGATCCCGAGAGTTACTGTTTTCTCACTCGGCTTCTGAAATTAGACCTTACTCTCCCTTTATACGTTCTTAACCTGAGCCGGAAAATGGGTGTTGGATTATAAAAAATATCTAGAAAAAATAATAATTAAAAAAAAGTAATTTAAATGTAATAAAAATAATAATAAATATTAGTACCAAGTTCAATGAAATTGCCATGAGTACCTCATGTAGCCTGATTGTTCCTTTAGTCTTTTTATTGATGAATACGGAATAGGCTGATCATTTCATAAAAACCTTCCAAAAGCGCTCATGAACCCCCCCCCCCCCATTCCCAAATAAAGGGGAAAATTTTATCAAAAACACTGCGTGTAGATGTAAGTCCTTTATTCCCTTTCCAATATCGCAGGTGTAAACTAATTTTCATAAAAATCACCCAAAGTCAGTCATTCAAAAGTTCCTAGAATTTCTGCCCAAAATTCTGAAAACGGTCGGTCATTTGATCCGTCATGGTAGTTTTAGTGTTAAGCCCCAACAAAAAAAACAAACCTTACACTATGGTGAATTTTTTATGGATTTCTGTTTTTTTTTTTTCTTTGAATATTGAGTTTTTGGCAGTTTTGATAATGATCTTAAAACTTTATCTTTAACATTTTTGCATTGATACATTCAAGGACTGTGAAAAACAAAAACAGTTACTAACTGGCCTGATAACTCAATAACTATCAAAAGTTGAATGAAACATTTCAGATGATATGAATGTACTACATATACTGACTGAATACCGTCAGTAGTTACATAATGGCCATGTTCCATGTTTGAGGATTATAGTTTTTATTAGATGAAGTCATTTAAATTTAAATAATTTACATTCATAAAGTATATGTCTAAAAATTAATAATTAATGAATAATCAGTCAGAAATTTACATATACCTTAACACTAAAACTACTGACATTTTATATGTACCGTAAAACGGCCTGACTTTGCACCAAGTTAAACCAATCAATAAACGATTATATTTTGAATTTAAGGAGTTAACAGACTAGTAATAATTTTTCCTGATATAGCTTTAAATTGTATTAAATTAGGTATAATTTTAATACAAATAAGCAAATATTTTAATACAATTTAAAGCTATATCAGGAAAAATTATAACAGTATTTATCAATATACTTGTACATAGATGACAAAAACCTTATTAACAAAAAGCAAAATGTTATCCCAAATAATTTGGATTTTCAGCAGTATATATTTACATTTTATATGTACATTTCTTTTTATTTTTTATATGAGACAAACCATTGTCTACGTTCAAGTTTTAGAGGTTGATTATAATGTATCTCAAGAGAAAAAAAAATATATTTTATACCTTTAGGGCTAAGTATCAAAGGGTTTTAATCTAACATTGACCTTGAGCTTAAGTTTTTAGGAAATGAGATTGAGCAGAAATAAATATTTTTATAATTGTGGGTATTATTTTCTAAATATGAAGTAGAATATCATATTTTATGATGGTGAACTATTTAAAATATTATAACTATGATATTATGGTGTTCATAACTTGTACCAACCGATAGTAATAGTTAATATTAATAGTTTTGAAGTGCCTGATTAATATTTTGTTTTTAATTTTTAAAATGTTATAAATAAAATTCATTTATATACATAAATATTTATTATTTTATAGTAGACAAAAATACTTATGTATGTACTTATATTTTCCTACATTCTAACCATTATGGTGTACTTTACCTCTCAGGTACAGACAGATTTGTATTATTAAAAGATAATAAAATATTTTTCATTATTATTATATTTCTTCTTTTTTTTTTTGTAAAATGATATTACTTTTTTTTTTTTTCCCTTTCTTGTTACCATTGTCTGAAACTCAGTAAAGCACTTGGATGTTCATATTAGAGGTATTTTCTGTATACTAAAAGGATAGGATAACAAGCATATAATATAATAATAATGTTTAATGATAATAATTTTTAAAAAAATAATAATAAAAATGAATTAATTTTTAAAAAAATAATAATAAAAATGAATTAATTTTACTATTACTTTTTGAAACCATATAAATTAAAAAAAAACGTCAGTTATATTATTATATAAAGCTCATTTCATAGTTAGAGCCAAGTGCAGTCAATGCCCCACGTGTTGTTTCATGGAGATAGTTCGGATATTCGCTGGGAGGGCGCAGCACAGACGTGACTGTGCGGTGGAAAACTGTTACGGATTTGTCATTTATAATAACTTCCTGTCATTTTAAGTCGCATTAAGTTATTTAGGAAGGACCGGGGCGAAGGTTCTGCCAATAGACGTGATGTTATACGCGATATAGTCGATTTTTATGAGGTTTTGTTTGGATATCGGGGCGCCGCTTGCTCTCACCGTTATAGTGAGACTTTAGTTAATCAAATTAGGGTTCGGAGAATTGGTAGTTATCGCTTCTCGGCCTATTGGCTAAGATCAAAGTGTAGTATCTGTTCTTATCAGCTTAATCTCTGGTACGACCCTCATCGAGGGTCCAGAAGATTAAACTGATTTTTGGAAAATGACGGAGTGCTAGGGGCTTGCTCCACCTCTGTCGCGGGTTGACCCGGTATTGCAGTACCTCCGGGAACGGCCCATTTAAATGTAAATCATTCACCCAAAATTATCTGACTATTCCCTTAGATATCAGGTGAAAAATAGGAGTCAGATCCCGAGAGTTACTGTTTTCTCACTCGGCTTCTGAAATTAGACCTTACTCTCCCTTTATACGTTCTTAACCTGAGCCGGAAAATGGGTGTTGGATTATAAAAAAATATCTATAAAAAAATAATAATTAAAAAAAAGTAATTTAAATGTAATAAAAATAATAATAAATATTAGTACCAAGTTCAATGAAATTGCCATGAGTACCTCATGTAGCCTGATTGTTCCTTTAGTCTTTTTATTGATGAATACGGAATAGGCTGATCATTTCATAAAAACCTTCCAAAAGCGCTCATGAACCCCCCCCCCCCCCCCCCCCATTCCCAAATACAGGGGAAAATTTTATCAAAAACACTGCGTGTAGATGTAAGTCCTTTATTCCCTTTCCAATATCGCAGGTGTAAACTAATTTTCATAAAAATCACCCAAAGTCAGTCATTCAAAAGTTCCTAGAATTTCTGCCCAAAATTCTGAAAACGGTCGGTCATTTGATCCGTCATGGTAGTTTTAGTGTTAAGCCCCAACAAAAAAAAACAAACCTTACACTATGGTGAATTTTTTATGGATTTCTGTTTTTTTTTTTTTCTTTGAATATTGAGTTTTTGGCAGTTTTGATAATGATCTTAAAACTTTATCTTTAACATTTTTGCATTGATACATTCAAGGACTGTGAAAAACAAAAACAGTTACTAACTGGCCTGATAACTCAATAACTATCAAAAGTTGAATGAAACATTTCAGATGATATGAATGTACTACATATACTGAATACCGTCAGTAGTTACATAATGGCCATGTTCCATGTTTGAGGATTATAGTTTTTATTAGATGAAGTCATTTAAATTTAAATAATTTACATTCATAAAGTATATGTCTAAAAATTAATAATTAATGAATAATCAGTCAGAAATTTACATATACCTTAACACTAAAACTACTGACATTTTATATGTACCTTAAAACGGCCTGACTTTGCACCAAGTTAAACCAATCAATAAACGATGATATTTTGAATTTAAGGAGTTAACAGACTAGTAATAATTTTTCCTGATATAGCTTTAAATTGTATTAAATTAGGTATAATTTTAATACAAATAAGCAAATATTTTAATACAATTTAAAGCTATATCAGGAAAAATTATAACAGTATTTATCAATATACTTGTACATAGATGACAAAAACCTTATTAACAAAAAGCAAAATGTTATCCCAAATAATTTGGATTTTCAGCAGTATATATTTACATTTTATATGTACATTTCTTTTTATTTTTTATATGAGACAAACCATTGTCTACGTTCAAGTTTTAGAGGTTGATTATAATGTATCTCAAGAGAAAAAAAAAATATATTTTATACCTTTAGGGCTAAGTATCAAAGGGTTTTAATCTAACATTGACCTTGAGCTTAAGTTTTTAGGAAATGAGATTGAGCAGAAATAAATATTTTTATAATTGTGGGTATTATTTTCTAAATATGAAGTAGAATATCATATTTTATGATGGTGAACTATTTAAAATATTATAACTATGATATTATGGTGTTCATAACTTGTACCAACCGATAGTAATAGTTAATATTAATAGTTTTGAAGTGCCTGATTAATATTTTGTTTTTAATTTTTAAAATGTTATAAATAAAATTCATTTATATACATAAATATTTATTATTTTATAGTAGACAAAAATACTTATGTATGTACTTATATTTTCCTACATTCTAACCATTATGGTGTACTTTACCTCTCAGGTACAGACAGATTTGTATTATTAAAAGATAATAAAATATTTTTCATTATTATTATATTTCTTCTTTTTTTTTTTTGTAAAATGATATTACTTTTTTTTTCCCTTTCTTGTTACCATTGTCTGAAACTCAGTAAAGCACTTGGATGTTCATATTAGAGGTATTTTCTGTATACTAAAAGGATAGGATAACAAGCATATAATATAATAATAATGTTTAATGATAATAATTTTTAAAAAAATAATAATAAAAATGAATTAATTTTTTAAAAAATAATAATAAAAATGAATTAATTTTACTATTACTTTTTGAAACCATATAAATTTAAAAAAAAACGTCAGTTATATTATTATATAAAGCTCATTTCATAGTTAGAGCCAAGTGCAGTCAATGCCCCACGTGTTGTTTTCATGGAGATAGTTCGGATATTCGCTGGGAGGGCGCAGCACAGACGTGACTGTGCGGTGGAAAACTGTTACGGATTTGTCATTTATAATAACTTCCTGTCATTTTAAGTCGCATTAAGTTATTTAGGAAGGACCGGGGCGAAGGTTCTGCCAATAGACGTGATGTTATACGCGATATAGTCGATTTTTATGAGGTTTTGTTTGGATATCGGGGCGCCGCTTGCTCTCACCGTTATAGTGAGACTTTAGTTAATCAAATTAGGGTTCGGAGAATTGGTAGTTATCGATTCTCTGTCTGGCAGCCTTACTGTGTGGAGCTCAGTGTTTGTGCGCATGCGCTAAGTTGTAACGGTTTTTAACGGTTTTCCAGACCACGTGGAAGATGTAAGAGGTATGTTAATTTGTTTTAATTAAGTGAAAGTGATAATTAGTGATATAGTTACTACTCTTACTTAATTACCACTCGATAAACAGACAAACGGCAATGACTATGGAACTAGACCAGGCTACACTCGTTAGGAAACGACCAAACACTACACCTGAAACAGACGAACAGGGCTTCACCAAAGCCAGACGAACACTTAGAGCACGTCCAACTACTACATATATTCCCACAATAACACATAATACTTTCAATGCACTACAAAACATAACCGAACCACAACCCTCAACAAGTACAGCTACTAATACCAACATTACACAAAATACGAACACAAATAACAGGACTTACAAACCACCACCCATCATACTAACACCACCCAGATCACAGACGGAATTACGCACACTATTCAAATCCGAGGGCATTACAGACTTCGACATTCGATCAAACAAAAGTGAGACACGAATATACGCTGAAACAACAGTGGCATACAACAGCATTTTACGAATAATAGACAACAGTGACGTAGATATCATACATTCGCACCACGTGGCACTAAGCCACAACGTCGATACATTATTAAAGGGCTTGATATTGATCACTCCCTAGATTCCATCAAGGAAATCCTCCAAGCCCGACTTCCCGGGTTTCAATCAGCCTGGAGGATGCAAAAAACATCACAAGACGGAACTAAACATCAACTTTCACACATCGTGGTCACCACTGACCACACAACAACTTTAGAGTCCCTAAAATCTATTAGATCAATAGATCATATTAGATTCTCAGTTGAAAAACTGAGAAATTTAAATGGCCCCAGACAGTGCTTTAACTGCCAGGAATATGGCCATACTAAAAACTACTGTGGGCGCATTATCACATGCGTCAGGTGTGCAGGCAACCACGAGGTAAAGGACTGCCCCACTAGATCTGAACCCCCCAAGTGCAAGAACTGCGGTGGCCCTCATGTGGCCTCATATCGCAACTGCGAAGTTAGGCTGGAGCTTATGAAAACTAAGCTACAGCAAAAACCCCAAAAGCGGCAAACCTCATTGGTCGCTGAACCATCCAATAGGAACGCTCCCTCAGCCCCCACCACCTCAGGCCCCTCTACTTATGCCGGCCGCTGTAGTGCAGCCACACCACAACCCAGCCAACCCTCACCACAACACAACGAACCGACTTGGATACAACAGATGACGGACATGTTTAAGGACATGAAGGAGATGTTTATCACAAACAATAACGACATGAAGGAAATGTTCCGAACCCTCATGACATCTGTGAATGTCATGATTACCCAACTCTCAGCTCGCCATGGATAGATATTCCATCCTGAATTATAACATTACTGGGCTCATGAAGCGTAAGCTTGAGCTGGAAACCCTATTGGCTGATTACCGGCCAACCGTTGTAGCACTGACGGACACAAAACTCCACAGACACACACCAGTATACTTTACAGGTTACATCACATACAGACTCGACTCGCCTATTCAAGGAGGCGTCGCACTATTAGTACGACATGACATACCTTCACGGCTAATCGACAGGAAAACATTACACGATGACAAACACACAGCCATCACCATACAAGTTAAACTAAAACACACATACAAAATTACATGCATCTACAGAAGCCCAAAAGGACAGTTAGACACACTTAAGACTTTTCTGAAGAACACAGAAACAGACAGACAACACATAATAGTAGGTGACCTGAACGCCAGACACCATGCATGGAACTGTTCTAGACCCAACGCACTAGGAAACCACCTCACTAAAACAAAATACACTGTTATTCACCCAGACGCTTACACATACAGACAGCACTCAAATCCATCATACACCTCTACACTAGACCTACTCCTCACACAACAGCCACACCGATTCACCAACTGCAGCACCATAGAGTTCAGTAACAACGATCACATACCAGTACTATACGAACTAGGACGTCACACTGGAGTAACACCACCCACTCACACCAGATACGACTTTAAACATGCAGATTGGAAACTCTACAAATCACACATATACAAAAACACACCCCCATCACCCCACTCCACAAAACAACAGATATTGACACAGCCATACACACACTCGAAAACATAATACACGACGCAGCATCAGCATCTATACCAACATTCAACCCTACACCCATTCACCTACGCAAACCACCACAGCACATACTCACACTCATAAAACAAAGAAACAACATTAAAAACATATGGTACAGAACACAAGACCCAACATACAGACCTATCATAAACAGTCTCACACGACAGATTAGCACCCTCATGTCGCAGTGGAAGACGTCCTTATGGCACGAACAACTTCGCCGCACTCATTACGACCACAAAAACTTCTGGAAATTAGTCCGAAGTCACAACACCAAGTCAAAATCGGTGAAGATCACCCGGGGCGACGAACTCCTTACTCCAGCAGATCAGGCCACAGTACTATCAGACTACTACACAGAACGAGACGCTTCACGCACAGACTCAATCTACAGCCACATCCCCCAGACAGACTCTCTTCAGAACCCTCTTTTCTCGTCGTATAAAGACCTGACTGCATCCATTAGAAACACGAGGGGAAACAAAGCCACAGGACAAGATAACATATCATATGTCCTTCTCAGATTTTTACCTAGGAAAGCCCACATGTTTCTCCTCAACATTTATAACTCGTGCACCCGCCTCAGGTATTTCCCCACGGAATGGAAACATGCTATTGTCGTTCCACTCCTAAAACCCCGCAAAAGAGGCACTGTACCCGAAGAATACCGGCCCATCAGTCTCCTCAGTCACATTTCAAAAATATATGAGAAACTTATTCTCATACACCTTCGAAAACACTGCGACACACACGACGTTATCCCGCCTGAACAGACAGGTTTTTCGCGTGGAGTTAGCTGCTATCACCATGTAGCAAAACTGCAGTTTGATGCTGCTTCTAACCTCAATAGGAACCTTGCCACAGCAATGATATCTCTCGACTGCACCCAAGCGTTTGACTCTGTGTCACACCCAATCCTCATTAATCGACTTAGGCTCCTGAACTTTCCAGACCAACTGGTCGACATTATTGGTAGCTACCTGACTAACCGAACCTTCTCAGTTCGGGTTAGAAATGACATATCCGCCCCTAGACCAGTCACCTGCGGTGTACCTCAGGGCTCGGTCCTTGCGCCCATATTATTCAACATCTACACGGCTCATATAGTCGGACAGAAGCTGGACAAAGTCCAGATAGCCGCATATGCTGATGACATTGCTGTATACTCAGCGAGCATGAATGCGAAACACGCAATGCGCAAGGCCCAACAGGCAGCCCAACTGATCACAGAACAGCTACATGACATCAACATTCACATCAACACACAAAAGACAGACGCTATCACATTCTCTTACAAGAAAACACCACAGAAACAGCTCACTCTCAACGGTCAGCCAATCAAAACATCACAACACCTAACATACCTAGGCATGAAACTTGAATCACACCTGTCATTCACAGCACACGTCAATCACAGAATACATGTAGTCAAAAGCACCACATATCAACTCAAACACCTACTCTACGCACCTACTCTTTCACTCAGGCTCAAACTCTTACTTTACAAAGCCATACTCAGACCCTCACTATTACATGGTGCACCACTCCTGCACTATCTTTATCCAACAACACTCAAAACACTACAAACATATCAGAACAGTATTCTCATGAAAATATGTAGAGGTACATCACTTGAACGACGAAACATGGCATTCATACATGACCAACTACAACTAGACACAATCCAACAATTCATATCACGACGACACATCAAGTTTTTCGACAACCTTCCAGCATCCTTTAACCCATTATTCCGCAGCCTCACCCCATCCCCCCCCCTACCTGCCAGATGGCAGGGCAGGAAAGGTCCCATCAATCCCGTCCACATTATCACATAAACCTGTATATATGTATATAGACTACTCCCTTTCATCTATCTTTCTCTCTTCTCTTCTGTCTATAACTTTCTTCTTCTTTCGTTTTCTATCTATCCCATTATTTTATCATTATTATTAATTTTATTATTATCTTATTTTCATATACATCGAGCGGAGGCCCCTCAACTCCAGAATATATTATTTCGAGCCAATCAGGCGCAACAACTTCCAAAATTCACCATCTCATTACACCTTCCAATACCCACGGTAGAAAAAGGCGAAAAAGGTATCGTTCCTATGTGCTATACCCTGTAGAAATAGGTTTACTAATTTCATTTTGTTTTTCTGTTTTAGTTTTCTGAGGGATCAGAAAAAAAAAAAAAAAAAAAAAAAAAAAAAAAAAAAAAAAAAAAAAAAAAAAAAAAAAAAAAAAAAAAAAAAAAAAAAAAAAAAAAAAAAAAAAAAAAAAAGTTATCGCTTCTCGGCCTATTGGCTAAGATCAAAGTGTAGTATCTGTTCTTATCAGCTACTATTTTTTCGCACATCCCGATCAGTGACAAAGAGCTGCTGAAGATCGCCGAGAACATCCTACGCGCGAGGAGCGGCGATCAACACTGAGCAGTCCCCGGTGAGTAAATAGCCTTTATATATTTGTATAGGATTAGCGCTAAGCCCGCAGTGTACGTTGTACCCTGCAGAACAACAGTCGGTGTTGTTGTCCGCTGGTGTGATATATAAAGTAAATGTCTACTTACTTCCGCATTGAGGGTGACCACGTATTAGTGGGTCACCCTTTGCCCAAGTTATCCAGCGGGCAGCATTACACCCAGTGCCCGGTGGCCGGCTGTGGCAAGGAGTACACCAACAGCACATGGACTGCGGGCTTACAATCAGTAATGCGCCACGTCTCCGCTGGGCACCGCCTCCCAGGCATCAAGCCGCGCCATTTCTGCCGCATATGCAACAGGTATATTGAAGAGCGGCCCAAGATTACGACGCACCCGTGTTTAGAGAACGCGGTTGCTCCGTTGGTAAATATGGCAGGGCCCGCTTGGGAGTGCGAGAGGTGCGGAGACGTATTTCCGACCTCAAGGGGGCTGCAGAACCACGCAGCACTGACGCATGCACCGAGGCCCACACCAACAGAAATGCCGGCAACCGATAGTGAGCCCAATAGAAGGGTCACCCGCAGCGCCCACCGTAGTGCTAACATGGGCCAGTCCTCTCGTACCTGTGAGAGACCACCGAGCCCAGTCGAAGAGGAGGAAGATGGAGTGCGGGAGGCTGCAGTAGTGGAAGCCGTGAACATAAATTCAACAGAAGAAATGGCGACCACTGCTGTGGCTGTGTCATCCCCGGCTCCACAACAGATGGAGGAACGAGAAGGGCTGGTGACGACAGGTGGGATACGGGACGAGGGACTGAGAGGTACAATAGGCGGGGACCCAGGTGCAGCCACAAACAGGGCGCCCTCAAGAAGAGGAGCTCCAGTAGAAGAAGAGGAGGACGTCCTGCTAAAAGAGCTGATGAATGAACTTGGGGAGGTTCATGCAAAGGAAGTAGAAGATGGAGCCTGGGTGGCTTTCGAGGGGATCATGAAGAGAATTTATGATAGGGTCCGCCTCATATGTAAGATCAGGCTGAAGGAGAGAAGAGGGCCAGGGAGGCGGACCATAGACCCCTCGGACCCCAGCGCCATCCAGAGACTATATAGGCTGAACAGAAGAAAGGCCGTGAGGATGGTGCTGGGAGAGTCACCCGTAGAGTGTAACCTCCCCATCGAACGAATGGCTGCACATCTGGAGGGAGTGGAGACGGGGGGACTTTGACCCCAGTGTTCTTGAAGGGGTTAAGAGAGCGGAAGAGGCGGTCATCATGACATCATTTTCGCCAGAGGAAGTGTATGACCGCCTCAGAAGGTTTGAGAATTCCGCCCCTGGGGAGGATGGTATAGATTATAGGTCCTGGAAGAAAGTGGACCCTCGAGGTAAGCTTCTGGCCACAATATTTAATATATGCCTGAAGCACCGCAGGGTCCCAGATGACTGGAAGGAGTCCAGGACTATTTTCCTCCCCAAGGTAAAGTCCCCCGAGAAGAAAAGCGATTGGAGACCCATAGCCCTTACCAGGACGATTTATAAGATTTATGCCGGAGTTCTGGCAGAGAGAGTGACGTCCTGGTGTGGGGTGCATGGGGTCATATCTCCCTTCCAGAAGGGGTTCACTGCGCATGACGGGGTGTTCGAACACAACTATGTGCTCCGTCAGCGAATGGTTGCGGCGAGAAAGGACAGGAAGGAGCTCTGCGCTGCATGGCTGGACATTACCGATGCGTTCGGAGCGATTCCACACGCTTGCATCGCCGGAGCACTGGAGACAAGAGGGGCGGGTGTTGCGCTGGTGGAGATCATAAGAGACCTCTACACAGATTCCTACACCAGCGTGAGCTCGTCCAATGGATGGTCGGATCCCATCAGGATGCGTAGAGGCATTAAGCAAGGATGCCCTTTGAGCGGGCTGCTCTTCATCCTGGGGATCGACCACGTAATAGAAAAGTTAAACTCCGGTGATGACCACACGGTACTGGCATATGCAGACGACATCGCCCTACTCTCCCCCGATCCTGAAGGCCTCCAGAGATTGATCGACGAAGCGGCGGAGGCCTTTAACAAGATAGGGTTACGGATCAACCCCGCGAAGTGCAAGACAATGCACTTATCAGGAAAGGCACCAGTGGGGATCCGGGAAACCCGGTTTAGTGTTGGGGGAGATGAAATTGATATACTGAAGGAGGGCGAGGAGCAGAGCTTCCTGGGCAACCCGGTTGGATTCCGGGCGGTGCACCCCAAGGCGGATATGGAGGAAATTCTGACAAAGGCGAAGGGTATCCTGACATCAAAACTGGCCCCGTGGCAGAAGATCGACGCCCTGAGGACATTCGTGTACCCGTCCCTGGGATTTCAGATGAGAAATGGACACTATCCCAAGGGAGAGTGGACGCGGATGGACGAACTGGTCAGGGCAGACCTCAAGAGAGTGCTCGACCTGCCAGCAGAGGCGTCTAATGAATATTTATACGGGGCCAGATCCGAGGGCCTGTGTGGCATCCCCATCGCTGCGGAGGAGAGCGATCTGGCACTCATCGACGGAGCATTCAAGCTACTAACGACCAAGGACGAGAAGCTCCGTCGAATGGCTAGTTTGGACCTCCTGAGCTCTACGGAGGCAAGGACCAGGATAGGTCACCAACCCGAACCTCAAGCATTTCTCTCAGGGTTGGTGACGAATGGTATGCGGGAGAGGTCTAGCCAGGTGTCGGATTGCTGGACAAGAGGGAGACAGGCCTCCCAGCGAATGGGCGTCCAATGGGATATCCAGGAGGACGTACCATCGGTTACATATGGGGATGTCACTGTAAGAGCGCACGAAAGGCATCGGCTCATCAGGACCCTTCGACAGAAGAAGCAGCTGGAGAGGGGCGAGGCACTCAGACAGAAGGCTGTACAAGGAAGAGTACCAGAGTGCCTCAAGGATTCCCCAGATTCCAGTCATTTCCTCCAAACCGGCGAATTTCTCTCCTTTGCCGACTGGCGGTTCATCCACCGAGCCAGATTACAGCTGGTCCCCCTGAATGGACATCGGAGGTACGGGGTTGACCAGGATAAGAGTTGCAGGCGGTGCACGTTTGCCAACGAGTGCCTGGCTCATGTTATTGGGCAGTGCAACGTGCACGCAGTTCTTCGCCAGAGGAGGCATGATGCCATTGTTGATAGGATTGAGGCGACGGCGAAGAACCGACGATATGGAATCGTCGGTAAGAACCAGGCAGTAGACGATTCCGGCCTGCGACCAGATCTTGTGGTGGCGAAGGGTGACAAAGCTATAATCATTGATGTCACTGTCCCCTTCGAGAACCGCCAAGAAGCTTTGGATTCGGCAAGGAGAAGGAAGGAAGAGAAATACGCTGCCCTGAAGTCCTCCCTGCGGAGCAGATATAGGGAGGTGAAGATTTCCCCCATAGTAGTGGGCGCCCTGGGAACGTGGGACCCCAGCAATGATAGGCACTTGAGGGGCATCACCACTGGGGCGTACCTGAAGAAGATGAAGAGGCTGGTCACATGTGAGACCATAGCCTGGTCCAGGTGCATATATATGGAGCACCTGTCGGGCCGGATTCAACGACCCTACAGGTGGCACCGACCCGAGGAGAGCCAGGCGCAACGGGAAGAGGGACCAGCCTTGGAAGCAAGAATGGGGGAAGAAGAAGACCGCCGAGACGAAGGGGCGGTAGGGCAGGCGTCGCCGGAGCCGTCGACTTCAAGGGATCATCCCGGAGGAGTCGAAAGGGAAGCGTCAGAGGTCACTGGTCGGTGTTAGGCCGGGAAGCGTTATGTGGTCCAGTCCGGATGATAGAGAGCTAGAAATACAGGCTTAAAGAAAAATGAAGAAACTGGACCACATATGTATATAGTGAAAATGTAATTTAAAATTTTGTTTGTTGATTTAATATTATTGCTATTGTATCTTTCGTTATTGTTGTTATATATCTTTTATTGAATGTTTTTTGAAGAATAGTGAAGAAATGAATTATAACCTATATTATTATGCCTGTAATTTCTTTTTAAAAATAAATCTTTATATCTGTTCTTATCAGCTTAATCTCTGGTACGACCCTCATCGAGGGTCCAGAAGATTAAACTGATTTTTGGAAAATGACGGAGTGCTAGGGGCTTGCTCCACCTCTGTCGCGGGTTGACCCGGTATTGCAGTACCTCCGGGAACGGCCCATTTAAATGTAAATCATTCACCCAAAATTATCTGACTATTCCCTTAGATATCAGGTGAAAAATAGGAGTCAGATCCCGAGAGTTACTGTTTTCTCACTCGGCTTCTGAAATTAGACCTTACTCTCCCATTATACGTTCTTAACCTGAGCCGGAAAATGGGTGTTGGATTATAAAAAAATATCTATAAAAAATAATAATTAAAAAAAAAGTAATTTAAATGTAATAAAAATAATAATTAAATATTAGTAGGACCAAGTGCAATGAAATTGCCATGAGTACCTCATGTAGCCTGATTTTTCCTTAAGTCTTTTTATTGATGAACACGGAATAGGCTGATCATTTCATAAAAACCTTCCAAAAGCGCTCATGAACCCCCCCCCATTCCCAAATATAGGGGAGAATTTTATCAAAAACACTGCGTGTAGTTGTAAGTCCTTTATTCCCTTTCCAATATCGCAGGTGTAAACTAATTTTCATAAAAATCACCCAAAGTCAGTCAGTCATTCAAAAGTTCAAATAGTAATATATTAAATATACTAATATAACCCAACTCCTTCAAAACAATTTCTTTTAAATGCTACTTGATAAACTCCCTTGGCTATGATCTATTTTTAAATCATTGTTTAAAACCCATTTTCAGTTTCATAAAACATTTTTATTTATAATTACATAAAAATACATCTAGGAAGTATCATTCTCAGATTTTATATGAAGGTATCATTTATGGGTCCACATTTGACCCAACACCAGTGATTTTTCTCTACAGAATTAGTTTTTTGACTCAACGATATGAAACATTTGGACCAAGGTTCATAAAAATGCTCTTGTTCTAAAGTTTAAAAAGGATTTTTTTTTTTTTTTTATCAATCCATGCTGATGAAGAGTACTTCTTTCCAATTTTATTTAAATTCTTCCTCATGTTCTTAAATTAAAAACACTTATTCCAAGAAAAAAAATGTATGTTGATAAATATTAAAAATAAAAAAAAAATACCAAATTCCATGAAATTCCCATGGATGGTTCTAAAATGCAGCAAACGCCTTTCTTTCTGACATGAAAGCTGATTTTTCCTTAATAGATATTTTATTGATCAATATGAAATATGCAGATCGTTTTATGAATCCAAACTCATCCCAAAGTCCTGAAGAACCCTCCATTTCTTAATGTATTTCTACTCAATTTTCCAAAAAAAAAAATGCATCCAGATTTAGGTCCTGGATTCATGGTCAAATATCATAGGTGTAAACCAATTTTCATAAAAATATCCTCAAGTCAGTCGAAAGTCGTCATAGTTCTACTCTCTCTGAAATGGGGGTGGGTTCCTTAAATAATTATACTTCATAGGTATGAAACATGTGCACAAAGTTTCCTAAATTCCTAAAAGTGCGCCTGCTCTTAAAATCTTTTTTTCTGAAAAAATTGTTTGTTTGAGAATATTAAAGACCAGGTTCTGTAAAATACCATCGAAGCCTTCTTCAGTCCTGATACAACCCGTGCCCTCTAAAAGAAGAGTGGTTTGCCCCCTAAAAAATTATTTATGTATCCATATCAAACATAAGGATCAAGTTTCATGAAAATTCCTCGCCATCCACATGTGTTGCAAGTGGTTATATCTTAAGTATGTAATAAATAATATCTTAAATAGTAATATATTAAATATAGTAATACAACCGATATTAGGTTAATGTCAAAAATTTAAAAGCCCTTCTCCTATGAATCTATTTAGATAAATATTAAAAATAAGTATCAAGTTGCATTATATTTCCATGAGTGGTTCTAAACTGCCACTAAGTCCCCTCCTATTGTTTTGAAGGCTGGTTTTTCCTAAAGTGATTTTTTTTTTTTAGCGGAACGGTTCTAACCACATATCGGTTAATTTTCAAATTTCACTTGTATCCACAAGTCGCACCACGTATTTATAGCTTTCTTAGTAAAAATTTAATTGCTCTATATAGTACAGTACCTTTGTAACCTATTGGTCTAATGTGCTTGTATCTTAAATAATATACAATATCTTAGATAACAATATATTAAACATCCTTATTCCTCTAAAACAAAAATTATTTTTTCTAGATAATTAATATTGAACAATAAGAAGAATGAACAAAGTTTTATAAAAGTCTCTCAACTCATTAAAATATCTTGATTCGTTGAAAAATTGTTTGTTGAGAATATTAAAGTTGTGGACCAAGTTTTATGGATATTCGCCCAAATCTTGCCAAAATGCTGATAATCATTACTCCCCTATAAGTGGTGATAGGTATTAAATGACCAATAAATAGCCTAGTCACTTGGTACACATAGTCATTCTAAACTTATATAAGTTTCATAAAGTTTTAAAGGATTCTAGCCCTTCACTACTTCTTACAATAGAATAAATAATTAATTAGGTTTAATAAGATAAATATTTTGGTTATGACAAAGCAACTGTATCACATTCTTTTTCAGTATTCTGATTTAATTTAAACCACATTATTGGGAGATGCGAATAGCTTAAAAGTTATTTCATTTTCATGTTAAAAGATTTTTTTTTCGATTTGACCATAACTAGTCTTCGCTTTTACCACAACCCCATAAGTGGAAAAACTCTTTGTAAAATATCATAAGAATGTATTTGATAGGAAGAATATCTATCGATTTTACATTCAATAGAATAAACTTTTGAGAATCTAAATATGTAACCAAAGATGTCATCTTGCAAACTGTATCAAAGAAATTCCCTTTTAAATCTACCAGTTCTCTTAATTATGACCATAAATAGTGATTTACTCTACTTACTTAGGGTACTAACTATCAATCAAATAAAAAAAAAATAGCTATCACGTTGATTATGATCAGACCTGCTGTTGCTGTACACAGCACTCACCTTGCTGGCTTATAGCGCCGACAACAAGAAGAGCACTACCTCCCCAGCTGTCATTACTCAGGCCGGTGTTGTCATATTTGGCTAATATCCTGAACACTATGATCGACAGGACTCCTATCACTGCGAGGCAAGCCCACACAATTTCATCAAGCGGCAGCACTAGAGCTTTAGCAGAACCGAACAGTTTTGGCTGCAAGAACGTGAAGCAGCATCTGAAATTTTGTCAAAATATAATAATTTTCCTAATTACACTTTGGGATGAACTATTAATCACAAACTTACTTAACGATGTGCATAGAATTTATGAAGTCGATGACATCAAATCTTTGGACGACGTATTTGGCTGGGGCTAGGCCAAACTCTGCCTCTCCCCTCGCAACTTGCCCTACCATTCCTGTCCACGTCCCGTCCGGTTGTTGGTCACCCCAAGCATTAGTGAGGATATAGTTATATCTAACAGAAAATAAATCAGGATTCTTTTCAATGATTAATATGAAAACGTGTCTGATAATGTTTCTTACTTACCTGAAATTATATAATTCTGCGACGTGCAAGAAGACTGCTAGGCCGTACCTACGTACCATGTCTTTACCAGGCTCGTAGGTCTTGTCTAACAGAGGTTCTAGAAGATTGCTTTCATTGAACTTTATATCAATCATCTGTATAAAACGAAACATATTAACGGATTAGATTAGAGAAATAGTTTTAGACCGCACAAGTTTTTAAATAATCAGGGTCAATCCTGGTGCCACATCTTGAGCAGACTCGCACAGAAATGTACAACTGTTTGCAAGAACGCTGCCAGCACGTGGAGGAGCGTGGGAAGAGTTGGAACGCGAAGCTAATAAAAGAGGTAAAGTTTTTATAAGAAAATAGAATTTTCTGGTGACTCTGTCATGTGGAGTGCATGGGAAGAGATTTTGTACCAAGAAAGTAGCTAGATAAAAAGCCAGGAGTTGCTCGAAAAAGTGGTTGTCTAAGGATGAGATGGTTGAACAGGGTGTCTACTAGTCGGGAAATTCGGGAATTTCGGGAATATGTCGGGAATTTCGTGTGGTCGGGAAAAAAAAATCGGGAATAAGTCGGGAATTTACAGAAAATTTGCGAAAGTCGTCGTTAATGTATGTTTTTGCTCAATATGTGAGTTAAGGAAGCGTCTGATTGGTATAGTCACTCCACATATTTTTAAAGTAAACTAAATTTGCTACAGTTTGAGATCAGGGTGAGCTCTATATAGCCATTGCTTCCCAAGATACAGGGATATTATCATGGAAAAGAGGCCATTTTTTTTCAAAAAGTTATTTTTTTTTTTCGATATGGTCACTTATTTTGTGAAATACATCATTTTAGATCAGAATGGTACCTGTGGGCCCAGCGGTTCTCTCAAATACGGCAGATAACAAAAACAGTCAAAAGTGGGTTCTGGGGGAAAATACTTTTCTGTCTTTTTATGGTTTATTTATCAATCAAAGTTATTTTTTTATTTTTTTTTTTTTTTATTTGAAATAATTGATTGATGAAAAAAGAAAAAGAAAATTATTTTCACCTCACTTTTCGCTAAACGGTCAAGGATGGCACTAGGTTTGCTTCTTCTGCATTCAGAAAAATAGTCAGAAACAAATTGATAGAGCATTAAATTAAATTTAATTTTATGTATAACTTTCCTACTTTATTTTAACTGGATCTATAGTTCAACATTTTTCAAAGTTATAACTTTTATTTAAATGTTTACAAATCAAACAATAATAACGAAAATATTTACGTGTACTACGTAATTATAATGAAAAAGTTAATTGTATAATAAAGGAAAATAATCATTCAAAGTTTGTCATCGACACATTAAAGCGATTCAAATTTGCAACAAATTTGATTCTATTCATTTTTTTTTCTGCGCTGTCAGTAGTGGGGAAGGAGAAAATACAATATTTAGTTGAAAACTGTAAAATGTCACATTAAAACTTACTTTTTAATAATATTACATTAAAATCGGTTCAGCGGTTCGGCCACTACCAACGACTAAAGATTGGCTAAGTTGCGGTAAGTAACACATCGCGAAAACACGTTTCTCGGTACTCTTTTGGCTATAAATCTATAATTATTTGTCTGATGCAAATTTCTTTTTTCCATCTGAAAGCTAGTCAAATTTGCAATGAGACCTCTTATATGAAATGTGTTTTAAATCCCATGAAATACCCACTCCAGCACGCTGAGAATCCCATACCGTTGTGAAAAAAACTTTTTTTCAGTACAATCCTCGTAAATAGTTTCGGAGTTATAGCGAGAAATTAATGAAACAAAAGTGAATATCACAAGAGTATTGGGTTCTCAGCGTGATGGCGTGTGTATATCATGGGGCTTGATCAAAATTTCATATATCAAGTCTCATAGTAATTTTAACCAGTTTTCTGATGAAAAAAAAAAAAAAAGAATATTCTAATCGGACATATTTTTTTGGAGTTATTTTATCCGACAACCTCGTGTAACCTTCTAACCTTTTTCAAACCGAATGGCAAACTCGATATTGATGTGTTTCTTGTGTTTTTTTTTATGTTGTTTAGCTGTGGTATGTTAAGTAGCAAAGTATGCATAGATTGATTTGTTTAGATTATTATTGAAACACCATTAAAATATCGATTGGCTAGAATTTCTAAAAAGATTTTTGAAAAAGTCGGGAATTTCTAAAAAAATTCTTGAAAAAGTCGGGAATTTTGATAGCTGAAATTGGTAGACACCATGTTGAATGACGATGAAGCAGACTTACGGCATTTAGGTGTCAGACGATGGAAAGCTGTTGTAAGACCAGCTTGGCAGGCAATCTGTGATAAGTGCCCTGTTCTTGGAGGTTAGTAGCGCCGAATTTTAAGTTTTCGAATAACATGTAGGTATGTATGATTTGTAGATGAATGATGAAATGAAGGCAGGTTTTTAACTGTACTGAATTTAATGTAGAAACTACTTCACAGTAAAGATTTGGTATTGACGGAAACAATCGGAGATTTGAATAAAAAGAAGTATATACATTCTAAGAAGCATTACTTCTAAGTTTAAGAATTTTCTCAATTCAAGAAGAATGAACGAATTTCTCATCTGTTAGCAATTGATAGATGGTTTTAAATTTTTCCGGAAAAAAAATTTAGCAATTGCTAAATGTAGTTAAGAAAGGATTAGAAGTACAGAACTAAGGTAAACAGGTTGTCTACTAGTCGGGAAATTCGGGAATATGTCGGGAATTTCGTGTGGTCGGGAAAAATTCGGGAATAAGTCGGGAATTTACTGAAAATTTGCGAAAGTCGGGAAAAAGTCGTCGTTAATGCTAATGTTTTCAGACTTTTTTTCAGTTTTTGCTTAATATGTCAGTTAAGAAAGAGTCTGATTGGTATAGTTATTCCACATACTTTTAAAGTAAACTAAATTTGCTACAATTTGAGATCAGGGTGAGCTCTATATAGCAATTGGTTCCCAAGATAAAGGGATATTATCTTCGAAAAGAGGCCATTTTTTTCCCAAAAACTGATGTTTTTTTTTCCATATGGTCACTTATTTGAGACCAGAATGGTACATGTGGGCCCAGCGGTTCTCTCAAATACGGCAGATAACTAAAAACAGTCAAAAGTGGGTTCTGGGGGAAAATACTGTTCTGTCTTTTTATAGTTTATTTATCGATCAAAATTTATTTATTTTTGTTATTGTTAAATAATTGATTGATGGAAAAGAAAAATATAGCATAATCGGGAATTACGTCATCATCGAATATTGTTTTATATACCTACATACTAAAATGCTTAAACGAACATATATATATATATCTCGTATAACTCTGGGGGAGAGGGAGAAAGGGTTGAAAAAAGTTCACAGCCGTTTGATCAAATAACTCGGAATCCGTTATTTGTAGTACATTTGCAAATAAAATTATCCTATAATTTTTTTTCAAAATCAATAGTTTTAAAGCTGTAGGGGACAACGCATTACTCCGCGAAAACACGTTTTTCTGTACTTTTTTAAAATCTAACTCCGAAACTATTTGTCCGATTAAAAATTTATTTTTATGGATATGTTAAGTAGCAAAGTATGCATAGATTGATTTGTTTAGATTATTATTGAAACACCATGAAAATTTCGATTGACTAGAATTTCTAAAAAAATTTTTTGAAAAAGCCGGGAATTTCTAGAAAAATTCGGGAATATTGATAGCTGAAATTGGTAGACACCATGGTAAAGAATCGGAGTTAAGGATGCTGTAGCAACTGAAAAAGAGAAAGACTAATATCATGACGGAGATATTACATAGAAGTTTTTATTGGTCTGTAGCATCGTTCAACCACCAACAAAATAATCTGGCATTTACAGGGAGAAGCCTGTCCTCAAACATGGGCTTTATCCAAAAATACTATGACTATTTTTTACATTATAGTATTGTATATTATATATTCTCAAATATTTGTCATTTGAGTTCGAATTTGAAGATGAGACATCTGCAAAAAGCGCTTGTGGAATGATGAATGAAATTCCAGATAGTCAAAAGTTAATATTTTACACTAACCAGAACTATTTTCGATATGGAGAGATGTTTTAAATGTAATCTTACGTAATATTCCATTTTGGGATTTTTAAAAAATTCCTCACTCTGTTTGGGAGTCGTTATAAAGTATTGATGCTTCACATAGAATTGGCCTTATAATGCTTATAATATACTTTTATAAATAACTGTTTTGAACCAAATATTCAAATCACGTATAGATAGCAGGTGTCTTGACTTTTACCGTGTTGTTTTAGAATTCACTTCACCCTTGCTGTGGCTGCCATGAGTGATTTTTAAATTTTTAAGATGACAAAGCCTCGTATGTTTCGTTGGTGGCACACGCGATCAGCCTCCAGGCTAGGAAAATCGAATCGTTGCCACAGATATGGACTCAGGTGTTGAAAAGCATGGCCGGTATTTAGTGGTGATTTTCAGAAGATAAAGAATGACGATGGAAGGTGATCAGGATTCGACACTTTATTTTTTTTACAAAAATTTATTATACATTAGTAAAAAATAAATAAAGAAAAAGAATATACATGAAAACACAAATGGCTATTTTTCCACTATTAATCTAGGCTCTACAATTACCATGATGGATGCTGTGAATGTGAACCCGCCAAAGTCTCTCCTGTCCATGGGCTGACTGATCTGAACTAAACCATCAGTAATGTTCCAGGAAGCGACCAGTTTTGTCCTCAGGTCGCTGGAAATATGGAACCTATGTATGTCATAAACCTCTATTCCAGGCTTCACCACCTTTACATCGCTGTCTGCTGAGAGTCTTGTGTCTTCAAACATGGTATAGTTTTCTTCCTCTGACCATACGATCCAGGAATAGCTAGCGTTGAAAAGGTCTCTGGTCTGTTAGAAAGGAATTAGAATTACATTTTTTTTTCGCGAAGAGTTAATACTGATATATATATATATATATATAATGCAATTATTTTTTTAATTTAAAAACTGCAGGAATATCGAGTAATATTCAGGGAGAATTAATTGTTCAAAAATCTTGAAAATGACATTTAACACCCGATTGAAAAAAAAAAAATTATTAAATAAAAAAAAAGTCCTATCTATTATATAGTCTGATTAGAAAAGGCAAAATATTGTCTGCGAAATGTGGAATAAAGCCTTAGGGGCGAAAATTTGATTATTCGGCGTTATGACGGCATGTGATTATCATGTATTATTAAACACTCTAAATATTATCCCGTATTATTAACAACTCTAAATATTATCCCGTAACTTTGTGATATGTTTATTCTTTCTTTTAAAAAAAATATGTTGTTTTTTTTTTTTAATTTGTATTGTTAATACTTCATTATTCCATTTTTGATTTTTATTTCCCAAAATCATACGTTTGACGGCATATCCAGTTACTTATATTTTTTTTTTTTGTTTTAAACCTCTTTCAATGGAATAACCTTTATTTATACATAATATATAGTTAAATAAGCTTACTCCAACTTAGACTTTTTAAAAAAGGTTTATTTCAAATACAATAAATACAACACTTGTGTCTAACAATGACTGACTGATAGCTATAAGACGGGTCGTACTGACCGCGACAATCCTAACTTACTTCTATGCTCCGTCCTAAAAGACGAGGTCATATATAGGGGTTGTTATCGGAGTGAATAAGGAAGCGAAGGGTGAAGGAATTGTGTAAGGAGTGATGACCTTTTATAAAGATTATATTAATGATTATATTAATGATTGGTCTTAGCTATCGGTGTGAAAGTAAATAGTGAGATAAGGAATTGTGTAAGGAGTGATGACCTTTTATAAAGATTATATTAATGATTGGTCTTAGCTATCGGTGTGAAAGTAAATAGTGAGATAAGGAATTGTGTAAAGAGTGATGACCTTTTATAAAGGTTACTGTTATAACTCTTCCCTTCTTTAAGATTTGTTATCTCCTGGTAACAATTTTTGCTAAAATGTTGATTCATACACTTTAGATAGAATAATTTTACAAGAGTCCTCAGTGAATGGAGCACTGGGTGTCAATACTGTTTGTGTTTTCTTATATCTATAATAGTATACATATACGGTTATAATAATGATTAACAGTATAATAGTGATAATAGTTAAATAATAATAATACACTGCGATATTTTCGCTAAATCTAAGAATGTTGAGTGTTGGTATAGTTACATTTGTGGTATTTAAGGTTAATGTTTCTGATATTGATACATCATAAAATGGTTGTAATATGTTGTGATAATTGTGATAATAAATTTGTGTTAATGTGGGGTAACAATCATTTATGCCTATATTTATCAGACTTACTTTAGGTAAAAATTGGCTAATATTATTACAATTGGTTATCTTACTTATATTATAAGTTAAATATTGTTTTGTAACATCCAGATATCTTATATTTTTATCTAATCTATGCTTAAGTTTACAAGTTTTTACATTGCCATTTTGAATTATTGAATAGATACAACTGTTATTAACTTTAATAAGATTTTTACAATAATATTCCTCCTCGTATATACAGTCTGCTGTAAAAATGTTGTTTTGGCTTTGAATGTATAAATCGTTGTCAAGCTCGATTTCGTAAAATGTGCCATTAATATATTTAGGTACTGTATGAACTACGTATCCTTGGTATTTGTTCTCGTGAGTTGGTAGTCTTATAAAAGTATGAATTACCTTCTTGTGTGTTGAACAAAATATTTTACTATTTGCCCATAAAATTTCTGTATTGTTAGATACTAAATGGACTTTGTTAGGAAGATTTTTCAAAACGTTAGTCATAATACTGGAATGAATTATACCTAATTTGCAAAATTCTAGTGATAGAGTTATTTCTTTTACTTGATTTAGTAATTGAGAAATATGTATGTATAAATTATAAGCGTCTTTATTTGTTTTTAATGTCATCGTATTATTGGTGATAAGCTCGAAATTTTTATTTAGTGTTATAATTTTATTTTTATAATCAGATATTAATTGTTTGTCGATATTAACTGAGGTTTCTATATTATGTTCAATTCTATAATTATTTTCTTCTATCGTTCCTATTATTTTATCGTAGTGTGCTTTATCATTGGCATCCATATTGCCAGTTAGCCAACTAATTATATTTCCTAAACCGTTAATTAATCCTCTTTTTGTCCTATGCTTATATTGTAATAGTTCTAATTGATGATTAACATTATTGGTTAAATCTTTTAGTATAGAATAAAGATAATGTCCTTTAAAAAATTTTAAATGGTTATATATGTTCTCTAATTCAATTTCTAAATAACTAATGTTGAAGAAATGATATGTTTCAAAATAAGAATTTATAACTTTTATATCATTTATATAATAATGAAGTATTCCTGGCGAGTTAGTCAGATCATGTACTTCAATCGTTTGGATCTTCTCCATCAGAGCTAGAACCATGATCAGAGTTGTGAGCTTGCATAGAGGCGTCATCTGTAACATAGGTTCTACTCTTATTTTTCGTTGGTCTTTTGATATTGTCGATATGGGTGGTTTGTTCTCGTTTTCCTTTTACTATGATGTTCACTTTCCTAAACTTATTCCGGCTTTTAATTTTTGCTTGTGTATTTTTCAAATATTCTTCGTCTCCTAGAATTGGTGGTTCTTCCCGATCTCTATTCAATTTATCAGTTCTATCCGCTTTCTCTTCTAAAGCAACATTTAGTTGATTGGTATGGTCACTTTTTATGGCCTCTATTTCTTCTAAGGTCTTTTGGTTCAATTCATTAACTTTTGTGACTTCATTATTTAATTTTTCAACAGTTACTTTCAGACTACTTTCTGAAGCTTTTAAATTGGTTGTTTCTTTCACTAAATTTGAATTTAACTCTTCCATTTCTTTAATTTTACTAATTATATTTTTTTCCTTTTCTTCATGTGACTTATTAATGGTTTCTATTGTTTTCTTGAGCACTGAACATTGTTCTTGGAGCTCATTTGTATTTTTAGAACTCGATGAGCACTTTTCTTTATATTCATTACTAACTTTATCAATGAATCTTTTATTTTTGATAGTTCATCTTGAAGATGTTTTTCTTTCATCAAAGCTTGTTTTTCTAGTTCAGCTTTCTCAGAAACAATCAACTCTAATTCTTTTTTCTTACACTCTAATTCTTCTCGGAAATGTAACTGACCATTCAATAATTCCTTTAAATTTTCTATTTCTGATTCCTGTTTTTTTAACCTCATTCAAAGATAACTCTTTTTCTTTAGTTAAACATTTAACATTTGAATTTAATTCAAGAACTTCAGATTCCAATAGTCGTATTTTTTCATTCTGCTCACTTTCACGCTGCTTACTTTCCAGATGTTCTTTTTGTAGGGCTTGTAGTTCTGCACTAAGTTCCATGATTTCTTTAATCTTTTTCTCAGCTTCTTCGGTTTTTTCTTTTATAGTTTTATCTTGATTTAACAAGTAGGCCTCCTTTTCCTCAAATAACTTCGCTTTATCTTGTAACATTTTTTTAATTTTGTCCATCTCAGTATTCAGCGATAATGTTGCCTCAGAACTCTTATTTTGTAAAGTTTCATTTTCTCTAGTCAATTCTTTATTTATCTCTTCAAAACTGGTTATATAACGCTCTAATTCTGAAATTTTGGAAACTAATGTATTATTCTTTACTTCCAGGTTTTCTTTTTCCTGTAATAAGTTCATAGCATCGTTTTCAACACTAAGAACCCTTTTCTGTAAATCTTCAATTTGAAATATTTTGTTTGCTAATTCATTTTCAGCCAACGTAATTTTATCTTCCTTTTCATCCAAACTTTTCTTCAAGCTGTTATTTTGAGTTGAATAGCTATCAAGATCAACTTCCAACTGATCAATTGTTTTCTTTAAATTATAACACTCATTTCGGACTGTTTCTTCATTTTTAAGAAGTTCTTCAAGTTCTTTGCATTTTAAATTATAAGCTTCTTCCATACACTTAAAATTTTTCACAGAATTTTCTACACGTCCTTTTATTTCAAAAATAGCTTTCTCTCCTTCCCTTTTGACTGAATCTAACATCATTTCCAATTCTTGTACTCTATTTTCATGCAGCCTAATCTCCTCAGCAGAAGACAATTTTAACCTACTAAGCTCATTCTGTTTTTCGACAAGATCAGAATTTAAACTCATTAATTGTTGTGAAGAATCAGTTGAACTTTTCATTAAATGTGAAATGTTATTTTCAAGTTTTTCTTTCAAATTCTGAAGTTCAGTACATTGTTCGACAGCATTGTTAAATTTCCTCCTCAAATCTCCGATTTCCAACTCCAAAGTCTGCACCTGATTTCTAAAAGAGTTTTCACATTCCAAAGATTGATTGTATTTTAGAGAAAGATCTGAGTAGTCCTGTTCTAATTTTGTCATTTGAGAAATTTTTGAATCCATTTCAGAAGCTTGTTTCTTAACCATTATTTCTAAATCTGAGCAATGCTTTTCTACATCAACTATTTGTCCATTTTTAGAAGCTAGCTCGTTCTTCAGTCTATCATTCACTTCTTTCAATTCCGGTAGATCATTGTTCGTATTATTTAATTCGTGAACTTCTATTGGTCCGGCGGGTCGTTGTTGCATGGACCTGAGCCTAAAAAATTATCCTGTCGAGCTTCTATAGCGTTCAGTCTTTCCGTTAGGATTCGAATCTGCTCGTCTTTTTCATTTTCTGTATAATGAACTCTATTGGACACAGTTCTCATGGATACTGTATTGGAATCTTTTTCAGTTGGCGGTAATGAAACTTGTTCTCGATTTGGATTTTGTTGGTTTCTCCAGTTTCCCGATGGAGGTTTGTTAAAAAATTGATGTTGAGATTGCGGGTCCCATGGTTTGTTGTATATTGGTTTTTGATACTGCTTATAGTTTGGGTTTTGATTATAATACGATTGATACGGTTGTTGATACGGTTTTTGTTCGTACCTTGGTTTTTCATAGTGGGGTTTCTGATGTTCCCAGTCTTTTTTCTTTTGAAAGTTGGGATCAAAATGTTTCCCTTTATAATTTGGAATTTGAAAATTTTTTTGTTGTAGATTATACTGATGTTTACCGTATAACCTTTGAACAATGTGTGCGGCACTGTTTTTAAGGATATCTTCAATATCTTCTAATGTATTCCATGTTATATGATAAATGAAATCTGTTAAAGAAGGGTGGAGATTATGCACCGCGTGATGGAATATTTGTCTATCATATCTTTTCATTTCTGCTTGTTTATCTAAGATCGTATCGTCGGTGTAAACTCGAGTATATAAGTCACAACGTCGTTCTATTAATCTTTCTAAATAATTATGAGGATTTTCGTTACTATGTGGCCTGACATTTAATAATTCCGCAATTAATTGTTCTCGAGTTCGAGAATCTTGATATTTATTTTTTTAGAAAAATTAAAATTCCTTCTACGCTATTAAATTCTTTATCATGTACAGCTGCGGCTACTTTCCCTTTTAATTTACATAATAAATTTAAAATAATCTTTGTATGATTAATATGTCTATGTGGGTTATTTTCTTTACAGTATAATTCTGTTAAAAACTTAGTATTACGAATAAAATTCACTAGACCTATTGGATTTCCATCATAATCTGGAATCATTTTAAATTCACTTTCTTTAATTTCTAACGCCATTGTGTTTTCGTTTGTCTGATCGGTTAGTCTTAAAGCGTTAAGTCTGTCTAGTAATGACATACTAATGTTACAATTTATATAAAAATAATTACCCTAAGATGTCTTCAGTTGATGTTGGCTTCTTAACAAAAGAGATGTTGGGTTGAGATTGTAGAAATTGAAATTTCTGCTTACTGGAAAGAAGATCCTCGCAGTCGTGGAGAATGCTTGATCTTGTTCAAGACTCAGTGGCAAATCTTCCTCTTGACGTGGAGACGTGGTTATGCTGCTACGGTACTGGTATTACACTCAGCCTAAGCTCCGCAAAGTTACTAATTCTTCAAAAATAAGCTCTCAAGTCCCTGTTCGGGCGCCAGTTAAATAAGCTTACTCCAACTTAGACTTTTTAAAAAAGGTTTATTTCAAATATGACACTTGTGCCTAACAATGACTGACTGATAGCTATAAGACGGGTCGTACTGACCGCGACAATCCTAACTTACTTCTATATTCCGTCCTAAAAGACGAGGTCATATATAGGGGTTGTTATCGGAGTGAATAAGGAAGCGAAGGGTGAGGGAATTGTGTAAGGAGTGATGACCTTTTATAAAGATTATATTAATGATTATATTAATGATTGGTCTTAGCTATCGGTGTGAAAGTAAATAGTGAGATAAGGAATTGTGTAAGGAGTGATGACCTTTTATAAAGGTTACTGTTATAACTATATAGATTATTATGTATAAATAAGACTATAATTACATTTAATAGTTGGTATTGAGTGGAATATATACCCTTACATAATTAAAAAAGAAGATTCCGTTGTCGCATGAGGCGTCCAAGAAAATACCCAACCTGGAGGGTTGCCAATATGACATCAGCAATTCATGAGGTTCTCGAAAGTCGCGGTTATGCCTCACGTTGTATTTGGGGCTCCCTGGGGTCAACTTCTTGAAGGCCTTCACTGCATCTGTTGATGTGATGTTTAGTGTAAAAATAATTCAATACTTTAATGATAATTTAAATTGTTTTATGAGACAAATTTTCAGCAATGGCGTTTCTTGTAACTTGTGACTTGTAACTCATAGATTTGAATGCCGGTTTTTCTGTAGGTAGTAGGGACCTATAATAGTGCAAAACTAGATTTAAGCCGCCAATGAGCATTAGAAGCCGAGAAAAAAAAAATGAAAATCACGTTTCATTTTTTTTTCTCAGCGCTCAGTCAATGAGATAGCACACCTATATTATATTATTTTAATTTTTACACACTAAATTTCAAATAAAACCATTTTTTGAAAATATAGGTTAGAGGATTTTTTTTTTTTTTTTTTTTTTTTTTTTTTTTTTTTTTTTTTTTTTTAACCAAAACCTGAGATTATTTTTTGATTATTTATCAATCCAAGGGTTTCAAATCTATTTGAAATAAAAAATGGGATGAAGAAAATTTTAAAACTAAAAACTGATATAATTTTCAGATTCCTCATCTTAAGAAACATGTAGAAACAAAATTTCGTCAAAATCAAAAATTAAATTTTTTTATCCCTAAAATTTTGTAGGATTTTATATTATATATTTTAGGCAGTCAATTCTGAAATAAAAACCTAAGTAATTTGCGCCATCTCTCATATTTCGCCACCGATTGAAACCAAATTTTAAGGTCATCTAGAAGCTCTAAAACTGCATAGTTTAGCCCAAATCCGGAGATCGTAGGATTTCTCTTTATCTCAATTTATAGTTTACTTTGGAATTTTTTATTCTCATTAGTTTTTGTTCCCTAAAATCTGGAGTAAACCCAATATTTTATGCATGGATAAAAAAATGAACGTACGCTGATTCTTTGATACTATTATTATTGTAATCGGTTGAACAAAGCAGTTGTTATGGACGTTAGAAGTAGTTGAAATCTCAACATCAAAATTTTAACGTCCTCGAAATTGGTAAAAAATCTTAATTTTGATAAAATTTCACATATAAGAGTTTTTTGGTGGGTTAAATCGAAATTTGAGGTCAGTTTTTCATGAAAAAAAGTTTTCACAGATTTGCAGCGGATTTCATTGGCATTTGTTTTCGAGTTTTTGAGCACCCTTAAGCCGGGTCGTGTCTTGAGCATAACGAAAGTATTTTTATTTCAAATAGCATACAAATCTACAATTTGACATGAAAGAATCATTTCTCCATCTTGACTGAGAGCTGAGAAAAAAAAAATAAAACGTGTCTCATATTTTATTTTTTTTCTCGGCTCCCAATGCTCATTGGCGGCTATAACTCTAGTTGGGCACTATTATAGGTCACTGCTACCTACACGAAAATCGGCATTCAAATCTGTGAGTTACAAGTCAAAACGTACCCTTGCAATTTTAGTGGCTAAAAGATATTTCTTGAATGGCTATATTTTCATTCAAACCTTCCAACTTGCAAAAATACAAGTGCGCCCCGAAGATATCCCGAAAATAGAAGTCAATCACTTCATGGATACCATCAGGAATGCAGGAAGAATCAGACCAAGTCCCTCCATAAAACAGTATGAACAAAATAGCTCTGTACAGTTTCATCATGGAATGGTGTGCTTGATTTTTTCCCCTATCGCCAACTTATTGACTCATGTCGTCGCCCAATTTATTATTAACAGCCAGTATCATGTAGCAAGCACCTGTTACTGAAATCTTAATCAAAGCACTTTTGATTCATCACGAAACGCTGTACTATGGCTTATTTTTCTATCTGATTGATGTTTTTTTTCCCTTTCTGTTGTCGATTTCAAAACAGTTTTCTCATTCCATGCAAATATCTTTTGTGAAGAAGATAAAATATCATCAATCAAATAATGTGATTTAATCTGAAGTGCGTTTTTTAATGAATGGAATCGCTCGTTTATATTCGCGCAGAAACTTCGAAAATGCTTTTTACAAATTTAAAACAGTTTTCTTTTTACTTTATTCATAAATTCTCATCTTGTAATATATGATAATTGCTAGAATCATGTAATACAATTCGCAAATGCAAATTACCATCTATTTTATGTATAATCTATAGTAATTGATTTACTCCTAACAAATTAGGAAATGCAGAAATAAATTAATTTTCATTGAATAACATAGATAAAAACCTCTTATAAATGCTTAAAATTATAATTTAAAAACAAAAACTTGGGATTATGACGCAATGTGATCAAGAATATTTCATTACATTACATACTTTTACATTTACTTACCTTTATAAATATTTCCCTTCTTGAAAAACATATATGAGAAGAATATTAAATGTAATTATAATAAATTGTATACGAATTAATTTTACTATATATTGCTTGATATATATGTTTTTCAACCTCTTTCAACAAGTCAGGTTGGCCGAGCGGTCTAAGGCGCCAGATTTAAGCTCTGGTTCCCGATGGGAGCGTGGGTTCGAACCCCACACCTGACAGAAATTTTTTTTTTCGCCTAACTCCTTTTTATTTAATCTATTTTGTCTATACAATTATTTTTGAAATATTTATTTATAATTTTTATTATGATAACTCTAAATTGTATAGAATTAAATATGTTATTTTTTATCATGATTATATGAAAATACGAACAAACAAAAACATTGCAAAATACTGAAAAAAATCAAGACAGGTATGACATTAATAATGAATATAGTAAAAATATAATTTTTAATGTCTTTATAGTATAGATTAAAATAATTGATATTATTCTAATTTAATAGAAATTTTAATTTTTGTTGTAAATAAACCTATTTAAAAATAATATAATTAAATTTTTTAATAGGGGTGTAATAATATTTTTTTATCTATCAGGATGAGCATATTTTGTTAGCTTAAAACAGAATGAACTATGAATTTTTCTATACTGTTTAATTCCTTTGCGAAATTCATTTTATTTTTCATTTTGCATCCTTTATATTTATATATTAACTTGTGAAAATGTAAATCATAAGATGAAAATAATTAATGATATAAGATTAAAAATAAAACAATGGGTTCCTAGTATTTACATATTAACCCTACACTTACCGAAATTACTTGTATACCAATTTCTACTACAATGTAACCATAAAAACAATAATAAGAGAGGAGTGAATATTGAAAAAACAATTTAGTTATATTTTTTAATAAAAGTAGTAAAGTGAAAAACCAAAGTAATGAATCTTGTTTCCAAGAACTTTTGCTAAAAATTTCTGAAAAGGGTCATTTGACATGGTCATGGTAGTTTTAGTGTTAAAGAAATTCTCAGAAATTATTTTTTAAATAGTTTCAAACCCCATTTTGGAATTGATTTTTTATAATAATTTTTCGAATGATTAATTTTATAAATGATCACCTACATAATTTTATCATGATGTCTGAATATTAGGAAACATTTAACTATGTAGATTATTAAAAATCATTGACAATATGAATTTTAAATACAATATCTAATATAGAATATCTTAACTATATACATCAGCCTTATTATATTTGAACTGCCTTCTATCGCCAATCATCAGTCACCATCTTTTAGGTTTATTTTTATCAATTTTAAAATTGTATAGCTTTAAATAATAAAATTATTTATTTCTTGTTGTTAACTTATTTTAACCCTCTTTATCAATTTTTTTCATTTTATTTTAATTTTTCATATTTAATCTATATTTAAGTTTTATTTATTTGTTACATTTTTAGGTGCCTTGTACTGCAACATGGCCAGAGGTAACATCTTCTAGTATCAAATCATCAATTGTGAATTAAATTAGGCTGATCTGTTTTTTTTTAAACAAATTTTATAACACTGCACTGATTGTTTCGGAGGACTGTTTTTAGATCTTGGTTAAAAAAGAACGTTGTTCCTGCAGTGGAATAGAGGCCACAATTGCTGAAAAAGTGCTCCACTGAGAGGGGTCCATCATCTTGAACACAGTGGCTGTGATGTATCTTGAAATAGATATTGTGTCCGTAAAGCAGAGAGGGTCCAATCTGCAGCCTGGTCATCACCACTTGTTTTCCTCTTAGTAAAAATCTGAAATTGGGCAAAGGCAACAAAGTTCTTGCCTCTTCAGCAACTCCATCTATCAATTTATTCCAAGGTTCCAGCATTATTAGGTACTCAAATAAAACATGCTTGTTGATTGTGATTAACTGTTCTCTAATCATGTTTGATATTGGGTTGTTTGGGCGTTGTGGGTTTTGTAAATCTTTTAATGCTGGGGAGAAATTTGAACAAGTATCTTGTTCTTATTTGAAAATTTAATTATGACAAGTACCAAGTAGATAGGATACAATTCACAAAAGTAAACAGAATATAGTAGTAGCCAGGAAGGGTATACTGGACTAATGTTCTGGAAAATGTTACGGTGCAGCCTGTATGTTTTTTTTCCTTTGGAGTGTCAGTAAAAATGAGAAGGAAATCTTTGTATCTGGACATAAATTAAAAAAAAAAATTTTTTTCTTTTGTTAATATTTTAGTTTTATAAGTACATAAAGTCTATGTTGTGTTGGACATTACAATCCAGGTATTGTCTTACTGTAGTACAATACACGGCTGAGCCATATACACACAATTATAAATAAAATGATAAATTAAAGGCTGTTCATTTTCATATTATATTGTTTTGTGATTATCAGAGAATAATATTGCAACTCAACAAATAAATATATCGTTATTCTATAGCATATTTGTCTTTAGTTGCTCATTAATTTTCAAGATACCTTTTATGTTAGGTGTATACATTACATATAGACTCTGATAACTACTGAAATTCACTGCTGATTTTAAAATGAACTTTAAATTTTATTTTTACTGCAAGCTTAATGTTTTAAACCATGATTAAAAATTAATTCTTTGCTTATGGGAATAAGATTATATTTTTTTCTAGCAACTATGTCTAAATAAATGTGCCTTTCTAAATGTCCTTTAAGATTTACTTTACTATATTTGGGTTCTCTTGCATAATATTATTAGTTGTTTTTTTTTTTAAGTTGTTTTATTTACATCTTTGTATACTTAATTTTATGACTGGGTTATAAATAGTTTTCTTATTATATTTATTTGTAACTTATTTTGCGAATAGATATAATGAAAATACAACATTTATTTTATTGTATTTTATGATTTAAGAAGTATTTATTGATCTGAAAAGTACCATTGTTGCTTCTCTTTAAGAACATATACAGTTTTGTAAAATATGGAGTTTGTAGAAATAAAATTATATCCTCATGACCTTGAGGGCTGCGGGAAGGTTAAATAAAATTCCTCTGATTCATAGAAATGGATAGTTTGATTAAAAGAAAAATTAAAAATTGAGTAAACTAGATTCCTGAATGAACACAGAATACATTTTGTTAAAAGATAACTGTGTATAAAAACTGTTATACTTAAGAGAATGTTGTCGATGATATTTAATAAACTGCTTTGTTAATACAGTAATTAAATTTATCACCAATATTTATCTGAAAAAAAAAATACATTAACATATCTGAATTGTCAGAAAATCATATCAGGAAAAGTTTAATTGATTTCCTTTTCCCAAGACAAGGAGAAATTTCTGCTCTCAGAATGAAGTAGACTAGAGGTAGCAGTATGAATAATATCTCATCCATTAAACACTGATGAAAAATCAAGAAGGAAGAAGCTTGGTAGGTTTATGGTTTAAATGAACTCATAAATAAAACTAATAAACAACTATTTTATAAAGCATAAAAGATTGCGATATTAAAGAATTTTATGGTCTGAAAAGAAGAGAGTTATAAATCTTCCGCAATGGTGGGTATTTTCATTGAGCAAATCTTAAATGAATCTAATGGATGAACATTTTTTTATTTTTTATATATTTATTTTTTTTTAACACTTCAGAAGAATTAATGAGACTGATGGCCATGATTGGATTCAGGTCACTAAAGAAGTTTAAAAATGGTATCACTTCTTTTTCAACAGGTTTTGGATTACATATTGGAATAAATATAGAGTAAATTGCTCAATCTAATCACTTGCTTTATTTCAATCTTATAATTCTTAACAAAAATATAAATATATATGTAGGTAACATCTTCATTAGTAACAGATTCAGTCATACAAAATATAAATGTAACAACACAACAAATATCATGTGTATTTCAGGAGTATAGTAAAAAAAGCACAGATAAAAATAATACATGTAAAATTATCATTTAGGTCAAGACAAAGAAGTTTGTAGACTTTTAAGGCATGAAACAATAATTAATTTACTTTAAAAACTAAATTAGATTATAACCATCTTATCAGTACTTTTCTTAGGATTTCTACCACATAGAATATTTGGAAGCAATTATATTTACTATTGAAAAAAATGGTCTACCCTAACAATTTCTTTTTTTTACATTTACAAAATGTTTATTCAGCTATTATCAATTCTTAAATATTAAACTCAATGAGGTTTTATCTTTAAATTTATTTAATACTAACATGAGCAAATTCTATGTTTTACCAGTAAGCCATTGCCCTATCGTTAAGGGGCTCTAAATTAAATAATTTAAATTGTAGCAAATTTTCAATGGTTCTAGTCTTTTAGGAATGTTAAATATATTTGACAAGGTGTTACTCAAGAATTATTTAGAACAGAAAAAAAAAATCACTATAAATAGACTTGAAGTAAAAATAAATGAAATGTTCCATTAATTTGAAATATATACGGAGCAGTGTAACAACTTTTACACTTTTTTTTTTTAAACTTAACAGTTCTTAATAAATTCAAACAACAATTAAAAATGAAACAAATTATTTTTTTTTTAAATTTGCTTACAAAATATATATAATTTATTTTATAATGCATATAGCAAACATTTTAAATGGTGTTGTTTTGGCAGGCTATGAAAATTTACTTCAAATTTACAAAAAATAAATATCTAATTGCCTCTTTGATATTATTTATATCTATATTACAAAAATTACAACAATTATCATTACAACAATTATTTTATTCCTTCCTCACTACCTCTTTCACTTCCATTAATTATTATTAGAATGCGATCATTAATAGTCTATATATATATCATTTAAATAAAATAATTAGTGATAAATTCAAAGCAATGATATGCAATTCATTAAGGCAAGCCTGAAAATGGCAAAGTCGATAGTTTCAACATTGCATCAAAAAATAAAAATACTATAACTTCATAAAATGCTAAAATGTGAATTTTATTAGTGTTATTCTATAATAAAATAATACATATATATAATATATTAATGTAAAACAAAGTATTACCCTGAAATAAATAAATGATATGCTATCACAGAATCTTTGCTTTCCTGAGAAACCAAATTACATTCTCATGGTTTGAAAACATTAAAATAATTGTTCTTAGAACTTAAGTGATTCATGTCCTGACAACTTTAAATATTCTAATTTATTAAAAACTGGCTTTTGAAATAAATTGTTTTATTTGTACAATAAATAATGTAGTTCAACCATCTTGCTAATTTGAAATATTTTTAAATTTGTGATATAGGTTAAAAAAGATTTTTTTGTAATTTTATATAATGGTAAACTTATTTTCCAAACATGTAGATATTCTTTATTAAAAAAAAAAAAAAAAATTATTTTTATTTTAATCATACATTTAAAAAGATTTTTTTATTTAAGGAAAAAGAAAACAGCAGTATAAGTAAATGAATAATGATCAGAGGTTTCAAATGTCATAGCCATGGAGTTACAGTACTAATAACTCCATGGTCATAGCTGGCTGGCTCTCTGGGGATAAGGGTGTAGGTTAAAGTAGTGTTAGCAATATTGAAAAATAATTCCAAAATCTTACTAATGAGAATTGTGACAACAAAGTAAATAATACCTAATTTAATTTTATTTGGTTTTTAAAATATTAAGGAATTTTATGTTTTATATGTTATATAACATATAATTATTTTACTAATGATGAGTACTTCCAAGTTCAATTTTTTTAAATTTAGTTAGAACTTGGAAAGAAGAGTTTTAACAATTCTCCTCTCTGAAACCATTAAAGGAAAAAAATAAAATAAAATCAAATTAGAATAAAAATAATTATGATCCTTTTGTAGTCGAAGACTAAACAAAAAACTAAAATTACCTATTTTTCTTGGTTTCAAGGCCAGTTCTTAATGAGTTTGATGTATACATGAAAAAATAGATGCAATGCACATTTGTGTATTTATATAAGTGATGTAAACCTATAAATATTGGTTGCCCATTTATTGATAATATTTATTGTTTGATGACGACAACACTGAGTAAATTAATAACCAAATTCTGAATAACTGATTGATTTTAAAATACTTTTAACAAATTTAGTTGAGGAACATTATGAATGTTACTTCATAAACAATGTAATAAAAGGAACAATTCCTAAGCCTTATCTATCCTTAATGTGTACTTCCAATCACAAAACATCAACAATTTACAATATTTTTTTACAAGAATTTCTTAAATACATTGTTAACACTTTTTTTTACAGAAATATTATTCAGGTAAATGAAAATTATGTATATATAAATTAATTTACAATTGTGGTGTATGCAATTTAAGCAAAGTTTTTAATCTTCTCTACTACCTAAGCAATATAGAAGCAATTGTTAAATGATATATGGTACACTAACATTTTTGTGCATTTAAAAAGGCCATAAAATTCTTGATTGCTTCATAGCTTTTTTTCAATTTTGAGTAATAATTCAGTTTATATTTATGCCATGACACGAAATATTTTGGCACGGTCAAAGCATAACGTGGCATACTTATTTTCATGCTATTAAAGTGAGAAGAGTACGAAATGATTTTTTGAATCTGTTTTAATAATTGATAAATTTAAATAGAAGCATTTTTTCATATGTATACAAATAATTTATTAAATGATAGGAATTATATGAGTTTAGACATTATTTCCTTTAATAATTTTAGAAATATATTTTAAATTGTATAAAAACTATTTATAACAATTTCTGATATCAATTATACTAACTTTCTCTACTATTAATTGGTTTGATAACATTTTCATATCAAATTGTTAAAAGTACTTTTTAATTATTTTACCACCCTTTAATATTTAATAACTGGTAGAATAATGATGAAGAGGTTTGCCATTTGGAATTGTAATTTATTTGTAAACCTAATAGTGAAAAAACAAAATAAAATCTGAACCAACATTTCGGAACATGTAAAATTGGAAGTTACTTTCAAGATTCTCTTTTAGAGCAACTTTTAAAGTAAAACACTCTAAAACATTATTTGTAATGACTGTTCTGAATATAACGTGCCTGTATTTAAAGTAGTCATTATTTAAATTAAATTAGACTCAGAAAACTTATCCATTGTGTTCTTGTTCTATTTAACAGCTATAAGACCATTGTAAACAAATTTCTCACAGTTGGCTGAACTAATGGGTCACTAAGAAAGTTTTTGTAATATTTGTAAATAATTTCTTATATAGCTTTGTATTAACTTATTAATCTTTATCTTGTGGCTCTCAATGATTTAACAATAGATGGGTAATGTTAGGATTCCATCAGATACTTCCTTTGAATTCTATTCAGATAAAGAATCATGACAATTTAATGGCCTTGCCTATCACTTTTTAAATATTATCCTTAAAACATTTTTAATGAAGTTGGGTACTTAGTCAAGAGTTATTTTGAAGTTTAGCTGTTTTCTTGAATGGATGATCAGTGAATCGAGAAAATTTAGTGGTTGCTCACTGAAATCAATCATTGGATTGAATCTATAAAAAGTAGGTGATATTGGCATGATAACATGTTGAAGTGAATTATAATCATGGAATCACAGACTTTGACTCCATCAAGAACAAACCAAAAGGATATGCTTATCTTTTAGTAGAAGATTCTCCATTTAATGCTTGTTACTGTGGGGGGGGGGGGGGGGAGTAAAATTTGAAGAGTCCAGAAAGATCAAAAAGTCTAACTTTATAACATCTATGCTTAATCAGATTTAAGTAGATGGCCCAACTGGAGAGAATCAGCTAAGAAGACTACTTAAACATTCTATATTTCTTTTCTTTTTTAATATTCTGAAAGCTATAAAGGAAAATAACATTTAATATTTTAAAATTTAATGTACTTTGATACTGAAGTGAGTTTCAAACACTTTCTTACAGGTATTTTTATTATTATGATATAAATAAACTGTTTCAGAATAGTCGATAATTTCTCTTCTCCATTTTTCTGAATTTAGTGTTATAAAAAGTAGGACAATTGAGAGTCTATTGCAGTATAATATAAATGAAAATGAAAATTATTCATGACAGCCTCATCATATTAAAATGATATGACATTTAATTGTTGTTATCAAAGCAAATTTTATGGGTTCAATTGAATAAATGATACCATGACATAAAAAAAACATTTTCTATAACAAATATTGAGTAAGAGAAATATTTCTATCATACCTTGATAGTTATGTTATAAGATTTGAAAGAGCAGTTTTAGGTGTATGCCAGTCATGAAAATCTGTGATATAAAAAAAGGTTTTCATAAGTTTCAGTTTTCTTAAAGTACTTTACCGGATTATTCTTTTGTAATAATATGCTAATCATATAGATACTGTCAGTTGAATGTAGTTTGTAAGAGAAGTAAAATCAAAAACAACATATCTTGGCATCACCATTATAAAACTTATTTTTTAAAGTATCATTTAGTTCATCACGCGTTTGTTGTTATTTCATTCTTACTGGACTAGGTATTGTTACAAACTCATTATATTTATTTATCTAATGTTATAACATTTCTAATATAAAAAATGTTTTTGGCATGAATACAAAATTATATAACTAAAGCTATTCAAGTAAAAATTCTTTCAGTTTTCCATTTTATCACTTTTTATGAGGCACTAATCACCAAATAAATTGAATGCACACCAGAGCTGCTAGGGATGAGCTATTTGTTTTAATTTGTTCTGACCCTTATATATGATTGCATACAAGTATCAATGATTGTCAGAAACTACTCATAATAAGGAAATTCAATAATATGCAAGAAACCTAATACATAGATTATTTGATTGTCAAATGTGGAGCAAATTTTGATATTTATGATTTACACTATGATATTGAAAAGAAAATTTATAAATTTTTATATTTACGATTGATCTAAATGAATATTTATTTAATTGTATAATGTATACAATATAGAGCATGAAAGTTACCTAATGCAGCCCTAGTTTACAAATCAACTTATATTTCCTAGCTTACATCTGCACTTCGGGACGTGCTCGAATCACTTCCAGACACTGAGTCCGTTTCGTACTCGGGAATCGGTGGAAGAACATTTTCTTGAAATTGTCCTGAAATATTTCCTGGAGGCCAATAGTAAGCAACAACGAGTATTTTCCCTGATCGAGAACATGCCTTACCAACACCAAATCTCTGTGTGCTGGCCCATACCATCTGTGTAAAATGCCCTGCAAAAAAAAAAAAAAAAAAAAAAAAATGATAACAAATTTTAAATTGTTTAAAAATATTTAAATAATGAAATAAATGATGAAAAAAACTAACTCAATTTCTACCTGACTGGTAATACGATAGATCATGGATATGTCTATCAATTATCTATTGCTTTTCCGAATTTAAAAAAAAATTATTTATTTGTTTTTTTTTTATGGCGCTTCAAGCCGGTTACAGGTCTTGGCCTCCTTCAGCTACTTCCTCCAATTGACACAGACATGTGTTGACTCCATCCAATAACTAACTCAAGATGCTTCTAGCATCCTCCGCTACTCCATCTGCCATCATCTATGGTCTTCCTCTCCTCCTTTTTCCATTAATTTGATGTGTCAGCAATTATGCATCTCAACTTCTGACATCCTTGCGGTATGCCCTGCTACTAATTCCTCTGGCCACATCAGTCTCTCCAAAGGCGAGAGAGAAATAAGCGGTTGGTGTGTCGCCTCCATTCTTTCCCAATCATAACACCTCTGAAAATTCGTTGAAGAACTTTGCTTTCAAAAATCAGTAGCTCATTTTCAGAAGCTTTATTTAGTCCCTAGCATTCCGGTCCATACAAGAGTACGATACACACACAGGTTTTATGTAGATGAAGCTTTGTCTTCCTTGAGAGTAATCTTCTGCTCAGCTGCTGTAATCCTTCTTCTAATCTCAACATTGGGGCTTATTGTCCTGGGTGACTACAGATAATTATAACTTGTGCAACCTTTTCAAAGTTATAAGTTCTTATAGTCACACCTTCACCTGGCATAGGGACTTCCTCTCTAACCATGTACTTGGTTTCAGACTGGATAACTTCCAGGTCAGGTCTACTGGAAGGTCCCACCAGAGCCTGAAAAGCCTCGGCCACTGCCTGAAGAGAGCATCTTACAATGTCGATATCATCCGCATAAGCCAGTAGCTGAACAAGCCTGGTAAACTATTTCATTGTCTTTGCCCCATCTCAGTAAACCAGCATCTCTTATTGCTCTCTCAAGGGTCAGATTGAATAATAATCAGGGCAGTGCATCCCCTTGCCTGAGTCCCTTGCATGCCAGAAACTCCTCGGATCTTATGTCATTTATACTTGCTATTCATCTTACATCCTCCATAGTTAGCTTTATCAAACTTACAAACTTCCAAAGTTTCCCGAATTAAATTTTTCAATTACAATGACCAAATTTCTTCAATTAATAATTAATTATTTTTCAAAATAAACAAAGTAGCAAGAATGTAAGGATTTCAAACATGACTTTTTTAATAAAAATCAATATACCTCCTAAATGGTTGGTCCGAGCAACAAATGTTATAAAACAAAAAAATATTTTCCGTCAAATTTCTGATCTGGAAACTGTTGTTAAATTTTCCATCTGACCAACACCAACAGAGCTAGAGCATGGCAAAATGTTATATTGTTGAGTGTGAAAAAATCGTTACACCAGAAAAGTATAGACCCATAAGACATTTGTATGTCAAAATGTGTATCATGCAAAAAAAAAAAAAAAAAAATCAAATTCCTTACCTGCATTTACATTAGCATGTAGTACATCAGGTTCTTTGAAATAGTTGTACTGCCTAACAGCACTGTACCAATAAGAAGCTACTTCTTGGCCTAGTTTAAACAGATAAGAATAAAACATTTTTAATTGGTTCTAGTTATTTCATATTTTTCTGTATTAATATTAGGCTTTGTAACAAATATATTTGGAGCAGAGACTGAGATCAGAATAATGAAGAGTGTTATTTATAAAAAATTAAATGATCAAAGTAATGTAATTTCACTTCTGAAATATTAAAGGTTTATTTCAAGTAATCATGGTAGTATGTTGTTATTGTGGAAGAGGATTATGGCATATCAGAAAATTTAATTAAAACAATGTCCAAATTAAATTGAGACAGTTCTCTCCTTAATCAACAGCCAAAGGATCTACTTCTACCACTCCTTCATCATAAACCCCACTAACCATTATTTAAGATCTAAGAAGAAATAAAATCTTAAACTTTTTGAATTTTGGGCCCACATTACTCCCTTTTTCCTTATTGTGATCTGATGTTATTCATCTTTACTCATCAAATCCCCAAAAAGGGAACGGAAATAATGAACTGACACCTCAAAGGAAATTAGCCATCATACTTATGGCTCAGAAGCCGGTGATAAATGTTATAATAGGTTTCAAAACTGACTATTGTCTTATAGAAAACATAAAAAGAACTTTTTTGGCTATTAGGTCCAAAATGTTTAACTTAGTTTCAAAGAAACCAGGTTTTGAGGGGTCTATGATTAAACTCCCAGAGATTATAGTGATCACATCTCTGTCATTAAAATCTCTAGGCCTTCAAATCTATCAGCTATATGAAATGTAGGGTCAAACATACATGAAAAAGACCATCAGAAGGAATTCGTCAATGTTTCTGGTACTAGTTCTCCTTGCGTGAATGCACATTGACTTTTATGTGTGTTAGGTCTTGTGGCAATGATGAATTAAAAAACAAGGCTCCTTCAAGAGTCTCCCATCTGCATTATATAAGTATATATGCTTGTGCATTACATTCTCCTCAGCCAACAGTTTCATTGCTTCAGCAAATAATCTCTTAATCTTATGGTCCAGCCTATTGCCTCTCAGCTCCAGTGTCTTCTAACATGTTTCCAGTAGTTCTCAACTTCACTTCAGTCTTTACTCTACTCTTAAGGTTCATCTAATAAGGACTTTAGTGACAGACATTGTGGAACTTAACTTTAATATATAATTTGCACTCCTTTTATTTTAGGCACTCATACCCGTTTTACATTAACATGCCCTCATATTTTTATTCTTATTGTTTAATCATTCACCTCATCTTATTGCAGAGTGTTATACTCTGAAGGACAATTCCATTTCAGATAATTTCCTGTTAGTTAATCACATCTCCTCTTCTAACATTCCCTTCAACTATTAATTCTATTCCAATAATTTTTTAACTGATAAGATTTTAGTCCTTCCTTTAAAATACATCTTGTTTATCGGAGATGTAAAACACTTTCATTACCTGACATACTTACTACCGCATTTATAGATCATAAAATTAATTATTTCACCTCCTTGATACATCTTATTTCATCCCTACCTTTCAGTAAAATTTTTTTATATTACAAACATCTCCAAAACATATTCTGCTGTTAACATCATTGTATGGTTAATAGATTGTAAAGACACCATCACTCTTCTAAACCCACAGTATACAAATGTTAATAAATGAATAAAGAAAATTTAATACACTAATAATATTAAAGAGTATTTATTTTACCAGTAACATCAGTTTGAAGTGTGTTAGTTAGGCGGCAGAATAGATTTTGGCCAACATCCTTATCACTTTTGTAGAAGAATGAGTTTGTGTGTGCAAGATGATTAGCCCATGACTGAGCCCTCTCACAAAGCTAGAATAAAAGTGTTATAGGATTAAAAAAATATTCAACTATATTAATTAGAATTTATGTTACAAATCATTATAATATAAAAAAAAAAAATTGAGAAGATGATCCAGTGTGGTTCAGTAGCCCTGAAGAAGACCTGCAAGGCAGGTCGAAATGTTGGCACTTATTAAAGAATTTCGGAGAAGAAGATGATCAGGAATGTAGTCAAAGATGAACACCACGTCTAAGAAGAAATTCTTTCTTCCAACGTTTCAACCTGCCTTGCAGGTCTTCTTCAGGGCCACTGAACCACACTTGTGAGGAGAAGGATGATGACCGATCATCAGATAAAGTGTGGTTCGGTGGCCCTGAAGAAGACCTGCAAGGCAGGTCGAAATGTTGGCACGTATTAAATAATTTCTTCTTAGACGTGGTGTTCCTCTTTGACTGCATCCCTGATCATCTTCTTCTCCATTCTTCATAACAATCAACTATACTTTTATCATAAAAAATAAAAAAAAAATTAAAAAGTATATTATAGTGGTAATTTAACTCAGACTTGTGGCCAGTTAACCAATAGTCTACAGTACTAAACAGGTTCATAATCTTATTTTATTTTTGACTACTTTATGTCCTTCTGAAGGACGGAACAGGAGAATATAATGTATATTGAAGGACGGACACTAAAGACCCTTGATGTTGAGTGTAAGAAATTTAACCAAACCTAACCATCTTTGACAGTGTAGGGATCAGTTTAAAATATAAAATGTGTTTATAGTCTGTATGAAAGTATTATAGGATTTAGTTATAAAATTTTATAGGGCATAGTTATAACACTTTGACATATTATTCTTATTCCGAAATAATTACCTTAAATGCAATGACCTGTTTTACCCGACGAACAGTTGGATTCCCTATCGAGTCCAATCTTAGTTTTAATATAAGTTCTATTAATTTAAATTATATTTTATTCAAATATCAAAACTAAATAGAAACTAAAACCTTGAAAAACTATATTTCAATTCAACATTTATTAATAGTAAAATACATTAACAGCATACTAATTTTAAAAAATAGTAACAATGAAATGAATATCATACAAGACAAGAAACTTCTCATGATTTTATTAAAAAAATAAAATTTACAATAGAAAATAAAATAAACAATAACAACAGGTAATTGCATTTACTAATTAAAAAATATATAATTACAACAAAGTGGACACCAAAAATGGAAACCAGAGTAGACTTCTTGATTTCTGATATTATTAACAACATGCTAATTAGTCAATATACTTACTAGTGAAAGTTTTATTAAAATCTAGAAAATAGAAGACAGAAAAGCTACAATATATTAAATTTGTTTGAATTTTGGAAAAATTCATATGAAACTGCCAGTACTCAAAATGTATTTAATTTAGTAGATGAATATTCAAACTTTTTATAATCTGATTTATAAATTAGTTATATCAACAAGTTATATTTAGTTAAAACTTATTTTTACTTTTATAAATATTTGAATTTGTAAATATATAAATATGCAATAAACTTGGAATAAAAAAATTACATTATTTTTTCTAATGGCATTGACTGAATACAATATTGAAATCACTTATTACTTTTAGTTAAAATCATGGTCTCTGTGTGAAGGAGTGTTGAGAATACTACCAATTACCAGTGATTCTGTTTATTATCAGTATAACCAATGATCCTGTTACCACTACCTATTTATCAGTGGCTATTACCAGTAATTCTTTTGAATCATTCTGTTTCCTTCTCAGTGTTTAAAACGAAAGTATACTTTCAAATTCATAATGTTACTAATGGCATTTCTAAAAAATTGCAGTTGCAATGTATTTTCTTAAACAAATAAAAATTATAACAGCAAATTAAATATTTTAAAATTTTGAAAATTAATATTACTAAATAAAAAATACAAATTATCTATGATCCTAATGAAATTAATAAGAAATGTACAAAATAACTCTAAAAATGATTAATAAAACTCTTACAAATATATAATTGTTGTAAGATTAAGATGCTTATAATATAAAAAATATAAAAGTTATGTTATTCACCTCTACACTTTTGTATCACTGGCAATAGATAATTAGTTTAATGGTTCCTAGAAAGGAGGAATAGAGGATTTATGGGTGATCCTATTTTTGTGATACAACTATTATATGTTCTAACATTCCCTTTTTTTCCCCTATCCACCTCCAGTTTTTTTGTCTCTATTTGCCAATATCTGAATGTATTAAAATTAAAGTAATCAGATAAATTGAGTGTGAGAGATATAATAACCCTTCAGCTTTATCCTCTACCAAGCAATGATAAGTACCCAAAGTGTGTGCCCCGGGATTTACCCTAACATAAGAGTCAGTGTGACAATGTATTACTTAATATATAATATGTATAACTATGATAAATTTACCTGTGAGCAAAGCGAAAGTACAGGAACACCGTGCCTCTGCCTGTAGACATTATGCCAACATAGGCACTCAGCGATGAACTCGGAATCCAGCCAGTCTGTAGTCATTTCCTCCTCTTCAGTCATGATTCCTGGCTTGTTGCTGAGTATCTAAACAAAAAAACCCAGTAATTTTATATGATGAGTACATATTATTTTTTTAATTTTAAATTTATTGAATTTAATATTTATCAAAATGTTTGAGCATTCACATAATATAATTCTCAGACGTAAAATAGAGATGTAGATAAATCTGCTGATTAAAATATAAATAAAATAAATTTATTTGAAAAAGGTAAAGAATAAATTATTTTATATATAATAAGATACATCTATCTGTTTACAGGGTGTCCATAGTGAACATGATGCTTGCTGATGTACAATTGTTATGGCCAATGCAATTATTAATAATACTTAATATCAATGTTAATAAATATTATTATTATATTTAATAATTACTTTAAAACGGAAGCACTGTTATGTGACGTAAAAATTACATACTGCTTCCAAAATTACTTTTTAATAACTTTTTCTTAAAGACATTAATCAATTTGTTAGTTTCATATCTATCTATCATGAAAAAAAAAAAATACATTTAATACTTTTTTTCTATACATTATTGTAGGAAAAATATTTTATTTCATTGTTATTCTACTTTGATTAAAAACAGTTAAAAAAATATCATTAAAAAAAAAACAACTCAATTTCTCCCTGACTGGGAAAAGCAATAGATCTATCTATAATCCTCTGTTTTTATATCTACTGCTTCTGATGAGGAAACTGTCGTCAAATTTTCGATCCTAGCAACACCAACAGAGCTAGAAAGTGCCAAAATGTTACATTTGTTGATGTTAAAAAAATGTTACGTATTTGATGGTGAAAAAGACGTTACAACTAGACTTCTGTTTTGGGCTTAGAGAATGAGTAAAAAAGTCGATAAATGAACTCCATTTTTCTTGAAGGAGTATATTTATATTGTTTCTTAGGTACATTACATTTTTAAAAAATACTTTGCAATCATGAGTTTTTTTGTTTTTAAAATTTTTATTAATGTTTTTATGTCTCAGAAGTGATTTTTATGTCATGAGTGTTTCCTAAATTAAATAATTTCTTAAAAAGTTTAATTTTGTCTAAATTTTCCCTGGACTACAATAAAATTATATCATGGGACACCTAATTTTGCTTAGAATTGGTTATTGGATTGATAATTAAATTATTTCTGAGGTCGGTAAAATATAACTTTTAGTCAGGAGTGTCACCAAATTTTCTATAATTTAGTTCTATAATTCTAGTTTCCATTTTCAAAAATGTGGTCTTATTTTACTCTTAAGGAAAAAGATTCTGTGTTTAGCATAAAAATCTTCACCTCACTGTCGAATGACATCCACGAGGTAACACTCCTGACTTTCATCTCATTTTTCCATGCTGACGAACTTTTAGATATTATTTTACCAATAAAAAACCGATCAAACCCAAGTAGGCTCGTTGGAAATATAATTGTTATTTGTAGATGTAATAAAAATTTAGTCAAAGACATTATATAGCGGTAACACTCCTGCTATTGAATAAAAATACTAACCATTGTTTTCGAAGCTAATTAACCTCTCTCCTCAAGGAACCGGAAATAACTGGTTTAACAGTCAGAAGACGTTGCAATACTTTTGGAGGAAGTTCCCGTACTCTTTTGGATTCAGTTTCTTGGATTTCAAAGTCAGAAAGATAAGTAACACTTCTGACCAACATTTTAGTAAGAACATGGGGGCAACATTATAATTTTTTTTGGCTGTCTGTATAGTCTATTTTTATTGATAAAAATACGCAGATATTTTCCTTTAGGATGCGTGCTTTTAATTTATATGTAAAAAAAAATAAAAATTTATAAACAAAAATGTTGTGCTGGTGCCAGTAACACTCCTGACATTTTTAGTAGTTTAAAACAAAAAAAAATCCATTTTTCTACTTCAGAAATATACTCTGGAGAAGAAATTTCCTACGAAAATTACCCAAGATTTTTTATAGTAGTAAAAAAAATCAAAGGCAAGATAATGTGACCATCTGTTTTGATCATGTTTAAGTCTTATAACGCAGAAATGGCTAGTTAAATAAAAAAAATTTATATACTAAAATTTGAAGATCGTTACATTTTGTACAAGATAGGATTTTTTAAGTAAAAATTTGCCTATTCCTACTATGAGATATGTCAAAAAAAAAAAAAAAAAAAAAAATTGTTCCTTGATTTTGGATAAGCAGTGTTGAAAATGCAAACAAATCACGAATAGTAGAGGGATCAGCTTCGAAACTTGAACTAAAAAAACTAAAAGGTCTGACTGCTGAAAGTTGTTCACCACACTTAAAGTTTTAGTTGGGTTTGCTATAAAAGCGTGTTTTCTAGTTTTTTTAAACCATAATTTTTTTATTGTTTTAACTTTGCTAATGAAAGCTCTACCTCGAAATATTCGTAAAATTTTTAATTTAATTCAAAAATCAAACGACAGTTGGTGATTAGTTATTTTCGGAACGTACAGGACCTGAGCCGAGAGATGACATCCAACTAGTGCTGTTGGTAGCCCTGCGATAAGTCCCTGCTTCGCCCCCCCCTTGGGAAATCTAGCCCTCAGGAGGTGGCTCTGCTTTTAAACTTTGATAAGCAGCTTTGAGAGCTCTCGCTCCAGATGTCGAGTCCACTTAAATATTGACAAAGATTGATCAAATCACGTGACCTGCATCTGTTTTTTGTCTCTCATGAAACGTATATATAAATGTATCTAAATGAAGTAAATAAACTGTTATTATCGGATATAATCCAAATTTAAATTCAGTAGATGGAACATTTTACGAGGTAAATATTGCCTGTTTACTTATTATTATCGCTTCTGTCCCTTACGGTTATTTAAATATTCATCTTTACACGGTTATAAAATGGTATTTGTTTAAAAAAAAAAAAATTGAGAAAGATGTATTTTTTAATATAAAAAAAAAACCTTTTTACAATATTAACATTTTTACAAAGTTTAATAGATATTGTGTATTTTTTTTTTGTCACTTTAACCTTGTTCAGTGGGGTGGACCCTCTCTATTTTGAATAAATAGAATTAAAGATTCATACTCCTTATTCAGTTCAACATACAATATTGAGGTAAAGCGGCCTATTCCTCAATTAAAGTGTCAGGAAGTTTAACCAAGTCATCCGAACTTCGCAAACGTATGCGTAATTGGCGTTGGAGTTTGTCCTAAACATGTTCAAATGGATTCATATTATCAATCAAGTAAACAGAATTGTAAAATATCTTAAATTCCTAAAGTGGGTCCCCTTTAATTTGTTAGGAGTTTAGTTCTGACGGAACTTATAAAAGTTTTTGGGTTCTATATATAGGCTTTTGTTTGGCAATGAACTGTTTCTAGGCCTATGTTCGTGGAAGGAGGAGATTTGCCGGAAATCGCGCTCTAACACAAGGTTTCCCCCAATTAATGGTACCCACTTTATAGAGGTTGAGTGTGACCCGGGAATCTCTGCCTTGTTGTTATCCTGTTCAGGTTAATTACTCTTTTCTTTCAATTCAGCTGGAAGAAAATTCACCAATTTCAATGGGGTTCGCGAGTTCTTCGATTCAAAAGCTAAAGAGTAGTATTGTAAATTAATTCCACCCCTGTCTTCCAGACGGTGTTAAACCATTGTGCATAATAGTTTATTTTTTGATTTTTAACCTTACGAAAGTAGTATAAAAATAGTCATTTTTTCTGTCTCATCATTCTTTCATCCGCGTTAATTGCACCGAACTGTTGTGTCTACTTTGCGAATATGTTTTATTTAATTTTTTATTATAGTCCCCTCTGTAAGTGCAGGGAAGGTGGGTAGGATGACAACTATATTCTTTTTAAGAAAATCTGATCTAAGAAAGTTGATATGGTCTTCTTAAGGTGAAATAAGCTCTACGGGAACGTGGAGGGCCATTAAATTCCTCATTTTATCCCTTTTCCGAATCATCAAAGGAAAGAACAAGAAGAGTAGTCCAGTCTGAAAAATGGACTTATTTTTATTTTAAGATGTATATTCCAAAAATATTTCAAAGAATTACTTCATAATACTGAATATACAATGTTACAAGAATAGAATGTTGCTGGAATAAACGATAAAAGTATCCCAGTGATGAGAGAAATCGTTTCATCAAATATTTCATTCCCAACAATATATTGGATCGTACTCATTATAATGGGTTCCTAAAATATTCATTCGATAATATAAAAACCTTTTATGAAATCCAATATGAGAGAGGACTCTAATGCACTGGCTAAAAATAAGCTCCTACAAACCATTTATCGAAGATTCAGATGTTTTTTTTATCATAAATAAATGTTTAAATTTATTATATATATATATATATATATATATATATATATATATATATATATATATATATATATATAGTAAATAAGTAGATAAGGTGTATAATAATATGTTTATCTCTTGTAAAGCAACTGCCCGCTGGTAGCACTTCAGTAAAAGTTCTATATGAGAATGTCCCGAGACCATATTCGTTTCAGATGCCTCGGAAGTTTATCTGGAATAGAATGGGAAGCAAGTTGAGGAACTGTTGGATTTGAATTGTTATGGAGTTACAACATATGGAACATTAAAGTCTTAATGGATGAGTTTATTTGTGAAAAATTATGGATCATTGAGGATTTTTCGAAGGATTTTGGATTGCGAAGATTGTTTGTGAGGTGCATTGAATAGTCTATTGATCAAAGATCAACCCTTTATGTACAAATAAGTCAAATTACTGTCATGTTAATGAGTCTTTTGTATTAAATTGGTAACTTAGAGCGTTTGTCTAGTAAATATTGAAGTCGAAAACAACAAGCAGTTTCTTGTGGTTTTAGTATTGTATGTGGATTCGATCTGTTCAACAGGTATCAGTAGAATATTTATAAAAGATACTGTAGAACAGGAAGTCGTAGGTTTACGACGAAGGGTAAAGTCTATTTCAAGAGATTTATTTTAATTATCTAATTTCGACACCATTCTCGAAGGTTTAGTGTATTTGAGATGCCATAAATACTTATTCCACACATATGTCATCACTGCCCTCTTCCACCTGCTTTGCGAACACCGCCAGACCACATTTTGACACTGATTGCTTTACGCAATAAGTGGAAGAATAAGTGGTACAGGACCAGGGATCAAGAGGTCAAATCAGTCGTCAATTCTCTCACTACCCAAATCCGCAACCTCATGAAACAATGGAGGACCACTCTTTGGCACGAGAAATTGAGGGCCACACACGGTGACCATAGAAAATTTTGGAGACTGTTGAAAACGTCTACAAGAAAGAGAACTTCTATGATGCTCCACGATGGTGACAAATTGCTTACAGCAGAGGAACAAGCATCGAAGTTCGTGGACCATTACGATATGGACATAAAAAGGCGTACTGGGACCCCACTAGAAGCACCTGAAATAGAAGAGCCTGAAAACAACTATATGTTCGTATCCCCGAAACAGTTGAAGGCCATCCTTCGTCGTTCGAGGGGAAATAAAGCCCCTGGTCATGATGGGATACAAACAATATTGTTAAAACAATTGCCCAGGAGAGGTATAGTCCACCTTACCAATCTTTATAATTCATGCCTCAGGCTACGGTACTTTCCAAAGGCATGGAAACAGGCCACTCTCTTCCCGCTTTTGAAACCCGCGAAGACTGGCGCTCAGGCAGCTGATTACAGACCAGTAAGCTTACTTCCGCACTTAGGCAAAATTTTCGAAAAAATTATTCTAAATTATTTAAAAACTTTCTGTTCAGAAATCTCAATTATTCCACCCGAGCAGACCGGATTCCAGGCCGGCCTCAGCCCGGAACACCATCTGGCGAAACTACAGGCGGAAGTAAGCCAACACATTGCTAAAAATGAAGTGACTGCAATGATATCAATTGACTGCACGGAGGCGTTCGACTCAGTGTCACATGGGTTCCTATGTAAGATACTGCAGGACCACGAATTCCCGGAGCAGCTTTCAACTTTATTGTGGTCATTTCTTGATCATCGTAAAATCAGGGTGCGAGTCGGCCAGGCATTATCCAAAGAAGTCCCTCTCACATGCGGCGTCCCTCAAGGGTCTGTGCTTTCTCCAGTATTGTTCTCAATATATACGGCTGAAACTGTTGGTGCTAGGTACAGAAAAGCGACTGTGGCGGCCTACGCCGATGACATTGCTATATATAGTAGTTCATTAAACGCCACGAAGGCTCTACGGCAGGCGGAGGAGGTTTGTAATGAAATCACGAAAAAATTGGAAGGATTAAATATTGCAGTTAACCCCAAGAAGACTGACTGCATTATCTTCTCCTTCCAGAAAAATAAGCGTCCTCTTCCTAAAACCTATAAGGTAGCAGGAATCGCTAAGAGGCCAGCGGGCAGTATTGTGTATCTGGGAGTCACTCTAGACAGGCACCTTACACTTTCAAGCCACTGCAACCGAAAACTTAAGTCGGTGAGAACAAAATCATACAGGCTAAATCACCTGCTAAGTACACCAAACCTCTCGCTCCGCCTCAAACTAATGATTTATAAATGTTTGCTGAGACCGGCTCTCCTTTATGGAGCTCCGATGTTGGCAAACATATCACAATCGACATCAAACAGACTCCAACAGTTTCAGAACGGGGTATTGAGACGAATCGTTCGACATACAACGTTACAAAGGACTAAAACTGACATAATACACAAAACACTAGACTTACCAAAGGTGACAGAATACATTACAAGGAGGCATATCAAATTCTTTGATAGCCTCAAATACTCGACTAACCCACTATTCAACACATTAACGCCAACTGAAAAGCCACAGAGGTGGCAAAATTACGTCAAAACACTTAGACTTGACTAATATGACTCAACAGACCCTCTTTCCCAAACATCTTGTGAGCCCCATCACTAGATCAACATCTATTGTATTGCTGTACTTTATCTAATCATAATTTTTGTACTTTAAACAAAACTCCCTTAAAATGCACCAAGTGCAAAAAAGGGATGGATTTAAATGTTTGTTATTGTATTTTAAATCAATAATAAAAATAAAAGGGGATTAGAAGAAAAAAAAAAAAAAAAAAAAAAAAAAAAAAAAAAAAAAAAAAAAAAAAAAAAAAAAAAAAAAAAAAAAAAAAAATGTCATCACTATACGTGGAGAGGGCGGTGCCAAGATGAGCCATAATGTCAGCTGTATGCGAGTACACCGTGTAGAGAACAGGGCCTTGGATACTACCTTGAGGTATCCCGACAGACGGCAGAAAGGTGAAGAGGGATGAATGGGATAAATTCTGACTTACATTGAATTTTCTATCATTGAGATAGGATACATCTATACAATAGTATAGATACTGAATAGATATAATAATATATAAGGACAAGCCATTTTTCGTTTGTGATTACTAACCGCAAAAACTACTGAACCGATCTCTATCAAATTTTGACCACACCATATTTATAGTTATAGGATGGTTTAGCAATAATAAAGTCTACTGATTTTCAACTAATTCGTTATAAAAAAAGCATTAATAAGTGAATAACCGTGAGTTAAAATATTGACCGATAGGAGGCGATCCCCATTTTACATGAGAGTTTACACAGGCACCTATATTGATCTTGACATTAATAATAAAATTTGCTTATTTCCAATTAAATCGTTATTACAGAAGCTATAAATATTTGGTATTACATGCGTAATAATAAATTTTACAATACCAAAAATTTGAGTGTACGAAACGAGGTTTGCCATACTGTCATGTACTTTTATGGTTAGAAATTAAAATCCAACCAGATGAAATCGATGAATTATTTCTGCCAAATAAAAATTATCAGCATTTCAAAGTGTCGATTCTTTGCTTTTTGTGATATGTGGTCTTTCCATGTAAGTACTCATAATGCAGTCCGTTATCCGCAAGAATTACTAAATAGTCTCTGTTCACCTGGATTACCAATTCATACTTTAATATTAGAAATTGATGCCAAATTATGCCTTTACGTAATCTTCAAGCACCTATTCAGTGCAATTGTATTCAGGTTAAAAATTACTGCTATGCGTCACTCAATTGCATTCTTCAATACTAGATTTTATAATTAAACAAATTAGTTTTAACTTATCAGTTATTAGTCAAGTTCTCTATTTATGAGAACAGGCGGAGTCGCTACGAGGGAGGCTAGTTTTAAATAATTATTTAGAATTTAATGAATCCTTAATTAATTAATAGCCATTGCATCTACCTTTGTTGATGGACACTAAAGGAATTAAAACAGGCTTGGATGTTGTTTGAATGTTATTTGTCAACCATTTTATCATTATTGCTTTAAGTATCACTCACACTATTAAGGATATATTCAATAAGTAATTTATCATTTCAACTTTAGTTACTAGTCTTTGTTCATTAAAATGAATATTTATTACAGCCTTTTTCGCTTTGAGTTATGCATTATATATGAGTGATTATGAGTGGGTGTATGGTAAAAAGGCACTTAGCATATAATGGATTATGTATAAAGGGAGAACACATTTGGCTCCATTCCAAGACATTATTAGAGTAAGTGGCTCCACAGGAATGTTTCATTCAATCTCATTCCTCCTTCTGGGCTCTAGTGAAGAGAATGTGATTGCTATTCGTCTACGGCTATATTATTTATGATTGGTAAAGAGTTGATGGCATCTTATTTTCTATTTTTATAAATTAGTGGTTATCATTTTTAATGTTTCCTCCAAATATTTCTGGTATTTATATTTTAATAGGTTTTAGTCATTTGAGATTTTTGAGCGTAAAACATAAGGGTAATCAACGCTCCTCTGTTCTTGATAGAAAGTTAATTTCATTTATCTATATTTTACAATATAGTTTTCGTTTCCCAGCGCCTTTGAGATGTCTCAAGGTATTCCTGATCCAGTCAATCTTTTGGTGTAGTGAGGGTACTCGGTAAACATATGGTATATTGAAAAACGATTGCCACACATTTCACATTTGGCAGGAGCCTCTCTGGTTATAAGGTGAAGGTGTGTAGTTCTTGAATGGCCAATTTTTAACCGCGTTAGGATCACTTCTTTTCTGCGCTTAATATGGCAGGAACTGCTCCATGGTTTTATTTCTTTCTTAATTATCTTGAGTTTACTTGGTGGGCCCACAATGTCTGCCACATTTATGATTACATAACGCCTTCTTAGTGCTAGATGAAAGCCAAAACAAAAATATCTACTTATTTAACGCATTTTTAATAAAAATGTTCTTGAAAATTAGTGTATTTTCTTATGGTCAAACCTTCATTAAACTATGATGATAATTAAGTTAAAATTTGGTATAGATTGGCTCAGTAATTTTCGTGGTTAGTGATCACAAACGAAAAATGGCTTGTCCTTTCATATAGTATTAGCATACCCCGTCACGGCTTCGCCTGCTCTCATAAATAAAGAACTAGGTTATTTTAAGTAATAATTGAATTTCATTTGTTTATCGATAAAAATCAGGTAATGAAGTACTGAATTTAATACTATCTCGACAATGATATTTTTACGCATGGCAGTAATATTTAACCTGGTTAAAATTGCATTGATTAGGTGTTTGAAGAGAACGTAAAAGCACAATTAGATATCCAATTTGGCAGAAATAGTGTTATCGATCAATCTGGTTGGATTTAAATTCCTAACCGTAAAAGTATGACAGTTTGGCAAATCTCGACTATACATTCTAATTATTATTATAGTGAAATTTATTATTATAAACCTTCCTAGAACTATGAAGATGTTGTAGTTACAATTTAGTACAGTTGGGTTGAATAGTTTTACCATTGCAAACTCTGTTATATAGGTGGATTATTAAACTGCACTGGGATCCACATGTCGCTCCATATATTTATAGCTTTTTTAAATAACAATTGATTTGAAAATAAGTGAATTTTATCGTAGATTTCTAGCTCTATATAACAACGTACCTTTGTAACCTCTCTCATATTGTGCTTGCCACCTGTCGGTCGATTATCAAACTTCACAGCGCACCTTATTACATTTTATAGCAATATAATTAAGAATCTTTAAATTTTATTATTGCTAAACCTTCTTTGAACTATGAAGATGATGTGGTTAAAATTTGGTACAGATTGGTTCAGTAGATTTCGCGGTCAGAGATCACAAACGAAAAATGGCTTGTCCTTGTATATAATAGTATAGATTATGGATTAATAAACATTATTATTCAACATGTTAAATCATTAAATGAACTTTATTACATACTTTAATTATTAATAATAATAAATGTATTAAGGAAGGGTATGCATCTTTACATCAGATGATGGCGCAACAAAGCAAGAGAGTGGAATGGAGCAAGATAATGGAGTAGGCTTTTGTTCTCAATGGACCGTAACGGCATTATGTCAATGAGTGAATCATCTCTGTTGGGGCAATCAACAAGGCATAAGGTATTAAGATCATAATGGATATTTTTATTTCTTACTAAATAAGGATCATTTATGATTTTAGTGGTAAAATTGGACGAGGAAAGTATTCAATCAAGGTTTAAAATGCGTTTTAAAATTCATCTGTCCTTATAGCCCTGGTTATAGTCATATATTGGTTTAGCGGTGTAATAATAGAAAACATGTGGTTTTAGTCTTTAATGAAGTTTTTAAGTTAATCTTTCGTCGAGATGAAGTCTTAGAATTTATTCAAGAACATCATATCTATGCTATCAGCACACCCAGTGGTACCAGACAGTACCATGGGCAGGTAAGGTTTTGTTTATCAAAGGATTTTAGAAAACAAAGAAGGCTTTAATATGCTTCATTGGTTCACCGAAAATGATATATGATATATTCAGATCCTATATGTTTTTATTGATATTTACAACTGTATGCAATATACATATATCAAGGAAATGTATTAAAAATGATTGCAATTGCAAGTTAATAAAATGTAAAGAACTTCAAGTTCAATCAAAGTTCAACATAAGGTCTCAAGGCAATTTTCTTTTCAGGCTCCTCGGAGGGTTCTTGGAAATCCAGTGGGAACCAAGTTGTGAGACTGGTGGATTTGAGTGGTTATAGAGCTTACTATGAAAGGGTAGGCTTGGGCTAACTCAGCAACATATGGTGCGCTACCAGCTTTATGGATAAGTTTAATGGTAACATAAGGAGCATTGAGGATTTTACGAAGGATTTTGGATTGTAAGGATTGGATTCGAAAAGAATTGGAAGGTTTACTGGAGCCCCAAAGCTCAACTCCGTATAATCCAAATGGGTCTAATTACTGTCATATAAATAAATCATTTGTAATTTTTATTACATTTAACATATGGAACATTGAGATCGTTGCGGTTAAGTTTATTTGTGACATAATAAGGAGCATTGTGGATTTCACGAAGGATTTCTGATTGTGAAATCCTAAATTAAATTTGTATTGGAATACTATTTTCTCCTTTCGTAGAGAATACTTCCTGTTTAGATCCTGTTTCCGATCTCTATACTCCAGTTTACAGAACTCCTTTTCCACCACCTTCTCTTGCCCCAATATGAATATCACTTTTGTATATAAAATAACTTGAATGCACAATTTTTCTATAATAATGTTTTTATTTTTGTATACAATAGGAGATTCAGCCAACTTTACAGACTACTAGGCAGGAATTCTCATCTTTCAGTCGACAATAAACTCCTAATATACAAAACAATCTTAAAACCAATTTGGACCTACGGACTTGAACTGTGGGGGACAGCAAAACAATCCAATATCAAACGCATTCAAACTTTCCAATCCAAAGTCCTCCGAACAATTGTCAATGCACCTTATTATGTTACAAGCAAAACCCTACACAATGACCTAAAAATACCTTTTGCCCTTGATCTCATTACTTCAAAATTCTCGAAATTTCATCAAAATCTATCCAATCATCCCAATCCTCTAGCCCAATCCCTATCCAGTCTTAACCATACCTATAACCCTCCCAGAAGGTTGAAACGGCAATGGCCCCGAGACCTTTTGTAATATAATGTTATGCTGGAGTCGTGGTACTGACCAGCTTCTCCACTCATGCCCAGAGTATATGTGGCTATAGCGCTCCCACTCAGCCTCTACTGGATATTACCAGTGATGCAGCTGAGAGAGCAGCGCTGGGATCTCTACGGGTCTGGCCTAGACCCCCAATAAGTTGGGGAATAGGCTCGATTTTGTACATGTCTGTGTCTGTTTTGTACATATAGTAAGAATGTCTCTTATTCTTTTTATTTTAATTTTTTATTATTATTATAATTTATATATATATAAATATATATATATATATATATATATATATATATATATATATATATATATATATATATATATATATATATATATATATATATATATATATATATATATATATATTACTTATATTTTTATTATTGTTTTTATTTTTATCTTTTTTATCATTATTTTGTGTGTATGAGTGCTTGTATATATTGTATGAATGAATACATGTTTAGCACTGTTACCTATTGCCCTTAATTGAGGTAGATTGTACATTTATTTCAATAAAAAAATGTATAGATCATTTTTTTATTATTTTTTTTTTCATTACATTTTTTTTTGCATAACGCATATTTACTGGATGTATTTTTGTAATACCGTTGTAAATTTATATTATAAACAATATAATAGAATATAATGTTAAAGAATATAAACAATTTTTTTTCATTATTTTTTTCTGTTCTTTCACTTAAAATATTATTATTGTTATCTTTCAGTATGTGTGAATAAGAATTTAATATGTATATATTTTTTTCAATATTGTGTATAAAATTTATTTATATATTGACTACTTTTCATTTTTTTTCTTTTCTGTTTTTAAGTTTTTTTTTTCAGTATCCTTCAATAATATTCCACTAATCCCTGTCGAACAGATCCGCTACCTAGGACTCCACTTGGACAAACGTCTTACTTGGAATCCACATACAAGACTAAAACGACAAGAAACTGCTCGTCGTTACAGACTACTTCAACATTTACTAGACAAACGATCAAACCTCCCAATTCATTACAAAAGACTTATTTACATGACTGTTATTAGACCTATTTGGACGTACGGAGTTGAGCTTTGGGGCTCTACTAAACCATCCAATTCATCTCGCATCCAATCCTTACAATCCAAAATCCTTCGAAAAATCCTAAATGCCCCTTACTTTGTCACCAATAAGCTTATCCATAAAGACCTTAATGTTCCATATGTTGCTGAGTTAGCTCAAACGAGATACCTATCCTTCCATAGTAAGCTCCATAACTACTCAAATCCGTTAGTTTCTCGACTTGCTTCCTCCTCCATCCCTGATAATCCTCCGAGGCGTCTAAAAAGAAGATGGCCTAGAGACCTTTTAGAGTAGATTTTATTGAAGTGCTACTAGTGAGTAGTTCTTCACAAGTTATTTACATGCCATTGTATTCACTGTCAACACATTTACTTGTTGTATATTATTCTGTACAGTTGTAAATATCAATAAATGAAAAAAAAAAAAAAAAAAAAAAAGTTTTTTTTTTCCTTCATTTTATCTTAAAATGTATACTTCTGCTGTATTCTGATTTATTTTGTTTTTTTTTTAAAATCCCTCAACCAGGTGTGATTTTACTTTCTGTTATGTAATGTTATTCTTAAGGGATATTTTTCCAGAGTAAATAAACTTTTCTTTCTATTTTATTCTATATTGTTATACTTTTTATGATAATGTTATGCTGCATTTATATATAATAATATATTATTGCATATTTCAAAGTTTTCTGTTGAATATAAATCTAGCCATTATTCATGTTGTCCACATGCTCGCAAAGTCTGTTTTCTTAAATATGTAAAATTACTTTTTTTATTATGTTTTATTGTGATCACTTACTAGAAATACAGTAACACAACAATAGCAAGACTACTACATATGTAAAAAGGAGCCAGCATAGCAAAGAACTTCCGTATACGAAAAAAAGAGAGCTTTATTGGACCCTTGCCTGAGCCCATCGATCTCCGACTTTATCTTGGAAAGGAGATAAAGTTGTTGTGAGGCCTTTTCAAAAGAAACCGAGAATAAATGGCCCTTTATAATATTTTTGTCAAGGTAAATGTTTTGTATTAGGCTAAAAAATGATCCTGTTCTACAACGACAAACTTCCTTTCAAAGCTGAGGTAGTACAGAACGGTACTGCAGTTCTGAGCCGAGGTTAATTTAAACAATAATTTTTTGTCAATTAAATATAATATAATTTTTTTTTTAAAATCAGGTAAAATAATAAGTTACTTTTAAATTTTCTTATTAAATTCATAATATTGTATATCTAAGGACGAAAATTTAGATTAAAAACATTTGAAAATAGAAGAAAAAAAAAATATTGGACACCATTTTGTTTTATACTTTTTTTTCTTTTGTGGAACATGGCTAGAGGAACTTAATATGCCTACGGAAGGAAGGGAAGGATCAACCTAACTTGTGGTGTAACTGATAAAACATTTCAATTTTTAGCTCTGGAATAAATAAATTTAATAATTTCAGGAGTAATATTTAAAAGTCAACTCCAGCATTTACTGGAAAAGCGTTCAAAGCTCCAAATAAATTAAAAAAGACTTGTTTACATGACAGTAATTAGACCCATTTGGACATACGGAGTTGAGCTTTGGGGCTCCATTATACCTTCCAATTCTTCTCGTATCCAATCCTTACAACCCAACATCCCTCGTAAAATCCTCAATGCTCCTTATTATCTCACAAACAAGCTTATCTATAAAGATCTTAATGCGCCATATGTTCCTAATTTAAGTATTCCTTTCCAATCTCCAATACCTACTCGAATCCGCTAGTCTCCCAAGTTACCTCTCACTCAATTCTCTATAATCCTTCGAGGCGTCTCAAAAGAAGATGGCTAAAAGACCTTCTAATGTAGTAGTTCTTTACATGTTATCGACATGTCACTGTGATCATTTTAATCAAATTTACTGATTCTGTATAATGTATACAGTTGTAAATATCAATAAGTAGTTTTAAAAAACTTATATCAAATATTAATATCTTTATATTGGATGACATATATTAGTTCTTAAAAGGATACAGTTGTAGGAGCAAGAGTGGAGGAAATACTCCGAAAAGGAAAGAGCAATGGAAGCAAAAATGATCCTTCTCGAAGAAATGGTTTTATCTACTTTTTTGTGTGCATCTGAAGTCTGGAGTTACAGTTGTAAATTACAAGAGTTAAACAAAAAAAAAATCCTAAAATGTATCTATATATTTAAATATATATAATTTTTTTTTTCTATTTAATATTTAGGTGAGTAGTTTGACGGTGAAATTGCCTTTAAGGAACATATACCAACTGAATAAATGTAATAATATTTTTCTTTTTTTAGATATTATCTTTTATTTAGTATTTCATTTGTGTTCTTATTACAAAATATGTAAACGTTTATTTACAACAGGGACGCCCCGGGGCATCGAAAACGGATATTAAACATTAAAACATATTTAGAACAAAAAAAAAATCTGAGATACTAATCATTTTATTCAGCTGAAATCGTGGTTAAAAAAAATTACTGTGTATTTTAGGAATGAAAGATCGAATAATTATAAAAAATATTTCTCTAGGAAAATTAAATGTTCGAATATCAAGTTCAAACCGATTTTATTATAATAAAGAAATCAACAATAACATATTGTTAAAATGATTTTAAAAAATATCGATCTCCTATGAAATTCTTCAGTTATAGCTTAGCTAGACATAATATCTGACGTGTTATTTCTTACTTGCTTTAGTACTGATAAAAAGTAGCAATCAAATAAAATCACACAACAAAATTGAAGAAAAAAAAAAATTACAAAAACCGCAGTCTTGTAAACCTAGCCTAGTGACTATAGAATGGAGTGGAGCTATATATCCTGGCTGCGAGAGAAGATAGCACTTTGGACGGGGAAAACAGAAGTTGGAAGGTTGGGATGTGGCTGGGACAGTAACTAACTTGACGCCGGCCCAGCGATATATCTCCCCTAACCTCCCCCTCTTTGTCAGCCCTCCTTCTTCACCCAATTAGGTTAACAACAAATAAACAACAACAAGGCAAAAAGCTCTTGTTACCTAACCTGATTTTAGATGAAGAAGACACAACCCAGCTTTATGTCTGTACACTAGTCGGTTTTTTGCTATTTGCTCTTGCTCAACTATCCTGGTGTTCCAATGGGCAGTAACTTAAACTATTTTTATTTTAACATGGAACTTGGTTTACCCGTGGCCTAGTTGGTCAAAAGTGATGCGTTTTTGGGGACGCGAGGGCGTTACGCGTAGTTTGACCGCTCTAATTATGTTGGTGTTACTCGGAACGAAAATTGGACGAAAGTTTCCTAATCATAAATTAAATGAAAAATATATTTTATTATATATAATAATAATAATGAATATTTTTTATTATGTACTATTGATCGCTAGAAGCTAACGTTTAGAAACAATATAGTTTGGATGAAAAAAGTAACGTTTGAGACATCTATTTTTAAGTTTAGGTGTTTTTTTCACTGTCCTCACTACTTAGGTCGAAAAACTCCAATCACATATCCTAAACCTTCAAGAATGGTGTCAAAAATGGAGAATAAAATAAATCCAAACGAATCCCACCAAATAATAATACACTTCGTCGTAAACCTACGACCTCCTGTCCTACAGTTTCCTTTAATGATATTCCACTAATCCCTGTTGAACAGATACGCTACCTAGGACTCCACTTGGACAAAAGACTAACTTGGAATCCACATACAAGACTAAAACGACAAGAAACTGCCCATCGTTTCAGACTACTTCAACATTTACTAGACAAACGTTCAAAGCTCCCAATTAATTACAAAAGACTCATATACATGACTGTGATTAGACCTGTTTGGACGTACGGAGTTGAGCTTTGGGGCTCCACTAAGCCATCCAATTCATCTCGTATTCAATCCTTACAATCCAAAATCCTTCGTAAAATCCTCAATGCTCCTTACTTTGTCACCAATAAACTTATCCATAAAGATCTTAATGTCCCATATGTTGCTGATTTAGCCCACACCAGATACCTATCCTTTCATAATAAGCTCCATAATCACTCAAATCCGTTAGTTTCTCGACTTGCTTCCCACTCCATTCCTGATAATCCTCCGAGGCGTCTGATAAGAAGATGGCCTAGAGACATTTAAGTGTAGAATAATTATTGAAGTGCTACGGATGATTAGTTCTTTTCAAGTTTTGGCATGTTATTGTAATAGTTATTAGCTCATTTAATTGATGTTGCTTTGATCAATGATTTGACGATAGTTTCCTAATCAGAAATTGATATACATATATATATATATATATATATATATATATATATATATATATAATATTTCTTTTTTTTATTTTCTTTTCTTTTCTTTTTACTCGCGAATTGACCACTTAGGATCACGCTACAACTTTATTTCCTCTTATTCTTTTCAATCGTCTTTAGTATCCTCTGTCTCCAGTATTCCTTCATGCGTTCATTGGCCCGCTTCTTTTGATCCTCTGTCCACGTTCTTCCCCTATTGTTAAGTGTAGGGCCTTTTTTGACATGCTCTAGCTTTGCTGTTGTGACGGATCGAAAATTAACTTAAAGCTTATCTATCAGACATTTCATGGAAAATATTTTTTTTATATAACATTTGTCTCTAGGACTTACCGTTTAGGAGCTATATCAATTAAATGAAAGATGCCACGTTTTAAACCCCTATTTTTTCTAAACTTTGTTTATTTCTAATAATTATTAATTATTTATTTAATTTAAATAGTTTTAAATCATACAGGTAAGCGGAAAAGAAGAACAGAAGGGCATATATGGTCAGTATGATTAAGCTATTGAATTTGAAAATTTATCTCCTACAGACAAAGGAATCCCAAATAAGCGAAAAAAAAAACTAAAAAACAAAAAACAAAAGAGCATCAACGGTGAAGGGAGAAACCCCCAAAACATGTTCCATGTTATTCTTTCTTTTGCTGACAGGCTCAAGGGGGCCTTTAATTTTTAAAAATTATTTCTACAATTCTGTACTATATATACAAGTAAAGGTGACGAATATGATTACATTGACTTGTCACTAAATTGTAAAGAACTAATCATTAGTGACACTCTTTTTTTTCTGATTCCTCTAAAAAGAAAACAGAAGATATCAAACACATGCATAAATAGAACATATATATACATCATGAAAACGAAATGTTTACCTTTTTCTCCTTTTAGTAACACTTAAATAAAAAGTCTGTATTAGAATATACCTTGGCCATCTTCGTTTCAGACCCCTCAGAGGGTTACCAGGAATCGAGTGGTAAGCAAGTTGGGGGACTAGTGGATTCGAGGGGGTATGCAGCTTGTAGAAAGATAGCGATCCTAAAATCTTGTTTCGCCTAAATCAGCAACATATGTATCACTGACTAATATTTGATACCTCGTATGTGAAAAATACCGATTTTACAAGGGGAGCAAAAAACTTGTAAGAATGCATTTGTAAATCCATAACGCCGAAATTGATCCGGATACCTAAAATTCCGGATAACCAGATTTGCTATTGAATTAGCGTAATGAAATAAAAAATAAAGACATATGTAATGTTTTGACTATTTATTTTATTGAATAATTAAAAATGTGGTTATTTATAAAATTATATTAATGCAACAACAAAGTTTAGTGAATATGTCGGAAATCGTGGATGTTCCGAAACAGAACTCATACGCCAATTTTTTTCCCAGATTCGCCTTTCCTAAGACGTTCTGCAATGGATAGTTTTTCGGACACAGTTAATACAACACGTTTTCTTTTAAGTACCACAACTCTTTAAGTTTATAAAGAGACCACTAGGGCACAGACTGGGCAAAAACAGTGTACACTAAGTACGTTGACTTAGAACTTGACTGTTATGAGGTGTGTAATTCTGAAATGCAGTTCCAGTAGCTGCTGCTTTATTAGTTTTAGTCTTTTATTGTGTCATGAAAACTAGTAAGTCGGGAGCTATCGTATTTTACGTGAACTACGAATCACGGGTTACAATGTCGCTTAATAAACTATTTTTAAAAAATGGTATGTAATAAAAAAATATATATCTCAATAATAAGATATCCGGATAATTGAAGTTTCACTGTATCTCATTTTAAATAAATATATTCATTGGTACTAAAACCTTTGACTGTGTTAATTTCTTATGAGAAGTTAAATACATCTTTTCCAAAGCATTTCTGGTCAGCTAGTAGACTTTATTCCCTTATATTTTATGTAAGTACAGAATATCAGGTTATACTGCCTGGCCTAGAAATCTGTTGACAATGATTTTAACAAACATTATTTTACCCTTTGAATGTTAGAATAGACTCTTGCCAAACTTGGCACACTTTTTATTAATATACTAGAGTAAGTACCATAACTGACTGAAAAAAAGAGGAAAAAAAGTTGGGGAATAAAAAGAAAACAAGATTTAATGTTGAACGCCGTCGTACTTCATTGCCGAGAGAGATTGTTCAGTCGTTTGAGTTTGGGGGACACGTTGCCGAGATGAAGGAAACTTTTCCACATTATTTTTCCTAGAAAAAAATATATTTTCTCCCGAGGACAGCCTTCATCCCTTTCACCCCAAGTGTTCTTGTGTCTCCTTTCATGGTCGCTTCTCATAAAGAGAAGTCTTGAAGTATGAAAGCAGTTGGAACTGTCTCAGAACGTTATGAAAGTATCGATTTGTTTTACTTCTCGGAAAAGAAAATATAACTTGGAGAAAAAATATGACAGAAGCAAGGTTAAGGAAAAAGGTGCTCTTTATAAAATATTTATTTAAACGTGAAATAAAGGAGTGTTTATTATTTATTTATTTTATTTTTTTTATGGAACATTAAGATCTTTATGGATAAGTTTATTGATGACAAAGTAAGGAGCATTGAAGATTTTTCGAAGGATTTTTAATTGTAAGGATTGGATACGAGATGAATTGGATGGATTAGTGGAGCCCCAAAGCTCAACTCCGTACGTCCAAATAGGTCTAATTACAGTCATGTATATGAGTCTTTTATAATTGATTGGGAGCTTTGGACGTTTGTCCAAGTGGAGTCCTAGGTAGCGGATCTGTTCAACCGGGATTAGTGGAATATCATTAAAGGATACTGTAGGACAGGAAGTCGTAGGTTTACGACGAAGGGTAAAGGTTATTAAGATTTTGTTGGATTTATTTTATTCTCCATTTTTGACGCCATTCTTGAAGGCTTAGGATATGCGATTGGAGTGTTTGGGAGGTAATGAAGGGATCATTGTTTACTGATAACTCACCTGTGTCATCAGCGTAAGTGGTGAGGATTTTTTTTTTAAAGAAGAATAATTCATTTACCGGGATTTGTTATTATACCGCAATAGTTTTATAGCACAATTTGTAGCAGCAAAAAGCGAATATATATTTTACGCAAATAGATTCTTTAACAAACTTTATTTATTAATGATTAAGGGCCCCCGCAGACTGCAGGCTTTTTATCGGCCGATAGTTTGGTTGGTATCTTAATCAGTAAGGAGAGATATGCAAATGCGCACATTACACCGATTCAGTATCGGCCGATAAAAAAGTTTGATGGGCTTCCCGGTTGCCATCAAACTAATCCGTTGGCCAACTATCGGCCGACTGTTTAATCAGTATTGGCTAACAAGGGGAGGACACACTCAGTCTCTCACGGATCTTGTTGGCAATTTTTTTGGAGGTTCCTGGTTAAAAAAATATTAGACACGTATTTTGCCGTTCCGACCAATGGGCCATAGAAGCCGAGGAAAAAAATAAAATAGCATTAAACTAATTTATTTTATATCTTGAGTTTAAAAAAATGATATCGACATGATTCTTGCACCAAGATGTTTAGTTTTGATTGTGGATTTAAGAAAAAATACAGCCACTGTTTGCAGTTGAACATGTTAAAATATGATTGTGATAGTTGACATAAAAACATTATAGCAATAACTGCCTCACTTCCGTTGCTGACAGGATTTTGTTGAATATAATGAAAATAAAATTGTAAGGTAAAAAGCTTCAGTTATTAGAACAACCCAGTAAACAAGGATTACAAAACGGATTAGAGATGTGTTCTGGGATTGAAGAATATAACAAAAGTTGCAAATACCTAGCAATCAAATCTAGTAATATGTGGTTATATCATGTAAATATTAATTTGTAATAAATTATTATTAAAATAAATAATAAATAATTATAATTACTTTAATATTTATTATTAAAGTAATAAATTATTTTTTCTAAATAGTATATATATATATTTGTTTTATTGATATCTATATGTACATACGTTTCCTAAGTTTTGAGGGTGCTGAAATGGAATTCTAGGGCTAAAATCATTTCCAATCGCATTTTACAGTGTAAAAGCTAAAGTTTTTCAAGTGAAGTGCATTCAATATATTTTTTTCCAAAGAACCGACATTGGATTCGAATTCAGCATTCCAAAGAACCCTTCAAATTTGCCTGACCAAATGGTAGGCAACTTTTGTTTAAATTGACAAATACATGAATTATGTTTAGACGGTTAAACGTATCTACTTTATTTTTTTAAACGAAATATAGGGTGGTAATACGCTTAAAATGACTTTGGTTTCATCTTCCTATCTGGTTTCAAACTCAAGCTAAAATTCAAAATGTTTTTCGGATTTTCCATTTTTTTTAATAGGTTTATGTTGATCGAATTTTACATTTATATGCATAAAAAGAAAGCTGAGGGTCTCCTCTTTTCAGCGATACCAACTAGTGAATTGTGTGACAAAGCAATGGCGATTTAAAGGTATGTAACCAATTATCGGTTTAAAAATTTAATTTTCCTCGAAGAGCGTGAAGAAAATGATATTTTTTGATTTTGTTGAATAAGCGTTTTTCAATGTTTTTTAGGATGCTGAATTAGAATCTAACATCAATTTTTGTGTGAAAAAAATCTATAGAGGTAGTTTTCTTGAAAATCTAATAATTTTTTTAGAATTTAATCCTAAACCAAAATATATGGAGTGGCTGTATTTTTCCTTAAATCCGCAATCAAAACTTAACATCTTGGTGCAAGAATCATGTCGATATCATTTTTTAAACTCGAGATATAAAATAAATTAGTTTAATGCTATTTTATTTATTTTTTTCTCGGCTTCTAGGGCCCATTGGTCGGAACGGCAAAATACGTGTCTAATATTTTTTGACCAGGAACCTCCAAAAAATTGCCAACAAGATCCGTGAGAGACTGAGTGTGTCCTCCCCATGTAAGTATATATCAATAGTTCATTGATGCTGGTTATGCTCATTCGATAAAAGGCGAAAAACTTTTTCGGATAATAAAGTAATTTAGAATGCATTGTGTGGAATTTTTCCACTAAATAATTTATCACTTAGAATGGGATGCACCCAATACTCTCGGAATTGATTTACCTCCTTTGTTGTATGAGAGCAATTATAACATTCCTGGACGTTTTGATTGTGTGACCGCTTACTTGAACAGTCAAACACAAACTAAGTATTAAATCGTTGGAGAATAGTAGGCCAACTGTTGGCTAGTTTGCGCCCTCTCCACCAACCCGACTGTTTAGTTGGTTCGGTGTGCGCACTTGCAGCCCAACCCGACTAAACTGTCTGCCGATAAAAAGTCTGCAGTCTGCGGGGGCCCTAAGAGCGTAAAACATCAAGACCATCAAAGCTCAGTTTTCTAATAATAACTCAGTAACAGTCCATCCAGGCATTATTATATATGTCTCCATATCTTAAGTTTTGAAAGACACAGTAAGGTAACAAGGACACTGCTCAAAAATACGGGCTCCTGTAAAGAATTTTCGCAGTATTGACTAAATACATTTTATATGCCTTTGTTAAAGTTTATGGAGATGGAAAATCACCTAGAAAAGAATGAGACTTATAGCTGAGAAAATGGCTGGAATCTTTTGCCTGTCACTGTTTTTTTGTATTTTTGTTCTATTGCTTCTAATTACATCTTGCACCATTCTACATGTATTCTATTTTTTTTTTATCATCTTTATATTATTTATGATATGTTTCTAATTTTATTTTATTTTTTTCTATTTAACTAATATTTTAATTTAATTTAACACCTAGTATTGTTCGTACAATTTTGTTTTTACTTTTACTTTACCACCCAATATTGTCATTTGCTTTTATTTTTATTTAATTCACTTCCTTTATCATTATACAACCTACATCTATTTTTCTGATCTCAACATGATTACCATGAATTATCAATAATTTAGTTCAACCTTTATTTTTATTAATTTTCTATTTAATTTACCATTATCCTTATTTTACATTCTCTTGTTTTCATAAGCCTAATTTTTATTTTCTACATCCTCTTCATTAACTGTTTGTAACCTGAATTTCTATATTTTTGATATATCCTTTGATGAGGCATGAATGTTTCCTTTAGGATGGAATAAATAAATGATGAAAAATAAAGTATCAAAGTCAGTATAAATTTATCCTAGGAAGTGATCCTAACGCGATTAAGAATTGGCCACTCCAGAATAACACATCTCCACCTAATAACCAAAGGGGCTCCTCCCAATTGTGAAATATGTTGCAATGTTTTATCAATAAACCATATGTTTACTGAATGACCATACTACACTAAAAAGCTAGCCGAATCTGGAATACCTCGAAACATCTCAATGGCGCTTGGCAACGACGAAAAAATTATTGAAAAAGTAATAGCCCTCCTTTATAGAGAAAAGCTTTATTACAAAATATAGATAAATTTCCATCGAGAACAGACGAGCGTTGATGACCAATAAGTTTTACGCTCTAAAACTCTCAAATAAATAAATAAATAGTATAAATTTATAAAATTATAAAAAACTGCATTATATTGAAAAATCAGCTATAAAGGTGTAATATAGTTTTTGATATAATTCGACTAGTCTGATATTTGATTACCATCATTATTATTACAAATAATTATGAAATAATTTAAAAACATTTTGATAGTTCCTTAATTTGTGTATATATAATGTGTTTATAGACACAAAAATGTCACTTCACATGATGAATTATTATAGTCCATTGAAGTAAGAACAGCAGAGAAACAATAACCCTATTTGTGAGCAATTTTCGTAATGTGATTGTTATGATGCTCGCGTGCCTGCCATCTGATAAAAGACATGTGATTATAACTTGGTCTAGTCTGGGTGTTATCATCACTCGTCACATCACACGATAGTTTATTTTCGCCCTTTAATATGCTTCGGGAGTTCTACATCTCTATCAAGCTGACCCAGTTAAACCTTACAAACTCATGAAAGTTTCTCTCTCCTCAGGTAAGGTGCCGTTACATTCTTGATAGTTGTTCGACCGCCTTCGGTTGTCATAAACCTTCCTAGGAAATAACCGTAAATTTTCGATGACTTGGTCAGGAAACTACGAAGACTAACTGACACTAACTTGCGAATGACCCCTGGAGAGATAATATCTGATCTCAAGGCGACCATTCTCTTCTGACATTTTGTTGTGTACTTAATTGTCTTTTCTCCTGTTTATTGCAAAAACTATTGTTGTTTTTGTCTTATTTAATTTCACGTAATTAAATTAATTACGTTACATACGAAAATTATTTTATTTGTATCAATGCTTTTAATTACAAAGTGACAACTTTAGCTATAAGTACTTCTGACCACATTTTGTTTTCTTAATGTGGTTGTGATCATAGGGCTAAAAAATTGACATAAACTTTTCTAAACTATATGATATTTGACAAGACACCCTTACCTATCTATTGAACTATATTTATTGATTGATAATTAATGGGATACTTTTCAATAGGAAATTTCTCGATAGCAAGAATATCAATATTCTATATCAACAATTATTTTATCTTTAAACATAGAAGGAATATCTGGTAACCTTAGCTCTGAGTAATTCGCAAAAGTAAATCACAAAGCCTATATTCTTATATATTCTGAAACCTCATTGGGGACGGGCTCTTAAACTCCATAACATGTGGAAATCCTCTTTCTAGCCTCCATGAAATCACCTTAAGTGATAGTACATGAGATAAGCTAACAGGTGGCGATAAAATTTCAGTTTCGATTTTTCCGGACATTCCCCCTTCTTAGAATCTAGTCAATGAGTTTTGAAATGAGGGGTTTAGAGTGCATGAAATGTGCAATTATATTTTACCTCAGGGCTTCGTTAGTTAGAAGGTGAACATAGTAAAAGTCCCCTCCCCTGGGGGGTGAGCTAACGGTGGAGGGGAGAGGAGAAGTTCCATTTTTTTGGTTTTTCGATATCATCCCGAAAATGGTTGAATCTAGAAAAATATGTTTCAAATAAACATACAAGGTAATTAAATTTACTATAAAATTTGTTAAATATAAATTTGTCGTAATTCTAACCGTTTACGAGATATACGTTATTGAAGATCGGTTATTTTCGGGAAAAAACAAATGTCACCTCATTTTTTGTCAAACTTTTGCTTCTATTACGTTCCACAATCGTTTCTCAGAAAACCCGTCAGAATCAAAATTGTAGAGCATTAAATTTACTTTAATTTCATATATATGTTTCTGGTATTTGCTCCAAATGTTTAACAAAAAGTGAGGTAAAAATTATATTATTATCATAAAGAACTTTGGATTAAATTAAAATTATTTTTAGATATTGTTCCTCACTCAAAATAAATGCTCCTTATTCTGCAGCAATGCCAACACAAGGTGTTGTGAATAGCCTCTTCCTGATAATGGTCTGTTTTAAATACAACTTGCAACTCTTATAATAACATTAAATACTGTTGGAAAATCTATGCCTATATCTTTTGAAATTAGTGAATTAGTCTATGAACCATACAATGTGTTGAAATTTCCTTTATTAAGACATCTGAAACCTGTAGAACTTTAATTTTTAATTTTGTAATTAAACATATTTTTGTAAAAGTGGTAGGTACTTTGTAAAAGTAACTAGTGGTCTATTCTGATATTTGCCGTGCTTTCATTAATTTAGCCCAGACTATATCTTTCTTCCCTTTTCATTTTTTCTCTAGTAGCTCTTAATTTTAAATATTTCATTACCCTGGCGCGAAGGCTCTAACGTTATTAAAAGGATAAATCTGAAGGTTGGAGCGCAATACTGCCCACGCTTTCCTCGAAGAATACACTACAATGAGGTCCTCCGGGAAGAAATTTTTTTTTTTCGAGAAAGCTTAATACACCTCAAATAGATTTGGAGCAGGTATACTCATTATTAGGGTTGAATTCGGTATGAAAAAAAGAAAGTCAGTAAAAATATGATGGTGCTCAGAAAAAAAAAAAATAAATAAAGTTTCATATTTTAATGCTCCTTTTTTTTTACTCCTTCAACACTTACATTGACAAACGTTTAAACCTTTCGATTAGTTACAAAAGACTCATTTACATAACAGTAATTAAACCTATTTGGACGTACGGAGTTGAGCTTTGGGCTCTACTCAACCATCCTATAAATCTTGTATCCAATCCTTACAATCCAAAATCCTTCGAAAAATCCTCAGTGCTCCTTATTGTGTTACAAACAATCTTATCCATAAAGATGTTGATGTTTCATTTGTTGCTGATTTGGCCCAAACCAGATACCTATCCTTTTATAGTAAACTCCTTATCCACTCGAATCCACTAGTCTCCCAGCTTGCCTCACACTCCATTTCTAAAAGAAGATGGCCAAGAGACCTTCTAATGTAGAACTATTGAATTGCTACTAGTGAGTAATTTTTTACATGTTATTGACGTATCATTGTAATAATTTTCCTCAAATTTACGTATTGTATATAATGTACGTAGTTGTAATATGTAAGGAGTTTTAAATTTTTTTGTAATATAACAGAAAGAAAAAAACAACAACATATAAATAGCAAAATAGTCAATAAAGGAATTAATAGTCAATTAATATTTTAAACATAACTGTAAAAAACAATTAATTATTTGCATCACAACTCACTTCCTACTCTAATTCAGATAAATCTCCGAGGCTCCTAAAAAGAAGATGGCCTCGGGACCTTCTAATATACTACTTTATTATATAGAATTTTTAAGTGCTACCAACGGGTATTTGCTTTACAAACAATTGACATGTCATTGTTAGCATTATCATCACATTTACTTGTATTTCATTTATATTGTATACAGTTGTAAATTTCAATAAATAGCTAAAAAAAAAAAAAAAAAAAAAGAAAAAAAAAACATACTTCTTAAAAATGTTTAAAACGTTGTGTTTCACAAATAATCACACTTTCTGTTTTATATAGTTTATCAAAAATTTATATGGAATATTTACCTTAAAATTACATTTGTATTACATAATCTTAGGATGGAAAAATATAACAAGAATGATATTCCGTTTTCATTCCAGAGCAGGTCAAACGACCCTGAGCTTCAATTTATTTCTATTTTAGGAATCGCACGGGGGGGGGGGGGCGGGGCGGTCAAAATTTAATCCTAGCTATTTGAGAACTAATTTCCAGGAATCAGCTAATATTCTCACTTGCTAGAAAGTTCGAGGAACATTTCTAAATATTGATAAAATAAAAAAAAAATAATAAGGAACTGTTAATTAGCTGAATTTTAAAGGATAAAACACACCATATGGATGCCAGTCTATAAAATAAAAGGAAAAATAATTTAATAATTTTTAGTTTATTTATTATTATTCATTGTTTATTAACATAAAGAACATTATTCATATCTGAATCCGCTTCCAACATACATGGAATAATTTAACACCTTCACTTGGCAAACCCCAAAAGAATCGCTGCCAAAACCAACAGCCTGCCAAAGCTTTTCCTTCCTGAGCTCCAAACTGTCACACTATCGAATTAAATACAATATGGTCATAAAGTTTATATAATTATCCGATTATTAGAGGAATTATCATTATATTACAAATTCAGAGTTAGGCAAAATTTAATCCTAGCTATTTGACAACTAATTTCCAGGAATCAGTCACAATAATGATTTAATCATTATTTAATTATGTGATTGATTCCAGAAAATTAGTTGTCAAATAGTAATGAATTAATTTTGATTATATTTAGCTATGAATTAATTTTGATTATTTTTTTACTATGATGGGCATAAACACTTAAAAAATAATGAAACTTTTAGCTGAGAAATTAAAAAAAATTAATTGGGAGGAATTATTTGCCTGTCAATATACATGTAAGGTATTCTTGTATTTTTTTTGTTTTAGTATTGTAGTTTATCTCGTTTTACTATCATTACTATTTTATATTATTTTATAATATGTATATTCAGAGGTTATTTATTTATAGTACATATCAAACATTACATAGAATAAGCACATAGAATCAATTTCATCTCGGTTACTTAAGGCTTAGGCACACAGAAAGCGGTCTGTCGCGGCGGTCAGCGATCCAGTGGCTGTCGCAGCGGCCTGCGATATAGGGACGTCACATAGGGAGCTCACACATTCTGGTGACAGCGGTCCGGTCTGGCCTATTTCCTCTCGTGGCTTGGTCCGTGTTGGCGTTTTTTTATATTGAGTATGAGATCAGACGAAGAAATTCTCCTTTTGCTATTTGAATTGCAAAGCCAAAAGAGGAAAAGACGATGCTGGGTGCATGAAATTAATAAGAAGAGAAAACAACTAGGGGAATATCACCGCTATGCGTGCGAAAATGTGAAGAATAGTAACAGTACAGCTAATAGAATGAAAATGGAATGGGTAATAAGAACCAAATTAAAAGGCCAAAATGTTTGTAATAAATAAACAAAACAATGACTGAACATTGCCCAGTGGTGTCAGTGTGTATTAGGATGACCAAGTGAGAATATCACAGTGTAAGGTAAAATTTCAATTATTGTTAAATGTAATAGTAAAATAGTATAGAATTGTAAATATAACATAAATGATTGTAGAACCTGAAGATGGAGCAACTGAGCTCTGAAACAAGTCGAAACGAATGAATAAAAAACGAATAATGGGGAGTTATGCCTTTGAAAAAATGAATAATTTATTAATTAAAAAAATAGTACTTACTTGTTGAATTTAATTCTTTTGCTATCGCATTCTATGCTTCCGCTTTCATCAAAACATTTTTGTAATGCTCATTGGCACTATCATACAAGCACTTATATTTTCGAACATTTTCAATTAATAATTCGATTTGTTCGGTCATTTTTTAATCGCAGGTGGTGAGGCGGTCAGGGTTTAATTTGTAATTTTGTACTACTGGATCGCTTGTCGCCACGACGAAGACTGGACCGCGAGGGTAGACCGCGTGCTGTTTGACGGGGATAATGCAATTTTGTGTATTACAACCAGACCGCCTGACCGCTTCGGTCGCAGATCGCAGACCGCCGCTACAGACCGCTCTCTGTGTGCCCAAGCCTTTATTGTTCTTGAGTAAGGCAGATTTTAATGTTTTGCCAGTAAAAATAAAATAAAATAAAAAATAAACTTGAAAAATGAACATTAAACCTTGACACTAAATAGATTTTTAAATATTCTTATCGAATTGTTAAATAATTTATAGCTTGTAAGATCATTCCAACAAAGTTCATTAAATTTCAAAGTGATCTGTCAAGGACCCCCCTCTGTTACGAACTGACTGGCAGTCTCTTTAGACGTTTGCTTTTCACGTTTCTGTGAATATTTTATTATCTCACTTAAATTTATATATTTATTACAATGGTATTTATTAATTATGTATTACTAATTAATCGGTACAATAATTATAAATTTCAGTCAGAACTGCCTATTGTTGGCAGTATTTTAAGCCAACGAACAATTGGACTTCAATCCTCTCATTAATATTACAAACAGAGCCGAGACCTTAAAGATCTGTCGATATATAAATTAGTTAGAATATATCCTTCGGTATGTGTCTAATACATTGTTAATACAGGGTACAATTTTAAAGAATATTTATTTTCAAATTAATTGAAGTAATATACCGCAATAGAGTTTAAGAAGAATAAGAAAATGAACTTAATTGTAGGACAATTTGTCCCCTAAGAATAACATGTAAGTACAATGTTATTGTATGGTACAATACTGAGTTTACTATAGCAAAACTACTTAACAAATCTGTACCAAATTTTGTCTGTAACATTTTCATAGTTCAAGGAAGGTTTAGCAATAATAAAATTTACAATAGTAGATAAAAATAAATGTACTATTTTGAGTGAAAAAAACGAGGTTTCCCATACTCATATATTTTTATGTTTATAAATTAAAATCCAACTAGATAAAACCAATAAAATTATTTTTGCCGAATAATTATTATCAGTGTAAAAATATGATTCATGGGTCTTGTGTTTTATTTACTGATAATACGATCAATTATACGCATGAGTTTTAATTAATATAAATAGTCTATGTCCATCTGGCAGATGGCATCTGGATTACAAACTCATAGATTAAAATTAAAAATTGGAGGTCTAATTATGTTTTTACGTTATCTTCAACCACCTAACTTGGCTTTTCGTGAAAATAGAATTAAAAAAAAAAAATCTCTACACACTTCCTAATTATCCGTTCCTTTCTGAGTAATAGAACTTTCATAGTAAACCATGAAAATTCCTATTATTCCCTCTTTACCCGATCTACCGGTGTTCCTCAAGGTAACATCCTAGGCCCCATCCTCTACACGGTAAATACAGCTGACATCCCAACTCATCCTACCACTGTCCTCACCACTTACGCTGATGACACATATTTGTTATCAGTAAGCAATGATCCCTTCATTGCCTCCCAAACACTACAATCCCATATCTCAAGCCTTAAAGAATAATGTCAAAATGGAGAATGAAAATAAATCCAAAAAAAATCTCACCAAATAACCTTTACCCTTCATCATAAACCTACGACTTCCTGTCCTACAGTATCCTTTAATGATATTCCACTAATCCCTGTTGAACAGATCCGCTACCTAGGACTCCGCTTGGACAAACATCTTACTTGGAATACACATACAAGACTAAAAATACAAGAAACTGCCCGTCGTTACCGATTACTTCAACATTTATTAGACATAATTCAGAGCTCCCAATTAATTACAAAAGACTAATATACATGACTGTGATTAGACCTATCTGGACGTACGGAGTTGAGCTTTGGGGCTCCACTAAACCATCCAATTCATCTTGTATTAAATCCTTACAAACCCAATCCTTCGAAAAATCCTCAATGCACCTTACTTTGTCACAAACAAACTTATCCATAAAGATCTTAATGTTCCATATGTTGCTGATTTTGCCCAAACCAGATATCTATCCTTTCATAGTAAGCTCCATAACCACTCAGATACCCTAATTTCTCAACTCGATTCCCACACCATTCCCGAGAATCCTCTGAGGCGTCTGAAAAGAAGATGACCCAGAGACCTTTTCGTGTAGTATTTTTATTGAAGTGCTACTAATGAGTAGTTCTTTTCAAGTTTTGTCATTTTATTGTAATAGTTAACAGCACATTTACTTGATTTATATATTTTGTACTGTTGTAAATTTCAATAAATTGTTATAATAAGAATTTAAAAAAAAAATCATCTACTTATATACGGAATAATGCTATATAATTGCACTCTACAATAAAGATTTGTTTTCGATCAACTAATAATGATTTAATTATTTGTTAAAATTGTCTAATTTCTTAGTTAAGGGGCGGGCGAAATCGCAAGGTAGGATGTTAGGTATACATATAGAGTGAATAGTGTGAAAATTAAAAACAACACATTTTGATAGGGGTCCTAATGCATATATATAAATAAATAAATAAATAAATATATAAATAAATATATATATATATATATATATATATATATATATATATATATATATATATATATATATATATATATATATATATAGTCAACCAATAACAACAATAGATAGTTATTATAATGGCCTTTAAACTTTTAATGTAAAATTCATTTTCCATCAATCCGCCGCTGTGAAATCCTTAGTATGACTAATGATGATCATTTTTATGATTAATGATGTCGATGATTAATGACCTTGTCTAGAAACAAAGAAGAAGAAAAAATGTACGTGTACTTTCATTTCACTTAGTAAACCTTTCATCAATATATTATTCGGCAACAAATTAATTATTTAGACTGTTTTTGTTCTAAATGTTTATCACAGTTTTTTCGATACTACTGCGAAATCGGGTAAAAAATGAGCTATATGTAATCTAACATATTTCTAAAGATTATTAAAAAAAAATATTCAGAATTTCTCTATGGCAGACTTTTTATTTTTCTTCTTATTTAATCTTCTTCTAATGAAAAAGATTTTAATTTTTTCAATATTTTTAACGAATATACAGAGTAATCAGCATAACACTGCAATAATTTCGGGAGTAGATTCTAGGGATCATTTGCAACAAAAAATAGTTATCAGTCTCTGATTCAACAGCACTTCTTTTCAGACCTCTAGTCTGCAACTACCAACTTTTTTAAGGACCTGGATAACTTTTAGAACGATCAAAAAATTAATAATCAAAAGTTGATGGAAATCAGAGATGGTTTCTTAATAGTTAATTTCTTAAAAGTTATATATTTAAAACTAATAAAGTAAATTAATATAAATATAAAAAATTCTTTCTATATTATATATTTTGCGAGAAATTCAAAACAAAATTTACCTTTGAATTTTTTTTTATATTAAATAAACGTAAGATAAAAAAAAATGAAAATTATAATACGAATAATGTTCCATTTTTATTCCAAAGCTGGTCAAACAACACTGAGCTTCAATTTATTTCTATTTAAGGAATATGACGGGGGCGGTGTTGCAGCTGATATTCAAGCTAGAAAAGTTTGAGAAACAGTTCAAAACATTTATAAAAAATAAAAAAAATGTTTGTATGTTTTAGAGGAATGTTAAAGGTTAAAAATAATATACAAATTTCTAATGAACTGGTTAAGACATAAATGTTACGTTTTCTACCTTAAATGAGGATTTATCTACTATACAATAAATGAACAGTTTCATTTATTCATTCATAAATGTTTAGTTTTGAAAGATAACTCCTCTGTCTTTGCAATATTTATAAAACCAAGCGGGTTCCATTTAAATCGAAAATTAAGTTAGTAGTATATATATAAATCAATTTTTTTATTACTAAAATGAAATGGAAAAGTAAAATAATGAGTTCATAAATCAATTTCTATTTCTAATGATCCTTTCTTGCATCCAAGGTACTCGAATCCCACATCATGAACGTTCAAGATAAATAATAATAAATAAATCCAAATAAATCACATCAGATAACCTTTATCCTTCGTTGTATACCTAAGACTTCCTGTCCTACAGTATCCTTCAATGATATTACTCTAACCCCTATTAAACAGATCCACTACTTGTAACTCCACTTGGACAAACGTCTAACTTGGAATCCACATACAAGACTAAAGCGACAAGAAACGGCCCATCGTTACAGACTACTTTAACATTTACTAGACAAATATTCAAAGCTTCCAATAAATTACAAAGTCCTCATCTACATGACAGTTATTAGACCTATTTCGACATACGGAGTTCAACTTTAGGCTTCCACCAAACTATCCAATACTTTGTCACAAATAAACTCATCCATAAAGACCTTAATGTCTCATATGTTGCTGATTTAGCCCAAACCAGATACCAAAGCTTCCATAGTAAAATCCACTTCCACTCGAATCCATTAGTCTCCCAACTTGCTTCACACTCGATACCTGATAACCCACCGAGGTGTATGAAAAGAAGATGGCCAAGAGACCTCCTAGTGCTGCTAGTGAGTGGTTCTTTAAAAGTGATTTACATGTCATTATAATCATTTCTTAAAATTTACTCGATGTATATTGTATACATTTGTAGATATCAATAAATAGTTTGTTTTTTTTAAAGTTACTATTTCTTCCTTTTTAATACAATTTTAAGATAAATATAATTTATTTTTGCTGTTTTATATTTCAAGGGATAAAAAACTTATTAATCAAAAGTCGATTGAAATCAGAGATTGTTAGTAAAAAGAGTAGAAATTCTATTCAGAGAAGCCAGTACATTTGAAGAAATGTTTTGATAAGTATGAAGCGTAGTATAATTAATAAAATAATTTATTACATAGTTTTATTTTAAAAACATAAATTTGCATAAATACTCTAACGAACCACTATTACAGTATATTTTCAGTATACCAGTGAATTTTTAATTAGAAGTAAAAGTCTTCTGAGCTTGTTCAGCACTAAAACTATTGTAGTGTAAACCGAGGAATAATTAATTTTCCGATTATTATTGAATTATTTTGTTTTTTAATAGTTCAATAATAAACTTATCGCAGAAAATAATGATTAATGGCAAACGTACTGGTATCATAGTCTGATATTTACCCAATCGATCGAGCTGAACTTAATTAAATGATAGAGAAGTCGTAAATCAGTCTCAGTGAGTGACGTGTCCAATTTATATCAGCTAATCGTATTGTCACACCAAATTGTTTGTCAAGCACAAAATTAAGTGATAAAGTCAGTGACGCACCTGACAATTAAAAATCATTAGGTTAACAATTCCACTATCGACACATTTTATTGATTATTTATAAAATATATTGTTAAAATGAATCAATTAGAATTAGTAGCTTGAACAATAATATATTTTTTGGTAATAGTACCCACCTACAAGCTAATCGTCTGACATTGGTATATTTTAAATGGCATAGTTACATTAGTTTTTAATTTTTCTTCTAATCATTATTGATAGTAATGTAACTGTTAATTCTGAAATTTCTGAAAATCTCTTCTGATGAAACATAGGGAAAGTTCTTAAAAGTCTCTGAAGTCTACTCGATGACAGATTAAGATGAAATATTTCAAAGCTTTATTCAACGGAATCGAACCTTTGATATAAAACTATTATTTACTTTAATTATTAGAATGGACACCTATCACTTATCCCGTGACAACAAACAGATGTGATCAGAGTATGCAAGACGACTTGCATGTCAGGCATGAAGGAGGTCAGGACCCAGCAATACTTACCCCTAACCTGATAATTAATTTCAACAGAGTAGATACCTCAACCAAATCCTTTTTAACCTTCTTCGGTTATTTTCTGGCATGTTTATCGAGGCCATACTGTGTAATCAATTGTTGATATGTCCGTAGAGTTTGTCGTGAAATCTTTTGTATGAAGTTTGGGTGAGATCTTGTACCGTTGGTTATGCAAGATGTGTCATTGACGTACCAAGGTGGTTGTGTGATGAGTTTTAACATTTTCGACTGGAAAGTATGTATTTTTTGCTATTACGTAAATTTTAGTAGTTTTAATAAGTAATTATAAATATTTAGTATTTGAATATCATCAAATTCTTATCGTTTATGTATAAGTGGATATAAAAGTCTATTGTTTAGGTTTTGCAGTATGTGTTATACATGTGAACTCCATGTCTGTGATCCTTCTACCGAAGGATATGCCTATTCCTAAATATTGAACAGTATTAAGTCTGCTTAATTGGGACATAGGCAATGAATACTAGAGGTCAGGCATCATGTCGAAATTTAAAAGTGATGTGTTGTGATTTGTCGCTGTTGAGTTTAATTTTCGACTCCTTCAACATTTATTTGACAATCGTTCTAACCTTCTGATTAGTTACAAAAGAACAGTAATTAGACCTATTTGGACGAATTGAGTTGCGCTTTGGGGCCGTCCCATCCCGTATCCAATCCTTACAATCCAAAATCCTTCGAAAACTCCTCAATGCTCCTTACTTTGTCACAAACAAACTTATCCACAAAGATCTTAATATTCTTATGTCTTTGACAGCCTCAGATATCTATCCTTTCCTAGCAAACTTTAAAACCACTCAAATCAATTAGTATCACAACTAGCGAGTGGAAAGCGTTCCAATCTATCCCATATAACCTTCCGAGGCGCCTGAAAAAAAGATGGCCTCGGGACCTACTAATATAGTACTTATTATATAGAGCATTTATAAGTGATACCAATGGGTTGCTGGTTTTTAGGAATTGACATGTCATTTTTAGCATTATCATCACATTTACTTGTTGTATTTTATTTTATATTGTATACAGTATTAAATTTCAATAAATAGTTATTAAAAAAAAGTTTAATTTTCCATTTTTTGAACTAGTCTTGTAACTACCGTATGTAGTGTTGGCTAGTCGGTGAAGCCTGATAGATAAATATCTAGTCAGAATTGCAATATTGGCCGCATATGTTGCTATTGTTGTGTTAGAGGGTAAGTAGGTTTTTAAATAGGGTAATTTAAAACGAATTCTAAAACGGAATTTTTGAATAATGTTATAGATTGTTTAAATTTTAGCTATCTGTATATTTCTTTATTGGTTATATACTTATAACGGTAATTTGAACTTCAATACAAAATTGAATTAGGCTATTGTTTGGACAAAGCTAAGATTGAGGATGATTATTCATTTGTTGAGCATTGGACCTTAGGATCCACGAATGTTTGTTGTTATTATTGTTTATCAATTTAATATTGTTAAGAAATTTGATTGAGGAGTGCTATAAAAGGAACAGCTATCTACACACTTGGCTCAAGCAATCTATCCCGGTGTTGAGGGGGGTTGTGCCGGGATTGATATTTGCCCAGTTCCTACTCGAGGTGTTTATCCCCAAGGATCGTTGAAGGTCCTCGAGGAAGATTGAAGGGTTGGGGATCTCTCAATATTAACTTCGTCTGAATAAACGTTTGACAGGAGATTGGTTTTTGTTTTTATATCTTGAGCACACTCCTCAGGTAGTTTGCTTTTCTGAGATCAGTCTTCTGGTAAATTCTGATGAGTGATTTATTGTCATCTGTTGTTGCGGTAGTAAAACATCTGGAAGAAAAATATTAAGTTCCTCGTTTTTATTTTTTAACTCAGAACTACATTTTCTAATGTAATTTTAAATAAATTGTAAAATCAAATTATATATTAAAAAAAACAAAACTTTTTATTGATATTTACAACTATACACATTATACTATACAACTATACAAATAAATTTGAAGAAAATAATAACAGTAACAAGTACTGAACTACTCACTGTTAGCACTTCAATAAATGTTCTACATTAGAAGACCTCTTGGCCATATCGCTCATTTGTTGCAACAACGACATAACACAAAAACAAGCTTTTTGTGAATGAACCATCCAACTATGTAGTTTTAGTCGGTAGAACTTTATATTTGAGCCTCAACTATTCACTAAGAGAGAGCAGGATATGTCACCATTGTATTTCTACAGATCTTCCTGTACTTTATTCACAAGAAATTTACTGCAAAATTGAGGTTTTTGAGTTATGTCGTTGTTGCAGCAAATGAGCGATATGTAGGTTTATAAAATATACTTTTTAAACAGAGATTTAAAAAATAATTGTTCTTTCTGTATGAAATATTTAAAGTATTTTTTTTTTAAATTAGCAATCCAAAAAACCTAATGATAACAAAATCGGGGGATACAGTTTGGCGTTGTAGTCTCGAATCTATCCTCTACATCAACAATTAAATTATACCACTGGATAGCTGAAGGATCAAGAAATTCATTAGGACAAGCGAGAACAGTGACGCATAGCCCGGGGTGGAGGGAGAAGCGCCACAATTTTGAGGTTATTTCGCTGCGTTTAGAGATTTGAAATTAGTATAACTTTTAACTCGGAGAAGATACGATGTTCGTTTAAGTTTTAATCGTCAGCTGTCGTCAACCGATTGTATACAAAACATAAATAGAATCTACTGATTGTATATAAAACATTAGTTTTAAGTAATGTGAATATAATAAGGTGTAAGAATAAAAAATATTTTCAAAAATTTTGTGATAGTGTTCCTGATCAGCAAGTGTTTTTTACTTATAATCGAAATCAATGCACAAAGCTTGGTCGCGCACTCGGTAACGCTATGATCATCATCAAGTCACTTATCAATCACTTACTTTGCGGTAATTTATTTGAAAATGAAGGATGCAACACCTTGTGCTGTCTTTCTAGTAAACGTAACGGCCAATGGCACCTTCAAATTCGTACTCGGATGCGTGTATATCCACCCGGGGAAAACGTTAGCAGAAATTAAACTTATGTTAAGGTCGTTGTTTAAATATTCTAAAAACATTGCTAAAATTATAACCGATTACGAGCTTGATCATATTACACCAGTTATGATAAGATACTTTTGTGTAAATGTATCACAAACCCGCTCATTGCCAGGCTTCATGCTCAGCCATATATTGGAACTTCTCCGAAAACGTTAGGTAATGCCTGTATTGATTTATCGTTTATCAAAAATCTCTATATATCTTGTTTGCCATTTGTGTTATACTTTGCAAATCACTGACCTATAATTAATAAAGTTATATTGTAACACAATAATTATTAGTTTCCTTGCTTTTATCAAAAAAAAAAGACCAGTTTTAAACATAAAATAGTGTACTATTGAAATACTTAAATATATGTAGATGTAATCATAATATACAATGATAGAAAACATATACCGAAAAAAACTTTCATAAAATTAAAAGTGATGATAAATAAATAGATTAGTTACATAAATAAGAAATTAAGTTAACAGTGAAAAAAAAAACAACTCCATTTCTCCTTCACTAGGAAAAACAATAGATCATGTATGTGCCTATCCATAATCTACTGTTTTTTTATGAGGAAACTGTCATACAATTTTCGATCCGTGTGATTTTGATCAGTGTGTCAAAAAAGCCCCAAAACTCAAAAAGTGTAGGCAGAACGTTACTTCTTTTTCATTCAAACCAAAATAGATCCTAAACGGTGGGTCCTAACGACAAATATTGTATGACAAAAAGTATTCTCCATTTAATTTCTAATAAGAAAGTTGTTGTTAAATTTTCAATCCGAGCAATACCAGTTTGTTAAAGTGCTAGATTTTAGTAAAGTTACGCAGTGATTTTTTTCATATAGCTCCTAAACTTTAGGTTCCAGCGACTAATGGTATATTATAACAAATATTTTTCATTACATTTCTAAACGAGAAACTGTCGTAAAATTTTCGATACGAGCAGCACCAACAGAGAGCTAGAGCGTATCAAAATGTTACATATTTTGAGGGTGAAAAAGCGTTACACAAAAAACCTACAGACCCTCAGCCAAAAGAAATGTCCATGCAATAAAAAAAAAATATAAACTTCATCGTTGAAGGCTTCTGCTTTGGATTGAAGATAAATGAGCATTTGAAAGAAGCTTATATAACTCGTATACGGAGAAAATAGATATCGCAGCTTTTCCATACCGATTGAGAAGGATTCTCAATGATTTTCTGTTGAAAAGATAAGAGATTGGTAAGCAGCTAGCGGATTAGCTAAGCACCGTTGAGCTAAGCAAAAAAGCAGTGGAATTGGGGCCAGGGTTTCTGTGTGGGGAGTGGAAGGGGGGAGTTGTATTGGAAGTGGAACAATCAGGAGAGGGGATGGGAACCGATTATCTCCTCTAATATATTTTCTTTGGGGGGGGGGGAGGAAGCTAGATATAAATTGTAACTTGTTTTAGCCTCTCTCTTACTGCTGAAACTTATCCAATCTCTTTAAACCTTCCGTTGCCTGTGTCGGCTCCACTCCCCGATAAGTCTTTCGGGATTCCTTAAGCCCTTTCTGGGCCGAGTAGTAATCTGCTTTTCATTTATTTGTCTGCATCCCTCTTGTTTTCAGGGATTGGCGGCAGTCTGAACATGTATCCTTTAAACCACTACTGGCCACTATCTTTTAAACAGCTAATTCGTCTACACAAATTAATCAATTCTAGAGATAAACAGTTGGAACTTTGGGCTGCATTTAAAATTTATAAATGTCTTCTGTATCCAGTCCTTGCAATCTAAATCCCTTATAGAAAAAATAAAATTATTCGAAATGAAAATGTTGCAAATTTGAACCGCAATTGATTTTTTTAACCTAATCATTCATTATAGAGAACGATTGATGGATCCCGGGAAAAAATGGTCATAATAACACTGTTCAAAAAATTCAAAATTTAAGATATAGAATTATGAATCATAAAAAAAATATAATAGCAACTGACCAAAAAAGCCAACATCGAAAATGTTTAGCGTGAAGAAAGAGAGTGTCCTGTAATAAGGATTAAACTGGGAGAGAATGTCCTGTTAAAGCCAATGAAGGACACTAGTTTCAGATCTGCCAGGATCAGATGATTTTTGACGGCCGAAGGATATTTTTGGCCACTTCTTTTGAAAATTCTTTAAATTTATTTTTAATAGGACACTCTCAACCGGTTATTTCTTTTATTTATTTATTTTTTGTTTACAGAACGATACTTTAGGATTTTTCAGGACTTAACAATTTACTCCTCAATTACATTGGAACGATATAATTTCTTGTCCGAATGTCATTGAATGTCCTTTCTTTATGTTATAAGCTCTCTGTTCGCACTGCGATCTCACGCTGTTGAAAGTGGACTATATCTCTTTCCCACTACCCTTCGATTATAATTATGTTTAGTAGAGAAATGGTCAGGGATGCAGTCAGATATAATTAACACATAATTTTTTTTTTTTAAATAAAAAACTTTATATTTGGAGTGCCTACGTTTCGACCTGCAGGTCTTCTTCAGGGTGATTGTGGTTTGGTTAAATACATGGCCAACAAGGCATTCGAGGAGACCACAGTCACCCTGAAGAAGACCTGCAAGGCAGGTCGAAACGTCGGCAACTCCTAATATAAAGTTTTTTTTTTAAGTTAAAAAACTTGGATGTGCTAAGTGTATCTGACTGCATTCCTGACCATTTCTCTACTATTACATCCTACAGTCAACCATAAAATTTTCATCATAATTATTTATTGAAAAAATATTTAATCTAAGGTTCCGCTCTTGGGAGACACGTCCTTCAGTCCTGGCCAATCCTTTCGGATATTCATTTGTCTCTACTGATAGTATTAGTCACTTATATCAATGATTCATAGCAATATATCCCCCTCAATTGAAATCATTATACGAATAAGTGATGGCAATGTTTATGCTTGGTCAGTATATGCTTTGTAAAAATATGAAATTTTAAGAAAGACATCAGTAATTATCATTATCATTATACTTATTTTTACAAACAAAAATTTATTTATTTTTGACCGTTTTGCCTATTGAAAAAAAAGAAGTAATAATTAGTAATGGCGTATATTATGTTAAATAACTATTTAGAACAAATGTATTATTGTATGATAAATTATTCTAAGGGGATATTACTGTCAGAGGAAATAAATATATTTTAATTTTTCTTGCATATTTTTAAAACCACAGGCTTTTTACGTTTCTTATAAATCTTCTTGCTTTCTTTGTTGGTGCTTAACTTCCTTATGTACTTAACCTAGAGGAGGTTAAATGCGGTCTCAGCATTTCACTATTAAACAACATAAATTTTTCACTATAGTGCTTCCTATGGGTATTTTAAATTGAATGTATACTGACAGGAGAAAAAATTCACCCAATTGATTTTTTCATTTTTTCGGCTAAAAGTTTCATTCCTGTTTTAGTTTAAAATAGTTATTAAATAAAGATAGACAGTATTTTAAAAAAAATCTTAAAGTTTTGAATTTTAAAATTAATATGATTTTATTTAATCAAATATCACATTACATCTTTACCCTATTGAATGGAAACAAATGAAAGGGGAAGATATGAACATTAACAATTTAAAATTTAGTAAATTAAAAATTGCTACGTAATATTTTCAAAAATTGTCTTTCATTTAATTAATACTTTTAATCATCCTAATATCTTTTATATGTCCTGGTTAATGTATATATGGATGTAAACCACTAAAAAATTATAAACTTTTAGCTGAGAAAATCAAATAAATCAATTGGATGGAATTTTTTGCATGTCAGTGTTTAATATATAAGGTACATATTTAATATTTGTATTAAAAAAATAATTATCAATTTGAGCAAAAGAGATGTGAATTCATACAGTACCGTCTGATTAGAAACCTAAAACTTCATATCATAATATAAACTCCTCATCAAAAGTATATAGTAACAATTTTAAAAATAAAAGTATATAGTCATAATATTAATGTAGGATCAAGTAGGGTACAGTGTAACATCATGATTAGCTCTGTCTTTTTTAAATTTTACTATGGTGTTTCATTATTTGTTAGTCAATCTCATGTGCTGTATTTTTCATTGGATGTCAAATTTCAGGATAGCAAACAAATAATATAATTTATGTTATTTCTAAAACATTTGTGAACAATTTGGTTAGTGAAGCTTCGTTCTTGTTGGAAAACTAATGATTTCTGGTGATAAGTCGCAACACCCATAATTCTCGAGATTTTCCTGGTTTTTACCTTAATCCATACTTGGTTTATATTCATATTAATATTATTTATTAAACGTGAGACATTAAGGATCAGACACATCAATTTTGTTCCCTGTTAACAACAAACGATGGAATTTTAGATTATTGTTTTCAAATTTCCTTCCATTTACTAGACAAACGTTCAAAGCTCCCAATTAATTACAAAAGACTCATTTACATGACTGTGATTAGACCTATTTGGACGTGCGGAGTTGAGCTTTGGGGCTCCACTAAACCATCCAATTCATCTCGTATCCAATCCTTACAATCCAAAATCCTTCGAAAAATCCTCAATGCTCCTTACTTTGTGACCAATAAACTTATCCATAAAGATCTTAATGTTCCATATGTTTCTGATTTACCCCCAAACCAGATACCTATCCTTCCATAGTAAGCTCCATAACCACTCCAATCCACTAGTCTCCCAACTTTCTTCCTCCTTCATCCCTGATAATCCTCCGAGGCGTCTGAAAAGAAGATGGCCTAGAGACCTTTTAGTGTAGATTTTATTGAAGTGCTACTAGTGAGTAGTTCTTCACAAGTTATTTACATGCCATTGTATTTACTGTCAAAACATTTACTTGTTGTATATTATTTTGTACAGCTGTAAATATCAATAAATGAAAAAAAAAAAAAATTCCTTCTGTCCATGTTTATCATTCGTTTCGTTATTTACAACTATGCCAAAACTAGTGGAAGCAGTCATTCAAGCCAGATTGGGCAATATGTGTTATTAGATATAAATTAAAAAATTAAAAGTTAAAATTGTAAAAAATGAAAATTTTTAAAAGTAAGTTTTCTAACTTTTTTGTTTATTTGAAGAAATATTTATTTGTTAAAAATTGTTTATATCTGGTTTAGGAATGTTTATTATAAACTTCAGAACCTTTCTTTATTATGAAAAAAAAAATACGTTTTTATAAAATTTAAATATTTTAAAGTGTTGCGATACTTTTGACGGGGAGTTTTATAATTTATTAGGGGAGTTGCTATAATTTATTTAAAAATTATAGTATGATATAAAAAGAAATGTTTCATAAAATGTTATTATAATTATGTATAAATATTGTATTTTATGTTACTACTAACATTCAATAGTATTTGTTCAGTAGCGCGAAATTTAAACCTAAAAAAACGCAACTTTAACTGAAATCTGTAAATATAGAAACCACGGATACAGAGTCGAACACATGTTGACAAGATTATATAATTATACTGATGTAAATTAATATCTGTTTTTGGTAAATTAACCCTCTTGTGGTATTATTAAAATAATTATAATGTATTTATATAATATGTATTAGGAAACTATATTTATTGTTCGTGACCTCAATAAGGTAATTTAAAAGTAAATTGTTATTTAATAAATATAAAAAATATATAAATACAACGAAATGTAATAAAAATGACAAAAAGGTTAACCGCAGTGGAGTGGGGGTTGCGGATCTCTGCAGTATGTAGATTGAGTTTAATTCCTCTCATCTCCAATAGTCAACTTTATCAGTCCGTCTCAATACTATCCGTCATTGTGAATAGTTTAAATAATAGAGATAATTATTTATAATAAAAATATATATTATCAAGACCAAGAGTTAGTCAAAATAATTTTTAAAAACGACGGAAAAAAAAACAAAAAAAACACAACATGGAAACCAAAGCAAACGTCCTCACTAGTTAATTTTTTTTTTCTTTTCATTTTAATGTTTGAAATTTTATTCATAAATGAACCGATGTTTCACCAAGCAGTTAATTTGTTTTAGAATAAAAATAATAATAAAATAAAAATTTTATTCAAAATTAATCTCTCAAGTTCTAAGAAATCTTTCTGAAATATATTTATTTCCTATTCGTAATGAAATAGCTCAAGCTGTAATCTGGAATTTAATTTATTGGGGAGCGTGATTTTACCGTTCTAAAATATCTTTTAAGATAATATCTCCGTGTTTCGGTAAAGAATTTTAATATTTATCAGTCTCTCGTTCACTTTATTATAATTCCAGCCGGGAACGTGACAAAAATAATCTGTGTAAATCTCGTTCAATATTACTTATTTGTAGGAAGGTGTTGAATTTGTTGCGAAAAGGAAATTAGTTTAAATAAAAATATTAGGAAGAGGTAGAACAGATGATGAAATATATTGAAAAAAATATTGACAGGGACTAACATATTTTGTTTTAATAATTAAAACAGGTTATACGATTCTGACAATTTCTAAATTTTCTAACATTACTAAATGATAGCAATTCTATAAATTAATTATACTAATTGTTAATAATAATTAACTTATTGAAGTCGACCTTAGGTCATCGATTTTCAGTGATTTTCAAAATACCGATTAGATTCTCAAAAATCGATGGAACCGCAAATCGTATATTCTACCATTTTAGTTTTTAATGTTAAGGACAGGAACAGTTGGCAAGACTGTTACTGGTTGCGTCTACTTGCGTACCCTGAATATCTACCTGCTGCCTATTTTTTAATTATCACGATATGTTGGTGTATTGTATTAAGAGCTTAAAAATTGTCAATATGAAATATGGAATATATGTATCCCTACTATGCTACAAATTAACTTATCCACAATGGCCTCATATGATCATGGGACAATGGGATTTTTTGGATCCCTAGCCATTATTTTCAATTTATAACAACATTGTAATTATTATTTTTAATATTTTGTACTGGGCTGTAACGCTAACAGATAACATAAACGAGGTTTTGTGTATTTTTAATTAAGGTTTCTTTTATTTATTCATTTTTATCATATAATTTTATTTATTTTTTTATTTTAAATTACATTAAAAAATATATTGAAATCTATTTCTGAATTCATACCAGACTTAAAAGACAAGAAACTACTCGTCGTTTTCATGTAAAAGACAATTATTTCCATGGCAATAATAAGCCCCATTTGGACATACGGAGTTGAGCTTTTGGGCTCCTCTAAACCTTGAAATCCAAAATTCTTCGTAAAATTCTCAATGTTCCTTTTTATGACACAAATAAATTTTTCTATAAAGTTCTTAATGCTCTATATGGTACTAATTTGGCTCGAACTAGATATGTTTCGTTTTATAATAAACTACATACGCAACCGAATCCACTTACTTTACAACTTGGTTTCGTTGATCCAAGTTGTCTGAAAAGAAGATGACTTCGGAATATTTTAATGAAAAATTTTAATTTTCACAATATATTGCTCTAACTCAGCCTCCACAGGGCTTTGACAACAATGACGCAGTTGAAAGAGCAGCGCTGGGAACTCTTTGGGCTTGGCTTGGCCCTCCGTAAGTAGGGACAGGATTGGTTTCTAGGATCTCTTGGATAGTACATTTTGTGTATGATTGTATTTTTTAATTTTAAGTCTTCTGTGGACCACACTATTTAAACTGTTTTCTATGCTTTCCGCCCATTATTCTTCCATTCTCTTTCGGTGAGCTTCTCTTCAGTCCATATCCTGCCTGTTTTCATTTTGGGTTTTGGTTGAAAAGGATACTGTTTTCAGATCTGCAAGGATCTGACAATTTTTGGCGCCCGAAGGACATCCTTGGAAACTCTCCTTTCCAATAAATTAGTTTTCGTTCTTAAGGATACTATTTATTTTTAATCTTTCAGGATTTAACGATTTTATTAGTTTTCATCGTTAACGATACTATTATGAAATCTGCTAGGATTTAGCGGTTGTTAATTTAGCCAAAGGGCATTCCGCCATTGTTGTCCTTTTAGGTTTAATTTTTTTAATTTTTATTATTATTGATTAAAAAAATAATATTTATTTCATTTAATATATCAAATAGTTCTTACTTTTATAGAGGTTGTTTCTCTTTTTTTTTTTTTTTTTTTTTTTTTTTTTTAGAATTTATTTCTTATTGTACATATTATATGAATATGAATATATAAGGCAGATTGTAATATTACTCAATAAAACAAGATACTATTAATAATTTCGGTTTCTTTCATGTCATTAAATCCATAATAAACCAAGATGGGTATTTTTTTACAATATTAAAGTTTAGAGAATAAATGTTAAATAAAATCGATTGCATTACTTTTAAGTACATATTTTTAAAACCTACCTGACTCCTTATAATAGATTAAAGTTACACATAGTGTCATTTCGCAGGGTCATAACGAGATGGATATAGACATATCCATTACATAACAATGGCTGAATAAATCAGAATCAACAATTTATATAACCGGGACCATATGAAAGAACCGCCCGATCGCCATGATACTATTGTAACAATAGATAAGAAGAAAATAAATTCTCTGGAGATTAATGGTGTAGGTAAACTTTCCTTTCATCGGCGTAAATGAGCGCCCTCCTATGAAAGAGAAGAGCAGTCGCGGATAACCGAGTGGATGAAGAACTACCTCCGCCATCATTAATACACGTCCCCACCTTCCTCCTTCCTCCTTCCTCGGGGAAATATTAGCGCGGGTTGCCTCACCACCTTGCCACCTTATAATAAAACAACCACTGCAAACTTAATGTTACCGCCACATAGTTCAACAGGACTCAAGGCCATTCCGTATTCGCAACTGCCTCGTAACTCTTCGGCGATGGCCGAGGCCATAAAGCATCCCACTCAACTTTATCATTCCCCTCTCCCTCCCTCCCCCCTTCCAGTCCTGAACATCTCCTGGAAATTTCATGTAAGTTATCGTATGGGTCGTGGATCGAATTCGAGGTCGGGAGACCCTCCTGGGGCCCACCCAGCCTCTTAAAAAGTGGGTACCCTTAATTGGGGAAAACCTGGCGGTTGAGCGTGAATTCTGGCCAAATCACCTCCTTTCACAACCGTTGGCTTAGAAAAAAGCAGTACAGCCTACCTAAGTACTGAACCCGAACACCTTCATGGGTTGTAAGTGGTAGACTGTACTGTCAGGTTTTTTTTTTTTTTTTTTTTTTTTTTTTTTTTTTTAATGGGTAAAATAAATCACTTGAAATATACCTGATGGTAGAGAAGGATCAATGCAATAAAGATCGATCAATTATTTGGCACTTCTATTGGATTTATTTTATTCGAAGATTAGTTTCTAATGTTAGACTTTCATCATCAGTTCTAAAAACTGAAAACACACACAAAAAAAATTAAAATGTTATTGCCCAGTATCCAATAGGAGAGAAATTAAGAAAACTAGTTTTAAATCTCACATTTAATGATATTCCATTAATCGCAGTTGAACAGATCCTCTACCTAGGACTCCATCTGGACTAACGACTTACATGGAATCCTCATGCGAGACCCAAAAGACAAGAAACTGCTCGTCTTTTTCGACTACTCCAACATTTACTACCGTTCAAAGCTCCAAATGAATTACAAAAAACTTATTTACTTGGCAATAATTAAACCCATTTGGACATACGGAGTTGAGCTTTGAGGCTCCACTAAACCTTCCAACTCTTTTCATATCTAATCCTTACAATTAAAAATTCTTCAAAAAATCCTTACCAACAAATACCAGATACCTGGTATTTCTTAATAAACTCCTTACCCACTCGAATCCACTATTTTCCCACCTTGCTTCACATTCAATTCTCAATAATCCTCCGAGGAGTATGAAAAGAAGATGGCCGAGAGACCTTATAATGTAGAACTTTCATTGAGGTGGTACTAGTGAGTTGTTGTTTACTTGTTATTGACAAGTCATTGTAATAATTTCCTCAAATTTACTTATCGTAAATATGCATACAGTCTTTTGAATCGAAATTCAGGAACCTCTTTTTTAAACTCATCTAAGTTGATGAATGTTTTTACTTGAAAGAAATAAACCATTGACCTGAACAGGTAGTCTGATGGTGCTAGGTATGGACAATGATGGGTCATGAATGATTAAATCTTTATCATTTTTCTATGTCAATACTTTAAAGTTTAAACTATGACCATTATTCCCTTACTTAAGGGGTTAGGGATTTAAGATTAGTTTTAAGGCTACTTTAGACGAATATAATAAAAAAAAATTCCTTGATTCTGGTACAGTTTTCATATGCCTAAGCCGCTAGACCCTTTAAAACAACTATATACAGTTTGTTTATTAATCGTATGATAACACATTAGTAAAGCAAATAAAATATCCATTCATCAATTATATAAACAGACAAAATATCTGAAATTTGTGGTTTTGGAATCTTTAAGTAAAAATAAAAATGTTTTTCAATGAACATCTTATTTATTCATTTATTTGATACAAATAATTTTTGTTTAAACTACTTTTAGAACACATAAGAACATTAGCCTTGACATTGAAATTTTATTACAAAACTGCCAAGGTTAAGCATACTTAACTCAAAAATTACTGTTAAATATTTTTAAATGAAAATTTTATGTCATTACTATGTTAGTTGCATTTTAAAGTTTTTACTCAAAAAGCTAAATTTAAATTTTACTTTACGTAGAGACACTGTACGCTACCTTGGTCTGTGGCTTGACCGAAGAATGACATGGGGTCCACATTTCAAGAAAAAAAGTAAAACGCACAACCGAAGGCTAAGACTTTTATATTTACTCCAAACATTCAACTCTACAACTTAAACAGAAAATGAACATTTATACTTACTTACTGAAACCTATTTGGATATAGGATTCGCAGATATACGGAACAACTAAAAAGACACATATTAACAAACCTGACCAACGCAACAGTTAACGAACAAATACGAACCTACTACAAACCGATCCACGAAACATTGCAGGGATATCCTAATACACTTATAAGTATGGCCACAATACATATTCCAGACAACACCCAGAGAAGGCTAAAAAGGAGCAGGATGAGAGACCTCCTAGACTAAAATAATAAAATAAAATAAAGACTGGAGGTGCTGCCGCTGGAGTCAGCTCCCCCTAATGCCTTTCACGCCATTTTCTTTCTCGCAGCAAATTCACTCGTTGTCTAATTGTAATTGACAGGTCTGTATAAATATAAAGTAAAAAAAAAAAAAAAAAAAAAAACTTTACGTAAAAATCTGCAACCGAATTTTTACTCTTGAATGGCAGTTTTAGTTGAAACTTTGACTGAATTTAAATTTGGCTCAAATTATACTCAAATTTCCTAATAATGTAAAATTTATAATCTTTACCCTTAATTTGCGTTTAGCCTTTGTCAACGATTTTTTTTTTTTTTTTTTTTAACATAATAACGTTTTCAGCCCAGTGAATTGAAATTACATTGTCAACGATTTGATTTCATACAATCTATAAATTATTAGCTTAACTAGGAGATACATTTCCTTTTCAGCCTCCGTTGAGTTATGTCTGGTATCTGTACTGTTGCCATATTATGTATCTGTTTGTTAACGTATTTTCATGAAATTGGGGTTTAAATATCGGAATACTTTGTCAACGAAAAACTACTTTTATGGAGGTCGGGCTGGAGGTCCTCCCGGGAGCGACTAGAAGACCACCTGGGTCTATTGATCGAGCGGATGAACCGTTGCCAGGCGACCAGCAACAGCTGACTAAACAACCTCTTCATTCATATCCGTTCCTTCGTAAACATAGCCCATCATTGATAACTTCGGGGGTGGTAGGGAGTGGTACGGGGGAAGATGTGTACATATCCTCAACAAACATACATAGGAGGTAGTAACTCATTTTTTAATAAATATTACCTGTTGTTGTTTTCAGTAATATAAAATCAAATATTAGTATATTGAGTTATCTTATTCTTGATATATATTATCAAACAATATATAGGTATAGGTAACTGTTATTATCAAACATTGGGTTTTTAGTAAATCGCCTTCGATTTGTGCAGTTAACTAGATTTTTCGACGAACTTTTTTCTTTTTTTTTGTTTCGTGAAGCTACCTAAACGAACTCGTTGTTTAACCTGTTTGTTTTTAAGAAAAAATCATTTCTAACCTCACTTAAAAAAAATTTGCAATTGTGTATATTTATTTAAAAGGTACATTCACTAAATAATTTTGGTCCTCCGGGCCGGATTTCAACTAGCAGTTTAGTATTTTTGTACAAATATCTATATGAATTGAGCTAGTGTATTTGAAATTGATCTAAAAACAATTCCTTACTTTATCCTATATACTTTTCTATAAATTATTTATTTTTTTAATTTATCCCTCTGTGTAGTAAACTTTTTATATTTAATAAATTTTGTTAATAGATTATCTCCCTCTCATGTTATTTTTTTACCTCTATAGCATTTCACTACTTGGAAATAATTCAATCTTTACTTCCAAGTTTATGCATGATTTTCGTATAATTTTACTTTACGAGTTCAATCTCAGTTGGAAAAGGAACCAAAGAGCCAGAAACCTTAGTAAAATATTTCGAGAGGATGATTTTAGCATACAAGTTGGCTCTTGGCAGGAAAATTTTATGAAAGGTTTTATCGGAATGAAATTGTTGGATGTTAGTTATGAGTCTCTGCCTCTATCGCACTTCCCTCCAGACCTCAAGTTACCAACTACTTACTACTTTAATTACCTGGACCACTTTTAAAGTAATAAAAAAATGACTAATCGAAAGTAGATAGAAATCAGAAATGGGTTCAAATTGTATTTAAAAAAAGAAAAACAAATCCTGGACAAAAAGGTACTGAGAGGAATGAACCGTATTCTGGTTAATAAAAATGTATTCTAATTATATATTTTATAGGTTCATTTTAAAAACATGTCCTACTATATATTAATGACTTCGTATAAAAATCCAGATTGAAAATTCAATGATTTCGAATGAATTTTAAAAATTAAAAATATAGAGAGAATGATAAAGAATAATAAAAAAACATTTTTTCTCATGTTACAAGAATAAAAAAAATTGTTTTAAATCTGAAATTCATTGTTCTTGACAAATAGCTACGATGAAAGTTGCTACTGTTTGTTGATTATCGGACTAGAGAGCTGAAACTCTCGATTCGGGGAAGGGAACTATTGGAAAAGGAAACTTGAATAAATTAATTCAGTGAGAGTAATGGAGCTACGTCGGGATGGGAAAATATCTACAATCAACTACAACGTAATTTATGTCTTCCAATCCAAGAAATGGACAACTGAGGCTTAAATAAATAAAAAAGAAAAAAGAAGAATTACAATTATTCGATACAAGTATACAAGTAAATTACTTTTATTCTAATCTCTAGGAAAGGCACACAATTTGATGTGTATCAGTTAACTGGTTAAACTGGTATAAGAGCCCGCAAAAAAAAAAAAAGAAGAAAATTCATGACTGCCAATCAAGGTTAGTGTTGAAACAAAATATAAAGTAATTTCATAACTATTTGTTTTTTACTGATATCAGAATAGGTAGAGCATTGAACGGCACGTTTTGCAGACTAGATCCAAAACTCGTGTAAGTTAATTCGAAATTCCAGATATTTCACACTATTTTAATTTTAACCACTACGAAAGTTGGTTTAGTGCTGTCATAAGAAAAGCCACCCTGTCATGGAAATAGAGAAACTCCCTATGTATGGCAGTGATTTTCTTCACAAATATGAAAACTTACTACTAATACCGGAATAACAAAAAATTATAATAAAATAGTGCTATGGTTCTTTGAAAATAAACACGTTTTCAATATAGTTAAGAGCTAAAACATCCATCTCCCAAATACTAGGATCTGAATCTTTGTTTTTTTACAATGAATTGATTACGCATAAAAAGATCATAACAAGTCTTATCTATAACTACCATTATTTATTTTTATTTATTTTTTCAAAAGTTGACTTGCTCCAATTATAAAATTAACGGCTCATATATTATTTAAAATATTTTTCTCATTAGGGAGAAAAACCTACGAATATTCTATCATTTCAAAGAAAAAAAATGGCATTAAAATACATATCAAAATTGTGTTTTCAGACAAGACATCCCCCTTAAAATTACATTTTTAACCCAAGATTTTCCAACGCTTCTAGAAACAAACCAAAATCAACCATCGCATTGACAGAAAGAATTTATTCTGCTACAGAATTCCTTAAAAATATTCCAATAAACAAAACAGAATCTCAAAGCCTTCCTTGGTTACTTAACTCACATAAAACAATGCTATCTCTCTCCAGACTAATCAAGTCATACCTCACCTTCTGAATACCAAATTGAATTCTCAAATCTCATACAGAGTATTCCGAATTCTTTCCAAATTTATACAGATCAAAATCCGAAGTATTGACAGCTTCATCTTTCGTTACTCCCAACTCAACACATAAAATGAAGCTTCGTAATTTTGTACCATTTGGGAAAAACTAGATAAGTTGATTTTTGTCCACAATAAGATAAATACTTTGGGCAACCCATACTGGTGTCCTACACATCTTGTAAAAGTAGGCGAGTTGTAATGTCAATTGTATAAAAGGATATTATTTTGCCATTATACAACTTGCCTACTCATACATCCTACTCACAGTAGGACTCATATGGATTGCTCAAAATATTTATCTTACTGTGAACAAAAATCAACTTATCTAGTTTTTAACAAATGGTACAGAATTTATGTAGCACATATACAGCGGAGCTTCATGCAATAGCCTTAGCCCTTTATCACGCTATGTCCGTTGTTCCCAACACAATCACTATAATAACTGATTCCTTGAGTTCCTTAAAAGGGATAAAAAAACATGTACTCAAATCATCCCATAGTCCTAAAAGTTCATCGATGTTGGAAGATTTAGGTAAGTCAGTAAACTTTATATGGTTTCCGAGCCACGTGGGGATAGTTGGGAATGAGCTCGCAGACCGGGCCGCCAAGCAAGCACTCATACTCCCAGGCCGAGGACCGCCATTTTAACACCCCGGGAAATAGTTCTTCTTCTGAAAAGAGAATTATCGGATGCTGGCTGTCCATGTGGGATGAAAGTCCACCAAGCAAATTAAAAAATATTAAAAAAACAGTCAAACTATGGACTGCGTCAAATCGCTCAAGTAGCAGAAACTTGCATTGGCCAGGCTTAGAATCAGACATACGAATCTGACTCACTCATACCTGATGAGGAAAGAACCACCACCAAAATGCCAACACTGTGACAACTCTCTCACAGTCAGCCACATCTTACAAGACTGTCCATTTTACATATTAAGTTTGAATAGATTAATTAGTACTCCAGCCAGAAATTACCGTTTTATTAAATAATGACGAATCAAATATAAAATCCATATTTAATTTTCTTAAAACTCACAATCTGTTTAATAAAATATAGAGCTGAACAATGTTTATATAGAAGATATGAATAAAATAAGTCTATATGTTGTATTTTTTTTTTTAATGATAAAAACAAGGAAAGAATTTCAGGCGTTGATGACCCTGTAGGTTTTACACCTTAAAGCCCCAAAAAACAAACCTACGAATATTCATTACATAATTAGGTATCACAAAACTATCATCAATGTCAGTGATGATCTTGGACTGTAACTTATTTCTTAATTCAAGTTCGATAGAAGAAGACCTTTGATCTAAAGCAGTTAGAAATTTTGTTCTGTTGGCATACTTAGAATTGCAAACTTGAAAACAGATCAACACTTAGAGCCCCCGCAGACTGCAGACTTTTTATCGGGCGATAGTTTAGTCGGGTTGGGCTGCTAGTGCGCACACTGAGCCAACTAAACAGTCGGGTTGGTGAAGAGGGCGCAGACTGGCCAACAGTCGGCCGACTATTCTTCTCGGACGATTTATCTTATCTAGTTACTTAGTTATTACTTACAGTTTGTGTTTGACTGTTGAAGTAAGCGGTCGCACAATGAAAACATTGTCCAGAAATGTCATTATAGCTCTGATACAACGGAGGAGGAAAATCAAAAAGATATTCCGGGAGTATTGGGTGCACCCCCTTCTAAGTGACAGATTATTTAATGGAAAATTCTACAGTATTCATTCCAAATTGATTGATGAAAAAGTTTTTCGCCTTTTATCGGATGAGCATAACCAGCTTCAATGAACTAGTCATGCTAATTGGACCAGCTATAGTTTTACAGATCTGCCAGGATCTGACGATTTTTTGAGGCCGTAGGATATCCACTCTCCTTCCACAATTAGAATTAGTTTTCGTCCTTAAGGATGCTGTTTTAAAATATTTAACGGTTTTTTAAGTTATAATCATGAGAATAAATAATCTACCCCAGTCGGAGTCGAACTTAGATCCGGGGAACTAGAGTTTCGGTGACCAACCCGTTAGGCTCCCTCACCTCGTAACTGTTTTTGAAATCATTCAGTTGCGGATTTAAGATAGCGTATGTCAATAAATATAAATTTGTATTCATCTGTTTACCAGTAATATCAAATTAATTATTTTACTACATATTATAGTTATTGTAGTAAAATTTAAATGTACAATGTTCAGAAGCAGAAAAGAGGTTTGGCACAATTTCATATACTTTTATGGTTAGAAATTAAAATCCAACTAGATAAAATCAATTAAATCATTTCTTATCCTTTTGTTATAAAGCGCAGGCCTTCGTTCGACTTCTTCAATTAACTTGATGATTGATGTTTTAACAATCAAGGATTGTGAATAGGGTGATGCCATTATAAAAATATTCGCACTGTACGACGCCAAATCTAGAGCAAACTGAACTATCGGCCGATTAACAATCGTTGTGTGTGCGTAGTTCGTAGTTAGCCAACAATGATTAAACAGTCGGCCGATAGTTGCCCGACGAATTAGTTTGATAGCAATCGGGAAGCTTATCAAACTTTTTTATCGGCCGATTCTGAATCGTTATAATGTGCGCACATGCCTATACCTCCATACTAATTAAGAGACCGACCAAACTATCGGCCGATAAAAAGTCTGCAGTCTGCGGGAGGCCTTAGCGGAAGCTGGGGAGGATCAACACGTTGGCCAATCGGCTTTGATTTCTTCAAGAGCCATCACAATTCAGTGAATCATACTCAGCTTTATCTATTCTACCACTCCCATTATTAATTTGATTTTATAGCATTTCTAGTAATTTGAAAAAAATATTGAAATGAAATATTTGAAATAAACTCCAAGATTCTAGATTCCATACACGGAGAATAAAACAAGAAACAATTGCAACCGAAATCGAACGATTAGCTTGTTTCCATTAAGGATACTAATAAATAATCCAAATTTTCCCTGTAAACAATGTGGAGTTAGAAAAGGTACATTGCCAAATAGTATAGAAGAATCATGAAGACAGAATAAGCAGCGATGCCTCACGTGGAAACAAATAGATGATAGTGAAGAAAACTAGTCAAACTAGACAGTGAACTAGTCAGGAAAGCCGAATAATCGGCAGCTTCTATAGTCGGCTACTAGACGGCAATTAGTCGGCCATTTTAATTAATTTATATTTCTACGCTTAAAGAAAGGTTAAAAAGAAAAAATGGCCTTTATTTATTATAATTTTTATTTTAGATTCATCTTTTACAGTATTACAGTACAAAAATAGGAACTGTTATAAATATCCAATTATCAAAATTAAATAAAGAAAAAAGTTTATGATATTGACAAAAAATAATCCGATAACTTTACAAGAATTTACAAGCCTACAAATTTTTAGAAACCAATTCGGTTTCGCATCGTAATTAAAACATATTAATTCTTATTTGAAATATAATATGAAAATGAAACTGCTATTGTGATATATGTATCTAACGTAATAGATTCGTCAGAGAAAGTCCATAAACACATCTTTTTAGACATGATTTAATTTCATTGTTCACAATTAACTATTTCAGTTAAGTGAAGTAAATTGGTTACTTTTGCTTTATGTTTATATAAAAACACTCTGTTACACACTTGCCCATTTAAAAAAAAAAGTATTAAATTGTAAATATAAACATGACATGCTTTTTCACTTACGTTTCCGGAATCGAAACAACCACCAAAAACTCACCTGTAAAAAAAAAATTAGGATGATTTAGATTATGGTTTCACTACACATGTTATAGATGATAAGGTTTTGACAAAATATAATAAAACTGTTTGATATTCTGTTGAGTATTGTTTTGTTAATCTTTTAATTTCCAGAAGGAATCTCTAGAAATGAATATCTTGTATCAAGTGTTAAATGCATAACAATTTTACGGCGCAACTTTTATGTTTGTTTCGCTTGTCACTAAAAACAAGAAGGATATCTTCATATTTGGATTTAGAATCGAGAAAAAGATTTTTTAGGAAATCTTTCGAATAAGTATTTTTCTTGTATAGAAAAGTGAGAAGTTAAACAAAGTATTGTTTTCCATGGGGGCTTAGATCGCTTTAAAATATCATGCAGAAAGAGAATACATTAACGATAACAAGCAAAATAGAAAGATATAATTAACAAAGACGGATTAATTATAGTTTTTGTTGTTTATTTTCTATCTTAATTTATAGTGATATCTCAGATATATACAGATTATTGTTACATTTCAAGTTATATGACGCCACTTTATATAAAAACAAAAAGAGGTAGTCGATATAGATAAAGATCCCATATATCATGATGTATGAGGGTAGGTCGTTGAACCCTAGGATCCCAGACAGAAATGCTGTTCAGGTCAACGAGAAACAATGGCCTGCGGCTTTAACTCGGGTTGTTCAACCCGATAGATAGAATTTTTTTTTTTACATGAGACCAGCACTCAACAGTACCTCCTCCTGGCATGGATTACAACAAAAAATATATTTGAGCAAATATCCCATGAAGTCTGTCGTGAAATCGACTGTAAAGGTTATGTATGTTCCTTTACTGTGAGTACTTTTAAATCAGACTGAAGGGTGTGGATTGAAATGTACCTAGGTGATTTCGTGATTAGTCTGAATATTTTTTATTGGAATATTTGTATTTTTTTAAGGTGCGTATTATACCAGCATTTTCTGGTGCAACCAGTGTTGTCTTCAGTTTGAAAACAGGTGTGCATTGAAAAAAAAAATAATAAGTTAAAATAACTGCATGATCTCATCATGAATGAAATTGACAGATAATTATAATAAACTAACCATCGATTATTTTTTGAAATATTCCAAACCACAAACCACTATTGAAAAATTTAGGGCAAAGTTAAGCACAGGCTTTGTCATGTTATTTTACTTCATGGAACTGCGTCTGTTTTTGGAAAGAGATACTTAATGCATCATTAATTATTTGTTACCATTGCCTGAGGATACGAGTAAGGTTTGCTCAATCAGTTATAATTTATTCAAGGTGGATCCTCTGTTGATTGACAGAGATGAAGGGTCGGGATGGCAACATATCGACAGGGGACGGATCCGCCTGCGGTGTATCTCCCTCGAGATCCTCTGGGAGATTAGAAATCCAATCTGCGGTGTGACGTTCGTCAATGAGATTTATGGCCCCAGCCACGACCGATCATCACCAGGTCGATGTATGATCACCAACAGGGGCAACGGATTCGGTGGAAGCGAGTCACCATCGCTATTGCCTGCCCGAATGTTCCTGAACTCGGTAAGATTTCTTCATTCATCCAGTTTCAGGTATCGCAAATTTAATTGATCTTCAGTAACAGGACGCGACACACATATTTACACATATCTATTTTTGAAGATCATGATAAACGTAACCTTTAGACCATTTTCTCCTCGACGCTAGAAGTAGCACTAGAGGATGACAAAGAAGATCATTTCACGAAAAGCTTTATTAATATTTTACCTAACATTTTCTGAGGAGTTTTTCATTTATAGATTATCTAAAAACCACTTATCAACTAATAGAAAGATCAAATGAATATGGTTTCAATTTATTTTCTCATAGATTTTTTTAAAAGCCTGTGATTGCATTTATTATAGCAATAGTAGATATCACAGCAATGAGATCAGTGGGAATTGAAGAATTTATCAATAGTTGAAGGAAAATATAGGATACATAGCAGGGGAAACAAAAGGAAAGAAGATTCCAATCAGAAGAGAAGTCAGACAAGGAAACCCACTTTCAACCTAAAATAAAATATAAATAAAGTAAAATAAAATAATGAAAAAAAAAATACCTTCAACTGTAAAAGATACGGAGTATAATAAATAATAATGGAAATATTTATCCAGAATGGACTCAAAGAGGCTATCCCACAGGATCTTCAAGGCTGCTAACATGGGCAAAGCTACTGGATTCTTGTGGATGAAGCAAATGGAGAAGGATCTTTCGGAACTCTATATAAATCAAAATAACCGACCGGAGTAACTATCATAAAACTCTAGTTATAGAAGGGCGAGCCAGGTTCGAAGTAATCCCAGCACGGCTCTCTCACCAGCGTCACCTTCAAAAAGCAGAACAAAAGCTCTATGTCACTGTCGTTCTTGAGTGGAGAAACTTGTCACTGCCGGAGCTCCGATAACGTAAATGTTTAGAAATAGACCTCGGGTTCATAGCCGTTATTATTTGCGAGGTGGGTTATAAGGATGTGAGGAATTGGATAATGAATCAGCCAGAGGTTTGGGATGGTGGGAGAGGTTTTGATGGAATTTTGAGAAATTGAGGGGTATAAGATGAAGGACATAAGGTATAGGTCATTTTGTGTGGTTTTACTTGAAACACAATATTGAGCATTTAAAATAGTACGGAGGGCATAAGATAGAAAGGATTGCTTTTGATATTCGTTGTTTTGCTTTCATTTATTTATTTTTGTGGATATAAACTGCGCAAAAATGAATAGGGATATTGCTAATTTTGTGTTATTTACTTTGCCTACCATTTTTGTATTATTTTTATTATAAACTACATTAATATTCATTAGAAATTATATTGTTTTTTGTTGTATCAACTTGTCGATGACCTTGATAACGCATTCTCACTATAATTTCGCGAACTTCGGGTTCAAGATTATGTCTGTCCATGTTTATTGAAAGTATTACTGGATTAAAATACGAGAAAAGCTGTTTATTTACAAAATGATAAATCTTCATGTTTACTTTCCTTAAGAAAACTTGTTATAAATAAAAGGTTTAACAATTGTTTTGACTTTGGTTTGTAATTTCTATTTAGTTGTACCCTACTAATATTGAATAGATTGGCTAATTTAATTTAAATGACCGGATAAGGGATAAATAAGGCATATCTCTATTCATTTTTGCGCAGTTTAGATTTGTTAAATTATGGAAATTTTTATGTAAACAGATGGAGAAATATTCAGCTTACCCACATCCTATAGTTTTCTAAAATATATAATATAATTAATATCTACAAAAGTTGTAGCCTGTTGAAAATATTAGCCGATACAATAAGATATGTCGGATAAATCTCACAATCGTTGTATTTATTATAAATGTAAATTAGGTTAACAATAATGTTATAATTTTTTTTCTCAAACAAGGGTATTAGAATGGATGAAGGATAAGAGCTAATAATGGAACCATGAAAAGGACAGCCCCTGGCGGAGATCAAAGTTGTGTTATTGCCAGGCCGAGTGCCACCCGTCAATCTCCAATCGAACGTGAGGGGCTACTCGATCATGATAAGTGGATTATTTTGGCATTACAACTTATATCTGTCACGGTTTGGCGATGCCACGTGTCCTCATTCCATCCGCATTATTATCTCCTCTTTGTCAAATTCTGTCAGGCGTAACTTTATCGTAACATACAATTTATAGGGCTTTATAAACTCGTGTTGTCATTCCATCTTTATTGGGATGTTTAACATTCTTATCATGAGAGCATATCGATGAATTATTAATTTTTGAACTATTGATCTCGAAACAACCATTAAATTTATGATTATTTATTGGTTAGATGTTATAGATGACTCCCCGAATAGGTCATAGGCTAAGAATTCTGCCTTGATAACCAATAAACATTTTCAATTTGAACACTATTGTAATTTTATCTTCTAGAATTTCTTTTTAAATTTTTTATAGTCCCTTGCAAAATATTTGAAGACTACTTTTGGCGTATTAGTACTTTCAAACTTCGTAGCAGATAACCATTTTTGTACTTGTCAGTCTGGTACTATTAGTTTCTTTGCAGTATGCTTTTATTTCTGATAGGTGTGCTTTATTATACTCACTTCATCCTTCCAATCCGACGCACTTCTTTCACCAAATGTCTAGAACTGTTTTTCGAATATTTTTAGTAACTTCTTTTGCCTCGTCGTCAACTGCATAGTCTTTTATTAATATATATGAAATTTTATCCTTATTTAACTTCTCTTAGTAATCAATTAAGTAACTTCCTCAGTGTGCCTTTCAGCATGAAGGGACCCCAGTTCATGAGTTTGATCCGTCACGATCCCTAGCCAAGATCTTTATGTTTCCTATCTGTATTCCTGTTTTATGTCCTGTCAAAGTAACTATTTCTATTCATGACTTGCTTGGTTAGCCTGATATTTCTTTTCCTCTTGCTTCCATGTGAATTTTCAGGGTTCAAGGGTTCTTCTTCCATTCTTTTAAAATGTTAAATAGAACCAATTTAATTTGTGTTTTTCCAATTTTTCTACTAGTGTTTATACTCCATGTTAACCTCTAACTGTAACATTCCTTAAATTGGTCGTCGTGTGTGTCCAACTTCTCTACTGAGTTATTCTTAGCAGTGATTCTAGAGGAATCTACCTTTTACTTCTATAGAGAAGAGTCAGCAAGTACATTGCATTGAAAATATTTAAGTTTACTTCCAAACCTAACCTTTCACAGAAAACTTCATGACCATTCCATATCCATTAGTATCACAACTGGTTTCACATTCTGTACAAGATAACCCTCTGAGGTGCCTGAAAAGAAGGCGGCCTCGGGACCTATTAATATAGAATCATACTTTTATAGAACTTGCAAGTGCTACCAATGGGCAGTTGTTTACAAGAAATTGACATGTCATTTTTAGCATTAGCATTTTCATTGATGTATTTGATATTATATTGTATACAGTTGTAAATTTCAAAAGTTTACTTCCTCATCGAACTGCTGCTTTTCGATTCCGTGGTACTCGAGGATGTAAAATAAATATTAAGTAAATTATCAACAATGAAAGGTTTGCCATCTCCATTAGTCCATAAATTTCAATAATCAGTATAAACTTTTGATAATTTACTTTAATACATTTTCATTTAAAAAAAATTGTATATTAATACATTATATAATAAAAAATATGGCATGTTTAAAAGTAGATTTGACCTTTGTCAACAATTCATCCTATGATGACACTCTTATCGTCCGATAGTATGGTTTCGTGTCCGTAGTTTTGATGTGGATTAAGGATCGGCAAAAAAAATAGAGCTTATTTTTACAGAGATACATTCAGGGACGATGACACTGAGATGTGACAATTAACGAAATAATAAGTAAATAAAATGGGGATAAGTAATAAAAAAGAAAAAAAATTAAATATAAATTATGAATATTGACTGTTACCTATAATGTAGATACCTATAATGTAGATAGCTTTAATGTAGATAGCTATAATGTAGATACCTATAATGTAGATACCTATAATGTAGATAGCTATAATGTAGATACCTATAATGTAGATAAGATTATGTAGATAAGATAAGATGAAGGCCACGGATGCAGTCAGGAGAAAGAAGAAAAACAGCCAACGTTTCGAACTGCCTTGCAAGTTTTCTTTTGGGTGACCGAACCAGTAAGGAGAGGAGGCAATCGATGAAATGGAGTGTGAGATGAAGACCTGCAAGGTCGGTCAAAAAGCCAGCACTCCAAAAAAGGTTTTTACTTTGTAATGTTTTTTCTTCTTCCTCCTTACTGCATCATTGGTCTTCATGTTCTTAAAATAAATAAATAAATAAACAAAAATAAAAAGAGAGTTTTAAGACGAGAATTTCTCCTCCCATTCCAGTTTCTTGCATTTGAACGTGGTTTCACGTGGTAGGAAGCATGTCGTAAAATGTGATATGACTGAATAGGGTTCATAAACACTTATTGACAATTATTCACATGCACTCACCTACCATGTACCTAAGAGATTTAGCATTTAGTAAAATAATAAAAATCATTAGCTATGATAATAAGAGCCTTGATAAAGGACTGCCTGTCATTGATCCCACTCCCCGCAGAGAGGAGACAGTAATTGGCTCGGCGAGGAACAACAAGAGCTAAGTAAGACAAATCTGTCGGGAGGGAGAGGGGAGGGGGGGTAGGGAAATTGACTCCATCGAAGCAGGCCCATGCCTCGCCCCGAGCGCTCTGCCCTTCTTCGCTCCTTCCATTTGTCACCTGTCCTCGCTCTGTGGCGGTGTCATTATTGAGTCTACCCCCGTGTCTCTGATGCCCTGCACGGAATCCATTAATTTTTTTATCCAGAACAGTGCTTCCAAGGCACGCTTTCTGCTTAAATTTAAACACAAAATGTCATTATGGCGTTCTTGGGTGAATATTTCAACTAATTCGATTATTAAAAACTCATGATAAGACTGTGTGATTTTAATGTCGGTCTCTTGGCGGTTTTGTTTCTTAAGTAGTAGTAACACATTCCTCTACTTCTCACCTTGTGGTACGCTCTAAGAATATGTTAATACCATCGTTGCACAAGTAGTTTTTAAGAACTATAATATTGAAAACTAATAAGCCTTTAAATTAGCAATATTGAATGAAAAAATAAACTTTATTCTGGGACTTACTGCCCCCTAAGAATAATAATAATGCACAGTTAAAAGTACAATTGTCTGGCCTATTATTTACAAACTAAATGCTTCAGTAATTACGGCATACATTTTTTAAGATTGATTGTCTAAAAGGAACAGGAATAAATTATTTTTAAAGGAAGTTATGGAAGCTGCTTTACGAATAGAAGTGGACAAGGAATTCCAGAAGGATGTCAAATGATGAAGGATTTGTCAAAGCAGTTTTATGTGAGGGGGTATACAGGTTAAAAGGTTGGGATCTAGTGTTTAGGAGGTGGATTGAAGAGCGCAGAGTTAATAGATCAACAATATAGGAAGGGTTTTTGGTTTTTAGAGATTGGAATAGGAAAGTTCCCAGAAAGTGTTGCCGTCGGAATTTAGGAAAGATCCACCCAAGCTCAGAATATCGGCAAGTAACGTGTGGCCGCCTGGGGATCCCGAAGATAAATCTAATAAAACAGTTCATCAGTCTCCCCAGCTTCATCTCGAGATCATCAGACAGCCCCCATAAACCAAGCAACCATAATCAAAGCAAGGGAAAACAAGAGAGGGCACTAGAAGTTGACGGGTATTCTGGGAAAAGGAATCTCGAGATCTACGCAGTTGTTTAAGTATTATGATGGATATTTTGGAAATTTGGGCGATATGGTTGTTCCAGGATAGGTGTTGATCAAAGGTAACTAATAATAATTATAATAATCAACCAACATTAAGGTTTTCTTGCGATGATTATTGAAACAGATGCTCGGAAAGGTATTTCGTGAAAACCAAGAACTTTAATTTCTTAGCTACTGAGGGTGGAAACAAAATAATCAAATATCAAAAGCATTCAATCCTAATCTGAAGTACTTCGTACTATTGTAAGTCCTCCAAAGTATGTCTCCAACAAAACCCTACGTAATGATCTCAATATACCTTTTGTCCTTTACCTGATGCACCTTAAATTCAAACACTTCAATCCCATATTCTAAACCTTCAAGAATGGTGTCAAAAATATAGAATCAGTATAAATCCAAACAAATCTCAACTAATAACCTTAACCCTTCGTCGTAAATAGCTTTCTTGGTTATACCATTATATTTCTCTTTACAATTGAATTTACTCCTTTCATAATTAAAATCTAAAAGCTAATTAAAATAACATATATGAGTAGTAAACCATGGTACGAGTTGGTTAGAGGAAGCACTAAATAGAAGATTTTCTGCACCTTTGTGTTAAATTGATCCTGAGAAATATCTCAAACACCACCTCATTAAATAGTTTGTTGTTCTTTTGAATGTGGTTCCTGGCAGTCAGAATACATAAATCTGTAGGTGAGGTTTTTCAGGAACTTAGAGGACAGATTTGTTTAAGTAACTATTAGTTAGTCCGTTTGAAATGCGAATATTCTTTCTGTTTCGGAACGATACATATCGATTTGTTTTCATTCTTAAAACTTCTGTAGGTGGTTTTAAAAGTCCTTTCAATCTATTTTATAATTCTGCTCACTGTATTAGACTAGCTAAGCTATCATAAGTCATCACAGTTGTCTTTGGGCTCGTAATAAAGAAAACTAATGTATGTAAACATCTTAATGAAGCTTATTGTCATAGGAAGCAAGAACATCAAAATGGCACCTAGAAATAAACACGATCCGAATAATGTTTAGGTTCGATTCTTAAGAGGATCTATTAAGAAAGAAATTCCTGAATTATAAATAAAACAGTATTTTTGGGACATTCGATGCATTCCGTGCATATTTGCACCATTTAATTTTGGTTTTATCAGCTTGTTATTTCTTGAATTGGTAAAATCGAAATCGTTATACATTTTCAATAGAAGGTCCTCATAGACTTTAAGAATGATGTTACAACAAGTTAACAGCTATCCAATTCTCTTTAACCTCAAAAGCAGTCTGTTGGTAGCCTCTTAGAGAGATATTTTAAAAAAATTTCTCTTTGGTTAACAAATTGTTTTAGTATCAATTGTATCACAGGTAATGTGGTCAACTAACACAATTTTAGATTGACATTATTGATGTTTTTCCATAATTTTACTGGAACAAGTGTTAGGAATTCAATTTTTTCCTCTCTATAGCCCGAGAAATATAACTCAGAATCTCTTTCAGTGAAAAATAAAAGATCATGTAACAGATCATTAAAATATCTTGCTATTAATATAACTTATAAAAATATGTAAAAAAGAAAATTGGTATTTACGCTATAGAAATACTGAAAACCAGATACATATTCTTCCATTTTAAGCTCCATACCCCCCAATTCCACCAGCTTTCAACTCGATTCTCGATAACCGTTCTGAAAAGAACTTTTATTGACGTGCTACTAAGAGTTGTTCCTTACAAGTTATTTTAAGGCACTGTAATATTTTCCCACACATTTGCTTGATGTGTATCTTGTATACAGTTGTAAAAAAAAGTACTCTGAAATACGTTTGCCTTGAAAAGTTACTATGGGGAAATAGCTACGGATCATTGATTATTGAGGACTGAACCTATCAATCCATTGTGAAATTCTCAATGCTTTTCATTACACCACAAGTAAACTTATCCATAAATATTTTAATGTTGCATATGTTGCTGATTTGGCTCGAACTAGATACCTTTCCTTTCGTAATAAACTACTACATACTTTTCAACTTGCTTCTGTTGCTCCACAAGGGGTCTGAAAAGAAGATGGCTTCGGTATCTCTTAATAAAGAATTTTTATTTCCATGATATATTGCTCTAACTCATCCTCCACAGCAGCGATGGGATCACTTTGAGCCTGGCTTGGCCCTCCTTAAGTAGGGACAGGCTTGGTTTCCAAGATCCCTTGGCTGAGAGTACATTTTTTGTATAATTGAATTTTTAATTTTTTATGCTTTCATCTGTTCACCATGTTTCGTCTTTCTGTCCTCAGACCATTTTGTACCAGCCCTTTTCACCTTCCTGCCTTGGAATCCTTCCATTTTCAATACTTTTTGCCGAAAGTCTTCTCTATTATTTATTTCTTCTATTTTTATGTTGTTTTTTTCTAAATCCCTTTTTACTTCATTGACCCAGCTTGTTGTTAATTTCTCACCCCACAGGTATCAGAAAATCTTACTTGTCAAGCTATTATCTGGCATTTATTTTTATTATTATTGAATGTTTTAAAAATTTATTTATTTCATTTAGTATATTAAATAGTTCTTATTTTCATCAATCCTTTTATATTAGGTACTTTCTCTCTATATCTAAATCCAGATACTAGAAAATTGGCCCAGACCAGACACCTAATATTCCATAATCTTTATAAACAAGCAAATTGCCTCCCAATGTTAGGAAAGAAGATGGCCCAGGGACCTTCCAATGTAGAACTTGAATTGAAAAGCTACTGAAGAGTATTTTCATTACAAGTTATTGACATGTTTCAACTTATTTACTTAATGGATATCTTTTTCACAGTTGTATATATTAACGAATAAATAAAAAATATAAGAAATACTAACCAGATACGTCAAACTATAAATTTATTATTCACCCACACTAATAAGTTCGTGTTATCTCGATTTTTTATACATTTTTTATTTACATCTTAACCAGATAAAGAATACGATTCCACGGACCAATTACAGATAATCAAGTCAGCCATGCAAATTATTACGCAGGCGGTGGCTGGCGGCGATTTAAATGGAATGGACGACAAATTGGTCATTAGCTCTCAGTCAGAATTTAAATTGACCTCGTTGAATCATTTATTTACTTGTTTCAGTTCCTGAGGTCAAGGTTGCTCCCAGGTTCGTAATGAGACTTTTCCTTTTTTTATGAATTTATAATCCTGTTAGAGTTGAGTCACTTCTTCTTCTTTTAAAACTTTCTTTCTAAAAATTATTCGGTGCCATAGTCCACGGGACCGATGATCCAAAGTTATTTTCGGAACTTTATGCTTTTTACTACCCGGGATTATTCAAATTACTCGGGCTGGGGCATAGTAAAGTTTTAAATGTTTTTTTATTTTGTTATTCATTTAAACACTAATGAATATTAATTTAACATCAATTTCAAATATATTAGTTTATTATACAGGGTGACTAGAAAATAGATGAGGAGCCGGTAGGGGGAGAGGCTAATCCGAGTCGATTTTACTATCAGAACTACTGTCCAAAAATTAGCCGTTTCCGAGCTATACACATTTTTAAGATTTTATAAAATTAACGTCGTTCATACAACAAGTCATAAAACTTAAAAATTGGGCGTTTTATCTCATTTTTTTTTTGGTTTTTCAATAAAAATATTCTAAAATACGAAAATCGATACTCAAATGTATATTATTGACGTTATCTCATGCAATAAGCTTGAAATTAATGGGGTTTATAAAACAAAAATGACCGTTTCTTAGACAAATATTTGTATTATTATTTCTTTGATATAAAATACAATTAATACTCAAAGTATAGTCCATTGTTATCTACCCTCATTACCCATCTACTAGCCAATTGCTCGCTGCCACGCTGATACCATTCCTTGGAATGGCTGTCAAAGAACTCTTGGACAGCATTTTCAACTTCCGCAAAATTATCAAATTTTTTCCCTTGAAGAAAATGGGCCATGGATCGAAACAAGTTGTAATCCGAAGGTGCGATGTCTGGACTATATTGTGGATGAGGCAGAAGTTCAAACCCATGAAGTTGTTTAAACTTTTCTGCTGATTGTTGAGGAGTAAGTTCGTGAGGGACCAGTCTACAGGTCTTTTTCACCTTCCCCATGGAGAGAAGATGGCGACTAACAATATCTTTCGACACACCACACTCCCTGGCAAGTTTGCGATTACTTGTAAACGGTTTGACTCAACAGCTTCCTTCTGAACATCATCAATATCCATTAATGGCCGCCTGGAGCCCTTCTTCCTTTGACGTCGTATCTCCACTTCTAAATTTTTCAAACCAACGCCGCGCAGTGCGCTCTTCAAGGACACCTTCCTCTTCATATTTAATAATTTCAGGAGTAGCTTCAGCGGCTCTATTAAAGAGGAGGAAGCAAAAAGCAATAAAAATACTACAAAAACAAATTCATAATTTAATACAGGATAATTTGTTTGAAACTATATTTTTTATTTTTATAATACATTTTAAATGTAGCGCCCTCTATTTCTAATGCACATACGTGTTCTTCTTATTAAAGCTGATTTTACTACCACCGAATTCCTAAGTGAGGCTTGAATTTCTTGTGCTGCATGTATTATCCTGTTTCTGAGGTCTTCTATTGTGGGTACAGGATTTTGATCAGAAACTAAAGTTCTCATGCAACCCCACACAAAATTTTTTTACAGTTTTATGACTTGTTTAACGTATGAAGGACGTTAATTTTATAAAATCTTTAAAATGAGTATAACTCGAAAACGGCTAATTATCGGATAGTAGTTCTTATAGTAAAATCGACTCAGGTTAGCCTCTACTATCTCCCTCTACCGGCTCTGCATCTATTTTCTGGTCACCCTGTTTTCATATAGAGAATAGTTCAAAGATACTAATGGCACTAGTATCAATTAGTTAAAATCCGGCCCGGAGGACCAAAAATAGTTAGTGGACGTACTTTTGACATAGATGTTTCTTTTGGCTGAAGGACTATAGTTTTTTTGATGCTTAAAAACATTACATTTTGACACGCTCTAGCTCTGCTGGTGTTGCTCGGATAGGAAGACTGTTAATTTAATGTAATTATTAATTCAAGTGATTCGATCGTTTCAATTCTAAAATGTAAATTGAGAAAATTAGTATATTATAGATTGACATATCCATGGTCTATTGTTATCTTTGCCAAATTGGATGTCTAATTATGCTTTTACGTACTCTTTAAACACCTAATCAATTAAATTTTAACAATTTCACTAAAAGTTTTAAATGACTGCCATGCGTGAAAATATGATTGAAGAAATAATGCTAAATTCTATTCCTACAAATACAAGATTTTTATCGATAAACACATGAAAATCAATTATTAGTTAAAATAATCTAAGTTCTTTATTTATAATAGCGGAAGCCGCGACGGGGTATGCTAGTTTTAAATAAAGATACACTAATGCAAGTTTTCTTGTGTGAGATTATCGAAATAAATTGTCAATGAAGAATAAATATTTAAACAACAGGTTTGTTTTGGCAGCTTTTCGAAACAAAACTGGAAAGTGCGTCTACTAAGTTCTTAAATGGCACGCATCGAAGACATTTTAAACTAAATACTTGCTTTGTTTGGATTGATCAATTACTAATGAACTATAACGAGTTAATTCGTTTTATAGGAGAACTTGAATATTTCGCTGAGTTATCCTAAAAAAAAAAAAAAAAAAAAAAAAAAAAAAAAAAAAAAAAAAAAAAAAAAAAAAAAAAAAAAAAAAAAAAAAAAAAAAAAAAAAAAAAAAAAAAAAAAAGAGGATGTTTGGAGAGGTATAAGTGAAATGAAATGAAAACGTCATCGGCTTTGTAAGCAATAAATAAAAACTAAATTAAGGATCAGAAATGCACTCTGTATATCCTGGAGGATTGTTTATCTTAAGAAAATGACGTATATAGACGATTATTTACAGATTCTCTCCATAACTCTGAAATCCATAACTACTAATCGTGAATCGTATTGTTAGATAGTTTTGTATCCATTGCACTTAGGACTGTCCTTGTTAAAATTCTTGACGAAAGCTCTTGTTTTCGAGAACTGGATCACTTGAAATATGTTAGTTAATCTTTTTTTTTATCTGCAGAAATTTTAAATGAAACCATATTATATCGTATATTGCATACAAGTGGAATAGATAAAGATGAGGAAGTAAAAAAAAATAAATATATATATTAATTTAGTGGAGCAGACTTAAATGTAATCCCAACAAACTCATACATGACATGTCCAAAACAGTGATGCCCAATAATATCCGTAGAAGTTTAAAAAGGAGCTGGATGAAAGATCTCCTTGAGTGAAATGAAATGATTAACAGGAGAAATAAAGGTGCCACTGAGTAATGCTCCTCATCATGTATCATACCAGAACCTTCTTATTGTTTTTTTTTCAGCTATCTCATTCGCTGGTTGCCATTAATGTAATTGACAGTTGTGATTTGAGATAGATAAAGAAAAACAATAATTTCACTCAAAAACTCAATTAAAGCATCGTGCTGAACATTAAAATAAATACTTGACGTAAAAACCGAAACCTGGTGAATATTTCCCACCATGGTCCATGCTTGGACTCCTCAATTATCTTTCTATGTAAGTCTTCGAATCAACTTAACTCAAAGTGTTATACACTCGCTGGGGGACAATCAGAGAGACCAAAGCCCTTACAACCCCCAACACAGCCCTTAGCCTTGACCTTTGAGCCCTAGATGACGGGGGTGGTCCGGTGACCATCAAGGTGTTCAACCCCCCCCCCCCGTCATTCCCCCTCTCCCATCCCCTACCCCTACAATCCCAGGTCACGGAATTCTCAGCTAAATCTTGATCCAAATGCTAATAGCCTTCGTGAGCTTATCGTGGATCCGCTCTAATGCTGTACTAATTGCTTGGTTGGGGCTGCCCAACGCATAGATGTCCATGATTGTGAATATTAATTGCAAATTCTAAGAGGTGCTTAGAGAGAACGTTTACTAAGATTAAACATGAAAATCCCAGGCACATATTTTTTTTTTTTCAGAACAAACTCTTTGTTGGCCGCTGTCAAGGGTTCAAAATAGAACTTCAACGAAACCAACCGCCTGATGTCTGGCTGGTTCTTATATTATACAAAAATAAGTCCGAATACCAGCTTGGTTTTAATTTTATTACTAATATAAGGCTATAAACAATTAACAAGAACAAAAGAGTAATATACAACAAGGACAATTCGTCCAAAATAACCTTATAAACATTTATCACTTAACCTTTTTTAGTTACTATTCAATTTAAAACATTCCAAATCACAACTTTAACAGAGCTCTGTAACTTTATTATATGAAGCGTAACTTTCCCCTTAGTTTATATCGACTTCTTCCAATCTTTTTCTTTTAATGTTACCATCGTAAATGTTAAAGAATCGTAATAAAGTGAATTAATGAAATACAAGCAGTCATATACTAATTGTAAATTATAATGAAACAAAAAAATAAGGAGCAAGTAAATGAACATTTATTATCAGTATTACTATTGTTTTGAATTCCCCTCCGCTTTATAACCTAAGAACCTTTATATTTTATATTCTTAAGGATATAAAAATTGCTCAACACAATCAATAAGTAATTGGTTTCCACCTTATTGCCATTTATTAAAGACGAGTAGTTAATGCTTTAAAAAGAGTTATAAAACTAGGAGATGAAACTGCAGGAAGGAGGAACAAAATTACATCATAACTCAAGGAACAGAGTGTTGGGAATCGCTGGACATTTGTAACTGCTGCTGCTTGTCCGCTGGCGGCTCCTATCAATTCAACCAGTTATATATTTTTTTTTCACTTTTTTTTAATATATATATATTTTTTTAATCAAGTCGCAGTTGTTTCTAATGGTCAACCATTTTTAATATATTTCAGTTCCTTTTATTGACGATGGTTACTTTGATCTATCTCTATCTATCTATTTGATCTATTGAAGATCGTCCGAATAAAATACTGAAAATAAAAGGAATAAGAAAACTTATTACACATAAAATTCACTAAAACTAAATACGCAATTCTTTAATTGCAATTTAAAAAACGAAGTATATATGGGACCTTTCGTATAGCAAATTTTATCTTTAGATGAAACTTTAGATTGGAACTGTTTCTCGGCAATGAACTGAGAAATCCTAGCATTTAATTAAAATAGTACGTCACCACAAAACAGCTGTACATAAAAACATACAATTGTCCAGCAACGAACTCTGTTTAAGAAAAAGTTGTTCATATCTTCTTCTTGTATTTCAGTACAAACAAGGTATCGCATCAGACTGAATAACGTTTTAAGAAAGACTTTAGAAGGGTATGTTATGGCGTAACCGTGATGCATACACCTGAACAACCAAAGAACAAATTTAAAGATCACACCTCATTATAACATTTAATCATTAATGAATATTTATTCTAGATCAATTTCAAATATACTAGTTTAATTTAACTAAAGGCACTAGTATCGATTCGTTCAAATCCGGCCCGGAGGACCAACAATAGTAAGTGAATGTACTTTTTACATAGATATGTCTTTTGGGTGGAGGACTATAGTCCCCCCCCCTTAAAAATATTACATTTTGACACGCTCTAGCTCTGACTATTTAATGTAGAATATTTTTTTATAAATAACATTTGTCGCTATGACCTACCGTTTACGAGGTATATTGGTTTGAATGAAAAAAGTCACGTTTGGAACCACTACGTTTTCTCAACTTTGTTTTTTCATATAATCGTAGATTGTTAATTAAATTTAAATGATTTTAAATCATAAAGGTGAGAGGATAAAAATGCAGAAAACATAATGGCAAAAATTAAAAAGCATAAGAGTATAAATGGTCAGCAGGATTAAGCTTTTAATAAGAAAATTTATCTTCTACGGAAAAACGAATCACAGGTAAGCGAAAAAACAAATAGAAAACAAGCATCCTCTCCTAAAACATATAGCGTGCTATTCTTTCTTTAGCCGAAAGGTTCAAGGGGGCCTTTATGTTTATAGTTATTGTATTTATTTTATTAAAAAATAAAACATGTTACTACTTTAATCAGCTATATTGCTATGCCTTATTTTAATTAAAGAAAAGTATGTGGGAAATATTAACTACGTATTAAATAAACATGATAGATATTAATTCTGTTATGTTTAGTTAAGTGCGATTGCGTAATCTTCATCCCTTCAGCCATAAATCATAGCTGTTCATGAACCGGATGAATGCCGTGAATTAGGGGAGGCCCCCTAATCTTTGACAAATGTCAAATAGACTAGACTATACTGACATTTACACCTTGAGAAAGTTCACAACTCCAATTAGCCTTAACGGATTCCAAAGATCACGCCATTTGTATCTCCATTCAGTTTGAAGTTCATTACACTTCATTCATGTATTAAACTGCTCCGAGTGAATAATAATGAAGGTACTATTATTATTATTATTATTGGTTAATATTCAAAACAACCCACCTCTTTCTACATGTAGGTCATCCAAAGGTCGTTTCAAGTATTATGAGAATCAAGAAAACTTGCAGTGTACATTTATTTAAAAGGTACATTCCATTACTTTTTTGGGTCCTCCGTGCCGGATTTGAACACCTCTATATATTTTTTTCGGATTACCTAATTAGCAAACTAATTAACCCAATTTATCTACATTTTTTGTATAATTCTATTTAGAATTTAAATTTCCTGGTTCATTTGTAATTAATCACTGTAAACAACTTCAGTTTGTCTTAGTTGTTTGCAGTTAATAAATGCATTGATTGAAGAATATATTGATAAATAAAAATGTTTTCTAATAATATTTTTATTGTTTAATTTTAAAAACATAAATCTGCATTAATTTTTGGACAACCCGATATTAAAATAAATTAAAAAAATTCTAATTAAAAATTCTTAATGTTATAAAAAGTGATGTATGATACATGTATTAAATTGATATGCACATTTAATATATTATATGAGATGCCTAAATGCAAAACGTTGCAGATCCACCGAAAATCGAAATTGAGTTTTATATACCGTTCGATCCAGCTCCTTGTCACGCAGAATGCTGACTAGGTTTTAGGTTTAAAAACGAAGGAAAAGCTGTTCAAATTTACAATTTAAAATCACGTTCTGTTGCAAAAGGGAGGAAAACCATGCCTATCACAGTACCAAAGTATCTCACAATATGTTTGCCATATTATGCATATTATTTGTCAGATTTAGGAGACATAAACGATGTGGAAGAAACACAATTAGCTGTTTAGAAAAGCTACCTGTTATTGTGATCGTAATTACTATTGACTAGTCCATTTTTTAATTATATTTCATTTTTTTTTTGTTAAACTAAACTAACAAATGTTTTTAAACATTATAAAAAAAGTTTTTAGATAGATATTTGTTTTAAATTTTAAAGTTACCTACTAAAAAATAGAGTCAATAATATTTTGATACTACTACGTAGTTCAATACTTTATTGTTTTTATTTTGTTCCTCAATACTCTAAAAAATAATCGCATTTATGTATACAAATATTTTTATTGATAAATTTTTTTTAACCATTTTCAAAGAAGTTTTACTAAAAGTCTGTCTAGAAGTATGATGAGAAAGAATAATAATTTGCTTCGGAAAATGTTTATTGTGATTACATAGACTAGTCCATGTATGTACATATATCGTTTATTACTTTTGGTTTTTATTGTTTAGCAAGCTAATAAGTAACATTTTTGAACGTAAAATCATTTTTTAATATATCATTTCAATTCTATAAATCAACTCAGCTCATGTAATAATTTCATTATCAAGAAGGTGTAAGTCTCAAACAGTAGCAAAACGGAAAGTCCCCAAAGCTGATGTAAAACGGAGTAACTACAAAAGAAAAACCAATTTAAAAAAAAAAACTGGTCAACAGGGGCCCTTATTACGCTTGCCCAACTAAAACCATCTATTTTTCTGCTAATTATACAAGAAAAATTACATTCATATCAATTGGGTATCATATTGATATGGTTTTTGGCTTCTGGTGAAAAATTTAGAAATTTGGTTTTGCTACGATTTGCAACTGGACGCATCATATATTGTGACAAATAATTTAATAATAAATATTACGCAAGACGTTTCCCACCCCAGCCCGCTATAGTTAACGTTTCTGAAAATAATCTTGACAGAAGAATAAATCTGGCTAACGATCGCCATAAAAATGGTGTCAGCGCGGAGAAGGCTTAGAGCTAGGATTCGGCTTATCCAGTCTAATGCAGCCATCTTTCTCATATTTTATAAATTCAAACTGTCGGGTCGTTTCTCTGTAGGCGATTTATGGCAAAGGAAACGCAACTCTAATGCTAAGAATATCAGATCATTGACCCATTTCTCCTCATTAAAGAGTATGCATGAGGATACGTTGTGAAACTATAACTCTAACAACCATATGATTGTTTTGGTATGTTATCGAATTGAATATGTAATAAATATGTTAATTTAATAATGCAGTCGGTTCTTGATAATTTAACACTGAATTATCAGAGTTTTTTATAGTCCTTTAAAAAAATGCTGAAAGTATGAAAAAAAAATTAGATAGGAAAAATCGATGATATTTTCACTGTTCTATTCACCTTAGAAAACTCAGTAGACAATTGTGTCGTCTAGTTGCAAAACCGGCCAACTCCTCAATTTTGAGAAATACGTTTTTTCTGTTTTCTGAGTCCTAAGATACATTTTCCAAATACTGGAAGCAACAAACCTCGCAAAAACCCGTCAAATCCTTGTTAAACCTGCGTGCGAAAATCACAGTGTGCTGCATAACCGGCCAAATCCTCCCGTCAGTGAGTTTTAAAACCGGCCATCTCCACATCCGCTAGATCGCGCTGTTGTTCTAGATCAAGAAGGCCTCTTATCAGGCAACTATCAGTATGCTCCTGCTTTTCCTGTAGTTCATGCCTTCATTGTTTAGTGCACTTTGTTTTCAATCTTTATGGAGAAGTTTGTAGAAGAAGTTCCAGCTAATTTAGCAAGAAAGAGAGAGGCAAAGAGACCCTGCAACATGGAGAAGAAACAAACCCCTTCAGATCGGGTTTTTGCCCAAATTGAGAAGAAGTTAAGGAAAATCGAGACTATCGTTCACCTTCAGAGTTTGACGGAATTTTTTCGTAAAGTGGAACGGTATTCAAACCAGGAAGAGACTACACAAATCTTGATTGGAAGAGTCCCCTCAAAAGGAGTAATGCCCTCATCGAACCCCCTGCACTATGGCACTTCAAAGTCACCCCAGCAAAGAGATTTCTCATAACCAAACAAAATAATAAGGTGCTAATTCAAGGGGAGGTTTTCTAGAGATCGTTTGATTTTTTACAAGAACGTCGTAGCATCAGCTGCTCAAGAAGGAGGAAGCAGAGAAGTAGATGAGAGGGATGAAGAAGAACATCAGGACGGAATGTGTGAGCCTGTTGAAGACGATAATGCCGCAAGAGTATAAGTGTCTGAATGGTTATATTTTTCTTAATTAAGTGTTTCGGAACTTAATTACTTTAAAACAATTCTCGCCAGTTTTTTCGCCTAGATGCTTGAGTTAGTTACTCGACAATATTTCAGAGTTTAATTGTTTCAAATAATATTCACTTATTCAAGAAAGTTTTGTTCATTTGCACCCCAAAAAAACCCAAAATTTACATTAAATTTAGTGATTTTTTAGTTCTAATTCGTTGCAAAACCGGCCAAATCCAAAATGAGTTGCAAAAGTGGCCAAATCCAAATTGAGTTGCAAAAGTGGCCAAATCCAAAATAAAAAATTGAATAACTCACCCCTTCCACTTGCCCCTTCCATTTCAAAAAGTGCTTTCAAACACACTACCCTTGTGCCACTAAAAACCGAAGAGATTTTGTCCCTATATCGTTTTGGCGTCATGTTACAGAAAATCAGCTTTCCTGAAAAATTTTGTTTTTTGGAGATGGCCGGTTTTGCAACTAGACGACACAATTATAGGAGTATTTCATCCAAAAAAGCATAGTATTTTTATTTTCAAAATAAATATTCAACTATAATTATGGTTTTACTATATACCATATCCATGTATTATTTTTTAAAATTTTGATATAAAAATAAAAAATTTTAAGATTCTATTTGAATTTTTTATTCATTCCCTTAGTTATATATTATCAAGTATTATAATTTATATAATGATATTTTATTTATTGTGTTTTTTTTCGTTACAGGCCAGCTAAGGACCACGTTTAAGCCACCAACTTATTTTAACGCTTTCTCCAATACTCCTTCAGTTGTTCACTTTTCTCTTTCCTCTCTTCTTTCGTCCATTTTCTCCCCTTTATTTTTGGAGCAGTTTTGTCTTGGAAACCTTCCCACTCTTTAATTTTGTTTCTATAGATTGTTCTGTCTTTAATTTCTTCATTATTTACGCCTATTTCATTTAAATCTTCATGTACCTTCTGAAGCCAAATGGGTTTATTTTTTAATCTTTCAAAATGTACAATTAATTTTTTATGATAAATTAAACATTATGTGATGAATTATTAAAAAAAAATGCAATATATACTAGGTACGATAATTGTTTTTAACCTTCCAAAATGTATAATTTTTCTTGTTAATCTGCTTAAACTCATTCTATGTATGTGCCTATTGCACTTTATTCTCCTTTGCCAATTTCATCTGTTATTTTTTCTACATGTTTGTATACTTCTGTGTTACTTCTAAATTTGGAAGTTACTCCCATCGTTCTGTTTCCTAGTATCTTCCTCACAATCTTTCATTCCTTTTTCCTGATTATATCATTTTCTTTTATCGTTCCTAAATGAGTGTTTCAGGTACATATAAACATTTGGCCGAATTACTGTCTTGTAATTTATTCTGTTATTTATATATTTTGCTTTTTATGTATTTAATGCTGCTGTTTTTTATGTATCGCTATTGCTTACCTTTAAACATTATACAGTTTGTGTACCCAATAAAAAAAGGCTCCTGATTTATCCATATGATAAATTAAACATAATGTAATTATTAAAAATGGATAATATTTTTAATATATTATTATTAAAAAATGTTTTTTTTTTCATATTCTTCTTTAATACATTTTGTATGTTTTATGATTATTGTTTTTGAATTTTTAATCTTTTTTTTTTTTAATATCAATTTATTGAAATTTACAATCTTGCAAAATATATACATCAAGGAATTGTGTTGTTAACTATTACAATAACACGACATAACTTGGAAAGAACTACTCATCAGTAGTACTTCAATAAAAATTCTACACTAGAAGGTCTCTAGGCCATCTTTTTTTCAGACGCTTCGGAGGATTATCGGGAATGGTGTGGGAAGCAAGTTGAGAAATTATGGGATTAGAGTGGTTATGGAGCTAACTATGAAAGGATAGAAATCTTGTTTAAATCAGCAACATATGGAACATTAAGATCTTTATGGATAAGTTTATTGTTGACAAAGTAAGGAGCATTGAGGATTTTTCGAAGGATTTTGGATTGTAAGGATTGGATGGTTTATTGGAGCCCCAAAGCTCAACTCCGTACGTCCAAATAGGTCTAATCACAGTCATGTATATGAGTCTTTTGTAACTAATTGGGAGCTTTGAACGTTTGTCTAACAAATGTTGAAGTAATCTCTAACGACGGGCAGTTTCTTGTCGTTTTAGTCTTGTATGTGGATTCCAAGTTTGTCCAAGTGGAGTCCTAGGTAGCGGATCTGTTCAACAGGGATTAGTGGAATATCATTAAAGGATACTGTAGGAGAGGAAGTAATTTTTAATCTTAATTTACTTTTTATTAAAACATTAATATTAAAAGTTATATTTTTTTCTATAACGTTTATTGAAAGTTTGTCGGATCATGAACTTTTATTAATTAAAAATACTTTTACTGGTATTAGTGGTGGAATAATGTAAAAAAAAATAAAATTAATAATAATAAGAAAATATAAACAAATATTGATTTAACGAAGGACTAGATAAAACAAATATTTTAAACTGACTAATATTTTTATTTAACTTAGATTTGACTAATGATATTTATAAAAGTAAATGTGTATTCGTTTATTCTTAATCCTTTTTGGAATCCGTCCCAATTTTTCTTCCATTTAGTAAAAGTATTTTTAATGCTCCATTAAATTATAAATTTTTAGACTTAAACTAAATTTTATTTAAATTTACGATAGATAACTTCAATAAATATCTCAATTAACAATACATTAGGACGGTAATTGCTATACTATATAGACAGCATACGCTCCTGTTGGCCGGACATACTCTGTACTATCCAGACATCAGCACTTCGCTATCCAATCCTATTTCCAGCCAACTGCGGCCCCTAATCTGTTTTCAATTCAGCTTGCTCGCACTCATCCCATTCGGTAGCTATGTAGATATATATTCCAAATCCCACCAAATCCAGGATTTGTTTGATTGACAGCTAATGTAGAGGTAAAAATGTTTTTGTTTATTTTCAACTAAAGCTTTTTTATGTCACAATCCGGCGGAGATTTGAAAATGCTTGAAGCAGTAAAGCAGAGAAATACAATGGCTCTGGCATAGAGAGCTATTGAGCGAGCACATTAGAATGATTAAAAAATAGATAACAATGATCACCTTAAACTTTATCACTTATAATACCTCAAAACTAAAAAACATAACCAGGATTGATGAATTAATTGCTACTTTAATTGGAATAATTTTATTAGAATTTATTGAGGATAAAGCTACACCAAAGAAATAAAAATGAATAATAAAAAAAAAAAAATACAAGAAAGCCTTCATTATTTTCTTGACAATCCTATATAATTAACCAGACTTCATACAATCAATTATAATTGTCACTTCCTTTTTTTTAATTCATATCTGTCACAAAATAGCAAACAAATATTTATAAAATTAATGTTATTTTTAAGTTAAACATTTATTTGGTTTGAATTGTTGAATTAATTGCCACTTTTATTGGGATTATCAACCGACTTCAAAAAAGAGGAGGTTCTCAACTCGTCTGTATTTTTTGTTTTTTTTTGTGTGTATGTTACGCGATTACTCCGTCAATTCTGGATCAATTTTGATGATTCTTTTTTAGATCGGTAGGGCATACTTCAGAAGTGGTCCCATATAAAATATTTTAAAATCAATGCAGTGCTTTTTAAGAAAAATCAAAAAAAGAGTTCATAAAATCACTTATTAACTACTTTTTTGATTTTTCTTAAAAAGTGCAGCGTTGATTTCAAAATATTTCTTATGGGACTACCTCTTAAGTATGCCCTACCGATATAAAAAAGAATAATCAAAATTGATTCAGAATTGACGGAGTAATCGCGTAACATACAAAAAAAAAAAAAAAAAAAAAAAAATACAGATGAGTTGAGAACCTCCGTCAATTCTTAATCAATTTTGATGATTCTTTTTTAGGCCAGTAGGGCATACTTCAGAGGTAGTCCCATAAAAAATATTTTGAAATTAATGCAGCACTTTTTAAGAAAAATCAAAAACAGTTAATAAAAATCACTTTTATATAACCTTTCATTTTAAACATATTTATGAATATGAAGCAATTTCAATTATCAATTTCAATTATACAGACAACTCTGGATCGATGTGTCAAAATTCGATAAGTCGAACAAAATCTATGTACTAAGTACATTACTCGTGAATTTCACTTTAACAAATCTATTTCAGGCAAAGTAAGTTAAACTGAAAATAGGGGTCAAAAGACGGAAAAAAAATACACTCACCACTAAAAAGTGAAAAATAAAAATAATTTTTAGAAAAAAACAAAACCGACTTCAAGATTAAACCTACATATATAGAACTAAAAAGTAAAAAAATAATATTTTATTTGCTTCGAAACAAAGAGAATTAAATGACAATCAATGAAATTATCGATACTTATATAGCTATTCACAATTTATGATCAGTTATTTTTGGAGTCGGTGCCAGCCAAGGAGGGCACTTCAATCCTGCATTTGCAACAAACTTTTGAATGGCACGAGACAGCGTGTGCCAGTGATGAAATAGTGAAGAATCTTTACAATTACCTATTCTTTTTTCTTTATTTTCAGATTCTGTTTGTTTTTGTTGGCACCGACTCCAAAAATAACTTATTTTTTTTTATTATAAAACTAGTTTCGAATGCTAAAATTCATATTCAGTTCTTAGGAGGTTTAAGAGATAACTATTAATTCATCAATCCTAATTGTATTGATCCTTCTATACCATCATGCGTAACTCAAGTGATTTATTTGGTTATTAACATCCGTGTAATTATTTATATCATTGTACTCGTATCTTGCAATAGCCATTGTTTCATGTTAACAAATATAAGTTCTATGTTCTCGTTTGTTCCTATTGTTCCTATTAGAACTACAAGATAAGAAGCTAGGATAAAGATATATATCTTCATATAGAACCAATCCGCAGCAGTCGCCCTGACCTACATAGTCCAAAAGATATGTTGTTCTTCCGACGCTTCAAGTAATTGCGTACAGTACCAGACAGAGAAATATGACACCCAAGTTTGATATTATTGTTGGAAAATACAATAAATTTTTATCTTGTCTAAGTAATCTTTTCTAATTCGGTATTACTTCATTTTTTATACGTTGTAATTTTCATTGATCTTAATAATAAAAAAAGTAGTATATTAGATATAAACAGTTAATTGCACATATGAACAATTTAAAGAAAACAGGCTGTACTTTTTTTCGGACAACAGAATAATTCATAGAACTGTTGAGATGGAGAACATTGTCTTATTTTTAACCTTAGATTGTAGATGATAAGGAAGTTCATTAGTTACAGGTTGAAAAAAGCTAAGCATTATTTTTGGATATTTTCTTATAAGAGGCATAACACGAGACAATTTAGTTGAACTTGTAACATTCTACAGTGCCGATAAAGATAACAAATGTGGCAAATGTCTGACATAATAGAATAAAGATTGGAGTTTGATAAAGGAATGACAGGCAGCTCCTGCACGGTAGATTACAATATGCCGGGCAATGGCTGATCAATAATTCATAGAGCCAATCTGTGCTGTCATTGTGGTCTGCCTGGGTCTGGGTCTGGGTCTAGACAGCGGGGCAGATTGCGGATCTCTTGAGGAGAGGTGGTGGGAGGAGGTACTGGAGTTAGTGGTACCCTCCTTAGTAGAGTCATCTGGGGAGGAGTAAGGGGGTAGTTTAAGATGGTTGAGGCTGATCTGCTGTCCAATCATGATCACAGACCTGGATTTTACATTAATATGATTTTTCTTTGTTAGGTTTGTTCATGATAGTTTTTCATCACTATTAGTTTTTTTTTTTTTAACAAATATTGGGTTGCCTGGAAATTTATGCAGGTTTATGTTTTTAATATATAAATTAATAAGATAAATGACCTAAATAATTTTTTACACTAATCAAAATACTAATCATAATTCATTTCTCCCAACGCATTTATAGATTTTTTATGCTTTGGGAATAGAAAATTGAGTCTGGTATTGACAAAGTTTAAAGGTGCATTTTCTATTAAATTTTTTATTATGAAATAACTTATACAGTCATAGATAGCGACAAGGAACAAGCTATTTTTCGTTATCATTAGGGCTGTAAATTATATGCAATAAAAACTCAAAAATATGCACTTATATATATGCAAATATATTAGGTAAAACATGAAATTTAATAACTAAAATATAAAAATATTTACATTAACTATTTAGAAAAATTAAAAAAAAAATGCAATACATACTTATGCTTAAGTACAAAATCAAGTCTAACTAATTGTGTTGAAAAGGTAAACAATTTGAAGGAGACTATTAAAAAACAAAAAGGCAAGGCGAATGTTAAAAAAGAAAACGTATGGAAGGGTATTTCAGTTGGACATAAATCAGTATCGAAACCAGAATTTTCTGAATCCAGCGGCAGTTTGTGTAACAAAAGTTTTTTCAAATTTTGATTTCTTGCCTTTGTTTTATAAGTACTTTGCTGTTTTCATGTGCAGTAATTGACACAACTTTATTAAAAGAAACACAATATAAAACATCTCCATCGCACTTAAAAGTCTCAACTTAGAGAACTTACATTCTTTCCAAGATCTTTTGTCTTTGCTTGAGTAATTTTCAAGAAAAAATAAAAGTGAAGTAATATACCAATTATTTGAGCAGAGCAAGAACAAGAAATTAATCTGACTAAACAATTCCAAGATATAAAAAAAAAAGCGATAATAGTGGATAACAGTGAAGTTTGAAAATTGACCGATGCGTGGCGAGCGGCATTCTATATGAGAGGTTACAAAGCCAGGGTATTATATAAAGCTGTTATATTAACAATAAAATTTATTTAATTAAATTATTTTTTTAAAAAAATTAAATGTATAGTGTGACATATGGATCTCAGTTAAGTTTGAAAATCGATATGTAATTTACAATGGTAAAACTACTGAACCCATCTGTACCAAATTTTAACTACATTATCTTCATAATTCCAGAAAGGTTTAGCAATAATAAAGTTTACAAGAATAAATATTTAAATGTACAGAGTTGAGTAGCAGTCTGAGACTGTCTTATAATATTATCGTCAGTCATTAAAATCCCGCCAGTTGAAATCGATTATTTATTTATTTTTTTTGCTGAATAGAAAATATAAGAATATCAAAATATCGATTGTTTAGTTTTTGATATTTTGTGTAAAAATATGACTCATGCACCCTTAGTTGCAACCACTGATAATGCAGTCCATTATCAGCTTCATTGATGGTCTCCGTGACATTACCAACTCATACATAAAAAATTAAAAATTGGATGTCCAAATATGCTTCTGCGTTATCTTCAATTACCTCAACAGTGCAATTTATTTCATGCTACTGGTATGCCTGAAAATATCATTGAAGAAATATTGCTCAATTACTATATTCACTGCTGAAAAAAATAAATTACTTATATTTATCCAAATTCTTTACATTCGAGCTTTTTAGCTTTCCGAATGCCTTGAGGTCAATGGTCGATTTGCTAAGTGAGAGATTCTCTGCAAGTTCTCAAAAAGTTGTTAAGCGCTGTTTTCCCCGACAGAAGCTCTCAGAACAATTTCATCAAGGGATGCAGTCCCTCCACCATCTTAATTGTCTTGAAGACTTGATTCTCCCCACCAAAATTGTGTAAGCCACCGTTAAACACTCACGGTGATAAATCAACACATAAATGTTTTAAAAAATTTTTAATTATGAGTTGATTATGAGTATACAATTAGCCTATGCTTGACACACTACTTTCTTTTTCATTTAGTTTCCCATATTGCAGTAGCCCTGTTGAGATCGTTATTTCACTATGCTTTTGTTTAAATGTCAGACAAGTGAACAGGGGCTGTGTAACTTGCGCAGTTAATTTACAATTACATCGCTGACATTTGAGTATACCGTAATAAAGTTTACCTTTTTTAGCGAGGGAGCATTAAAATGTCAGAAGTTACGGTATCGAGCGAATAATTGGGTGGACACCCCCTCCAAGTACTGTCTCAATTGTATCGATATTTTGAGATGTATAATAATGGAACTGCATTAAACAAGATGTAATGAATGTCATAAAGTGATCAATTTAGGCAAAGTTAGATGTTGGTACTACACATGTAGTAACTCTGCGCAAAATTAAATTATTCATGTTAGACTTGTGAATACAGTAATGTATTAGATATATATTATAACTAATAGATACATATTCCTGTTGACATGGATGGATGCACAGGATTCAATCAGGACAGTTAGGATCTGCAGGGTTGGCGATCCATCATCCGCAGAGATGTTCTTCAGATGCGGGGCACGATCAATCATTGGGCCTGGAGTGTCGCATCAGTTACTTATGCCCCCCTCTGCTCGATATCTCCATCTTCGGATAATCCGGGCAGTAACCTTTATCTTGATTCAATTACCATATATTTTAAAAAGATTTATTCTATTTTATTAATTAGCTATAAACAATATTTTTTAAGCTCACATTCTATATCGCTATATTCTATTTCGCCCCACATTGAGCCTTTATTTATATACGCCATTAATGTATTTTTCCTAATTTGTCTTTTCGCCTTCATAAATATTGGAATCTTGCAGTTTTAAAGAATGTTTACAAAGTCGAGGAAAACGTTCAAACGTAAATCATTATCTGCAATATTTTTTTATTTTTTTAATATTTGTGTAGTAACTAGTAGAGGTTCTTGAAAAAATGGTTTTCAAATGTGATGGCATGAGTTAATAAAATCTTATTTGTTCTAAAAGGTTCTAAATATGTTGTTAATTTATCTATATATTTCATATGAGATTTAAAACCATTTCCGGACAGCAACTAGTTCTCCAGAGTAGGGTAGAGACAAGTTCAAGGGATCAGGCAACTCCTACTACAAATGTATATTGGGCTTCCTAAATATGTATGTTTGGGCGCCAAAGTATGGTAGTAAAAAAAAAAAATAAAGAAAATAAAAAAGTATGATAAAAGTTAAAAAATAATTTCGAAATTTGTGCTCGTTTATTTATTTAACACAATAACCCGCAAGCGAGTCTTGGTTTCCTCCAACAGCTATCGCCACGCGTCTCTATTCTGTGCCACTACCATTCAATCCCTTACTCCGATGGACCTAAATTCCCCTGCCACAGTCCAACCACCGTAGTGTGTGCTCGTAAATATTTTAATGTAATTCATCATACTTTCTATCTTGCTTGTATAGTCCTAAACCATTTTCAAATCCCTTTACTGTACGAGTCAAAACGTCAGCTTTTGTTCCTGCTGCGAATTCTTGACCATTCTTTAGATTACTACTGTCAGCAATTTCAAATACAACTGTCCTTCTTACTCTTGGATAGAATGATAACCAGTAAGATAACCCCTGGTAGCTGGTTTTGTTGTAAGGACGTTATATCCGAATGAAGAATCAAAGAAATATTTATACATAATATCAAATAAGATTAAAAAAAAAGAAAAATATTCAAAAAATGAAAAATATCGCTAACTAAAATAGGAGACAAGATATTGTTTTATGGCGAAATGTAAACTTGAATTGCGTAATTAAATTTTCATTGACAAGCTCTTGGGTTTAGTGCATAAGCTACTTGAGTTAGTGCTTTTAGGGCCCTTGTGTTAGTCCGATTAAAGCCACCTCAACGCCTTATGCCATCAACAAGATAATAGAGGCTTATGCGTCAACTTCAAGAGCGTACCATGAAATTGGAAGAGGTAACTTTAAAGTAGTTTGTTAGATTCCATCAGGATAAGTAGGGTACAGTACAGTTAAAAGCATTTTGAAGAATTCCCAAAGTACCCTTAACAGGTTGTTGCATATATAAGCAGATTTAAAGCGAGGCCATTAGCCCAATTAAATTGTCTATTTTGATATGCAAAATGTCGGAAGGTTTAGATTTTTTGTATGTAGTTTCTGTGTTTGCTTGTGTATTAAAATCGAAATTTTAGACCATGTCGCACTAACGCTCGTAGCGTCAAACTATCAAAAATCTGGTTCTTAAGGAAAGCTTGTTATATTAAGAATCAGAAAATGAAACGCGTTTTCGAAAGGAACTGAGATTCAGGCTTTTAAATTATCGAAATTTTCTTGTGTTTTTGCCTTAAAAAATAATGCATAGAACAAAGTTTGTAATGATTAATGTTTTAGATGTTAGCTATAAAACACACCATAATATAGTGTTACAACGCCCAATGCTTCCAAATAATTAACTAAAGAATATCTATGCAAACATATTAGTTCAGTAAAATTGTATATTTTGGCGTGAAAAAGATCGGGTAGTTTTAAATTATTTGCATATCGTTAGTGTTTTGCTTGTATACTGAAATCCAAGTCTTGGAATTCGTAATGCTGCCACTACTATTTGGTAGCGTCAACCGTCAAACTGTTTAAGCAAAATCTGAAGCTTTGAAAGCTACAGAGCTCATTTGTAGCTCAAATTGTAGAATATTTACTCTAGCTTAGATTTTGAATATAACCAAACGTTGAGCATATATTTTGTGAAATGTGAAAAATGCCAAAATTTTTGATGCATTGAAGCTACGAATCAGGGAGCTTCGATCAGAGAACTTCAATTACAGCACACAAGCAAAATACTAAACACTTATGAAAAAATCAGAACTACTTGAATTTTTTCACAGCAAACTCCAACAATTTTTTTTTTATTATCGTTATTAGAATTTTAAATCAAGTTATATTTCTTATTTTTATATTCTATTAAAAGTTGATTCTTTACGAGTTATTTACATTTCTTTGTATAACCATTTTTCTCATATTTACTTGATTTATATATTGTATAAAGTTTTAATTGTAAAAAAATAAATTTTAAAGAAGTAGCCTAGAAATTTCAGCATAATTTTCCAGGATAAAACGTAAGAAAAATTTAATTTTAAATTAAACTTAAATTTTTCTTGTTTATTTATTTTTTATTGTATCTATCTATTTCATTATTTACCTTATTATTTAATGGTATATATCTTATTACTTAGATTTTATTCCAAAAAAAAAGGCATAAATGTAAACTCTTAGCATTACTACATATTACCCTTAACTGCGGCAGACTGTAATACAATACAATACAACCGGCTTTCGATGGAAATCGATACCAAATTTTGTTTATTTTTCATGGATATATAATATGCATTATTTATTTCTATAATTTCTTATTTCCATATTTATTTGAGTTATTATTATACAAGGTTAAATAAACATCATCAGACACTATTGAATACCGCAGTTTTGCAACCTAGGACTTTTTTAAATAACTTAACATAGGGGCTAATAATCAAAACACAACTTAACAAGGTTTCTTGTTAAGTTGTTAATTTTATACTAAACCTACAATAAACGAAGGCGTGAATAGCGTATTCTTGTTTATCACCTTACTGTCGCACTCATCCTCTTGGGTTTTGACATGGATATGCCTTTTGGCTGGGTGTCTATACTTTGCTGTAACGTTTTTTTCACATCCAAAAGTGTAATATTTTGGCAGGCTTTATAGGAAAATTTGGGAGTTGCCTCAAGAGAATGAGAGGTTATGTTTGGGAAAGAAAGGTCCATAGAAATATCTTCGGTCCGGTGAATAACAACGGGAATTGGAGAGTCAGAACCAACATGGAACTGGAACGACTGTTTCATGAATGAAATAAACCTAACATCATTTCTATACTTAAAGTAGGAAGATTAAGGTGGCTTGGACATGAACAAAGCCTGACGGAATGACGCCAAGACTGAGGTGGCTGGACAACGTCCAGGATGACCTGAGAAAACGGAGTGAATGGTTGGAAGAGGAAGGCGGAAGATAGACAGGAATGGCTGTATATTCTTGATAGGGCCCTGGGGCTATAGCGCTCGATATAATAATAATATTTTTCAGAAATTTAATGGATGATACTTTTTGTCACTAGAACCTACCGTTTAGTATAAATCCTTAGTTTGGATGAAAAAGAAAAGAAGTTTTGCCTTAATGTTTTAAGTGTTGTACCTTTTTTGTTTTTAATTTTTGATGTATTTAATTAGTGTGTACTCAAGGTCTGTCGGGGTTGCTCGGATCGAAAATTTGACGACTGTTTTCTTTTCAGAAGTATTAGATACAAAAGCAGTAGATTATAGGTAGACATATCCATGATATATTGTTTTTTCTCTTTTGTATTTACGCATTTTTGAATATAATAGCGAAAAAGGAAATAATTTGCTTAGCTGATGGCTAAGATTGAACGTTCTTTAACTATTCACAGCCGGCTATTCCGGTTGAATATTCCATGGGGAACTATAAACCCGACGAATAGGGTGATGAAAAATTTCTGAAAGGTTTTAAGAGAGTGAGGGAGGGCTTTTACGAAGGAGAGCCTATAATAAGCTATGAAATATTTCGTGATCCTTCATGACCAGCTGCTCCATGGATCAGGGCTTGCCAGCGGTCGCCAGCTCTGCATTCCCATAATTCCTTTCAGGCCTTTTATTGGAAATTTCCCTTTCTATCGGATTATTATCTCTGTTTTCCACGAATAGGATCCCAAAGGTTTATTTATATAATTCCCTTTATCACCAATTGCAGCTTTAAAATATGTTTAATAATTTTTACTACTTTGCTGAAATGTTATTACGCCGAAGTAGTTATGATTTATGTATTTATTTATTCCCATGTTGTTTTCTTGTACCAGTATATGCGTATATGTTTTAAAATATCTCGATAAAATCAATTCCTTATTTTTTTACTTTCAGACCTTATTAAAAAAAAAAAAAATGTATATTTGTAACATTTAATAACATATATTTTTTTCAAAATACTGGTGCAATTTAGCGGACTATTTCGCATCACATTGTAAGTATTTATAAGAGCTTAAAGAAAAATTAAAAGTCCACTTGTATGATTATTCAAAAAAAAAAAAAAAGTTAAGAAAAATAGAGGTTCTAAACGTTTTTTTATTCAAATCAAAATTTTGAACATTCTAGAAAGAACGAGTAAGATCGAGCAAATCCAGTTCAATTTTTTTTATTTCGTATTAGTATAAGTCAAAAGGAGCTTACCCATTAGAACCTACCTCCTAGTTAAGATAGTGGTAATTAGTATACAAAGAGTTGAACTCCTGATTGCTCCTGCTTTCCTAAAACCAAAACTATCAAACTAACAAGGGGAGGACACACTCAGTCTCTCAGGGATCTTGTTGGCAAATTTTTTTTTTTGTAGGTTCCTGATTAAAAAATACTAGTCACGTGTTTTGCCGTTCCCACCAATGGGCTCTAGAAGCCAAGAAAACAAATAAAATAGCATTAAATTAAAATATTTTATATCTAAAAAATGATATCAACATGATTCTTTCACCAAGATTTTTATTTTTGATTGCGAATTTAAGGAAAAATGCAGCTGCTCCATAGATTTTGGTTTAGGTTTATTAAATTTTAAAAAAATGATTAGATTTTCAAGCAAACTACTATATATATATACTATGTATATATTCTGTACAGTTGTAAATTTTAATTAATTGATATTAAAAAAAACAACAAAAAAATCTGTTTGCTGTTAACTAATTTCTTTCTTGTATAATTATTGGATTTCAATACAACCGGTTTGCTCGTACTATTAGATTATGTTGTGCAATAATAATTTATTTTTGAACCTAGATTTCGCTATCGAGAATCGAAAAATTTAGGTAGACAACACTATAATAAGTATTCCGTAATTTTGATTTAATTTAGTGTATATTTAGTGAAGGATTTAAGAGGAATATTAGGTTTTTTAAAAAATGTCTGGGATCCTTGGAGGTATTGCTACACAAGGACAGCCCAGCTATCAACAGGCTCTCAGAGGCAAATATTTACTGTGTGCCTTGCTATCAATTGCTTGGGCCCTTGGATATTCTTGGAGGGTCAGCATCGAGGAATTTTTATCTCAACCATTGAATAATATGCACCATTCCCTAAGAATATAATTTTTGCTTTGAAATCGTAATTCGTGATTAAATATAGAGTATATTTTCCTTATCGTAAATTAATTATGTAACTCCTAAATAAAAGCTTTCAAAAAAAAAAAAATAAATACTATTTATAAGACTGATAAATGTTTCTTAACCTATTTACTATTGTACAGTATAAACTTTCTTATGATTTCAAATATACAGAAACAACAACGAATCCTAAATTGTTAGATATCCAGTTATAAAGGAAAAAGTGGTATAAGCATAGAAAATACTTCCAGTCAGTTTTAAATTAAATGGACATATAAACAAAATTTCTAATAAATTATTATTTATTAACGTTTACTTTGACAGACATATGAAGTTTTCAGCCCATTTTGAAAAGAAACTAAAAACTGTAGGGACAAAACCATACAAACTCTATCATCTAATACTGTCAAGGAGCCTTTCGCTACTCAAATGCGTTTTAAGGCCGGCATTACTATATAGGGCACCGATGTCCCTTTATCTGTCAAAGACTATGACAAAATGGTTGGAATTATTCCAAAATGGATTTATGTGAAAAATAGTAAAGAGAACGTCATTCGAAAAGAAAAAGACAAAATTAATAAATGAAGAGCTTTGATTACCTACAATAAAAGAAATTAAAAACCTGAAACATTTAATTTTTCAATCAAAATTACCACTGTCTAGGAGTAACTTGTTCAATAAAATTATAGAAAGTCCAGTTCCCTAAGTTGTCAGAAATATGTAACCATGTATGTAATTCAAATTGATCACTCATAAATTTCTTAAAATGTAACTCAGTTACAGCACAAGGAGAAAAAAGTAAAATAAAATGGGTTTGAATAAAAAAATTATAAGGTAAAAATTTGAATTTTCAACAATTAAAAATCATATAAACATAAAACCACACCAAATTACAAGAATAAAACCTTTCAACTTATCTACATTCATTACTAATTCCTTCTCCTATTGAACCTTACATTTGCTGTCATTAAAATTCAAATATATATTATATATCTCTCTTATCCGACGTTCACATAAGCGACGCCTCCTTTAACCGAAGTTTGCCCATGTAGAAAATTTGTATATATAATAATACATGTACAGATAATTTATTAAATTATTATTTTGTGGATCCGTAAAATTAGATTTACTCCATTAAAATATTTAATTATTGGTTTATCAGTTGTATAATTTGTATGTTAACATATAACCGATCGTTTTGTAGGCATATACTACGGTAAATAAAATAGTAAGACAATATTTTATTAAATACGTACAGATGAACTTACATACATATAGAAAATTGTTTTAGTCCTTTGTAATTTTAAACATCCCAATCATTACGTACATATCAAACATATACACCTATATTCTCATATCTAAATAATAATTTACAATTTACTATAATTTGATAAAAAAAAAAGATCTGAATATATTTTTTTGAAAGGAACAAAGGTACGATGGATATGGTCTTGTTGGGTAGATACCGAACATATCATATTTTTCTTGGGAAAACTTTCTAACCTAAAAACTATATATTTTTCTTATTATAATTATTGGTTTATGTTATTTAGCCAACGCTCTGACAGCCCCTGTAACGCGGGATATGGATATCTTCTGTGAGATGTATGGTACGGAGCTGCTTGGCGTTCACCGGAAAGGCGCTGCGCGATACTTTACCCGCAACACTACTGGGTATTCAAAGTTTCTAGAAAGCTTGAAGGCGCAAAGGATATTATAACGTTTCTTGGGGTCTAAGATAAATATCACACAAACATATACTTCCCAAAGCCATTATTATAATTTCGAAAAATGTTCATAATTTTAGTAATTATGTAATAAGTAAAAATTATGCTGATAATTATGTAAGTGAAGCGAATAGCCCTGTTGCTATTAACTGACAGGAGCTTCATTTCTGTTGAAGGATCTCAAGGGGTCATTCGTTATAATGTCTGCTTATATTTTCCTGATCCTTGAGGAATCTCTGGCGGCCATGATTTATTGTTACTAATACTATATAAGATAATCATCTCTATTCTATCATTAAATCAATAGTTTATGAAATGTGATATCGTCAATTGAAGTCGCTGTGACAAAAAAACATAAAGAAATCTCAGAATCTTAAAATATGGAAAAAATGGCTTTGAAATTTTTCTAATTTTAATTCTGTGAAAAACTAATTAGGAGAAGGGTGCTCAGTTGTTTAAACACTCTGCATGCAAACAAAAGGCAAATAAACTAACTCAAAAATCAATAAGCTCTTTCTTTGTACAAAGAGCCATTAAACTTGTGGAATAAACTGACATCGCATGTCAACAGCAAGTACCAATTTAATAGATTTCTTTAATAACAAAATGAATATGGAACGTGAGCGAAATTGAATTATGTCAGGTTATTATGGTGCAAATGTACGGCAAGACCCTGTGATCTAGGACTGAGGCTATCTGCAATTTATCTCGCCTTTTGATCAGGGTCAGGCTTACGTCACGAGGTGCTATCTGCCGAGGCGAAGAGGGGAAGCTATCAATCAATGGTGTACAACCTCCCCCCCCCCCCCCCCCCGGCCTGCACGCGATCCCTCGGGTCGGTACCTTCTGGGGTCAAAGGAATTGCGATTCAGGTTCTTGGATTTTGGCTTCCTTGGAGGAAGCCTATATTTGCTTTAGTTGAAGCCTATATGTCTTTGAGTTGAACGTATCTTGTCAAAAGAGTCGTACCAAGTCAGAAATATTTTTATTAATATATGTAGAAAATAGGATGGGGTCAGGAAAAAGAGAAAAAAAACACGTCCACGTTTCTTGGGTCACAATTGGTTGCAAAATCCAAAGAAAATAGAAGAAGAGATCCACAAAATAAGTCCCCTCTTCGGCAGCACGGGGGGGGGGTACAATTTATTGAATAACTCGGCCACGATGTGTAAATCGACATAGGCAAGTCGGACGGTTGGTTTTTATAGACGATCATAAACTGCTATTTAAAGTTTACCCACCATTTTTCACTAGAATCAGAATGTCAAGATTTTGAACGTCCTTCACGAAATAAGTATTACACATGTGTGTATGTGTGTGTGTGTGTGTGTGTGTGTGTGTGTGTGTGTGTGTGTGTGTGTGTGTGTGTGTGTGTGTGTGTGTGTGTGTGTGTGTGTGTGTGTGTGTGTGTGTGTGTGTGTAAAGCATTACTTTTATATGGTAAAGACTGTAAGCGAAGAAATAGAGCAGTTGAAAACTTTAAAGGTATCGTAAACTAAACTTTACAGATATCGTTTGAGAAAACAGAATTAATGACTACAGATGACTATAGAAACTTTCAAAAGAAAATAGTAGAGACAAAGTACGGGAGAATGAAAGTGATAACTAAATTCAAGTACCTGGGGGAAATTATAAGTAGCAATGGGTCGGCGAAGGAAAGAATAAAAGAAAAAAATAAGCAAATTGGAAAGAATAAGCTTCGCGACAAGCAATTGGAGCCTGTCAATAAAACGCGAAGATAAGACACTACAATACGGTAGTCAAACCGGTGATACGGTACGAAATGGAAACCGCTTCCCTCCTCAGCCTAAGGAAAATGTTAAGGAAAGAAAGAAGAATACTGAGAAGAATTTACGGCCCAAAGAAGACACAAGAAAGCTATAGGTTGAGACCTAATTAGGAAATATACAAAGAAATTAATGATTTGGAAACGTACATAAGAATAAGAAGACTAAGGTTCTAAGGCATGTGTTGAGGATGCACCCAGAGATATTAAGTGGAGAGATCGTCTATAAAATGAGAGGATACAAGTATGCTGGGGGGTATATCAAACAGATGAAGGAAGAAACTGAGAGACTGAAAATAACAGACCAAGACTGTTTCGATAGGGATGACTGTAGGAAAAGACTAAAAGAAATTAAGGTCCTTGTGGCAAGAGAGATGTCAGAAAAGGAATAGCGTGGACCGAGAAAAGAAGGAATGAGCAATAAGAAAGAATGAGGAAAAGGTGGGAAGAAAGAAGGAAGGAGAGAAGGGCTATGAAAAAAAGTGAAAATAATGATATTAAAGTGGTCGCTAAGGCCGTTTCGTGAAAAAAAAAGTATTAAGTTAATATGATTTATTACAAGTATGCATTAGATGGGACATATCCCTCAAAAATGTAAACATAACCACTTTAGAATATACCCTATCAAATTCAAGACGTAATGAACGTATGAAAATGAAAAAAAAAAAAAAAAAAAAAAGGGTAAATATTTTGAGACAACTCGGATATTAGAAATGTCAATTTGTATGAATAAAATAGTGTGATAATGAAAAAAATTAGCATATCTAAGGTTTAAATTGATTATACTAAATTATCTTAAATTATATCAATGGTTGCTGATGGTTCCAGAAGACGAAACTATATTATATACAAATAATTTTATTTAGACTTTTTCTTGTAAGAAATAACGACTTCCATATCATAAAGTATTTATATCTAATTTGTGCTGCAATATTAATAAATTATAATGTTTCTCAAGTTATCCAACAAGATTGATCTGTCTAAACGGCTCTAACTACATGAAAACGATGCCCTGCAAAGAGGAAAATTAATCATTCAACTTTTCCATCCTCGATCACATATACGAAGTTCACTGAGGGTGTAGTTGGCAGAAGGAAGGGGGGTGGGAAACTTAAGTTAGAGTCGACCTCTTTCTCGGCCCAGGATCAAAGGATTAAGGAAAGGGATGAGGTCGCTGACTCCTGGCGGGGGGATTTGGAAGAATAACACCAACTGTTAAGGCAATCCTCTAGGATTGGATCGTCCCATCCTGTTTGTTTTTATTTGGGAAAGGGGTCCTTCTACTTTTCACTGCCAATGACATCCAGTTTAAGCAGTGATCTCACTTTCTTCTGATATTTAATCTTAGCAGTTTGGTATGATGAAGATTTATGTTTGTTTTAGTAAATGATGATTAGGATTAATTCATAATATTAGATGCATGAATAAAAAAAAAAAAAAAAAAATATTGTGTGAATTTTATAAAAAATTATTTCTGACAATTATAAACATGAATATGTTAATTTACGTTTTTGCAGTCTGGCTCTAATCTATCATTTTTAAACTCAAGATGATGCTCCTACCTATTATCTTAACCTGCAATTCTTCCATCCTTTACAGATTTTTCTCCGTCCGTCAGGTGTCAGAGCTTTCTTCTATTGAGTCGGCATCAGCAGTTCCCCAAGCCTCAGTGCTCATTAATTTTCGTCACATTCACACATAATATTCCCTTTATCATATGATGTTAATCCTGATATCCTAACAGCGATATATTTTTCTATGACTGCCAAAACAATAGATCATGGCTATGTCTATCTATGATCTACTGCTTTTCCCAATTTGCAATTTAGAATTAAAAATATCAAATTACTTAAATAAATAATTTAATTAACCATTATTGATTATTCGAAATAAACAAAGTTGAGAGAAAATAGGGGTTTCAAACGTTACTTTTTTTTCATTCAAACCAATATGGCTTCTAAACGGGAGGTCCTTATAACAAATGTATAACAAAAAATATTTTCGATAAAATTTCTGATAAGGAAAGTTCAGGCTAATTTTTGATTCGAGCAACATCAACTTTGATCAGTCAAAATTATATATTTTTGAGATTGATAAAACATTACAAGAACAGCTATAGAACCCCAACCAAAAGACATAAGTTAGTAAAAAAAAAAAATTAAATTAGAAAAAAAAATTGAAGAAGTATCACCAGTTATATCTAGTAATTGTAATGTTTACGTCTAAACAAGAAATTAAACGTAACTTTAATCATATTGATATGAATGCAGTTATTGTTAAATTGTAAACACTATAACGCATTTTATAAGTTGGACCTTTAAACTTTTAATAGACAATTAGCTTTTCATTTATTATTTTCAGACCAATATAGACCTAAGGACTAAAGATCTTTTGTAAAGTTTTACAATAGAGTCCTGTCAATGGCCAACACTTCTACGGCTCTAAGGCTTTAGCGTTCTCTTTCATCATAAAATGTATTATTAGTTGACGGATCAGGCACTAATGACTTTGCTGTTTTACGTAAAAAATATCTCTAGTTGGCTAAGATAGAATGTCAAGACAAAGTGATTAAACCTTAGGGTGAACAATAAGCATTTTTCCTTTTATTAAATTTGAAATTGAAGTCCTAGTTCCTCAAGGTAGTATCGTGGGTTCCATTCTTTATACCGTGTATACAGCTGATATCCTAACACATCCTAATACTATCCTCACAACCTATATTGATGACACCAGCGTGTTATCAGTCAATGATGATCCATTTGCTGCATCCCTGACAGTCCAATCATTTATCACTTCACTTGAAGAATGGTGTTATAATTGAAAAATTAAGATAAATCCCTGTAAATTTCAGCAAATAACCTTTACCCCGCGTCGAAAACCTACCTCATCCTTTTCTCCTGTATCCTTTAATAGAGTACCGTTAAGTAATGTTGAACAAATGCGATCCTTAGATTTTATTTGGACAAGAGACTCAACTGGAACCATCAAACAAGGGGATTTATTATACTATTATACTGGGATTTTTCTTAATTCTCCAGTTATGACGCCATTCTTCAAGAGACGTGATATGTGCTTGAAGTGTCTGGTATGTAGCAAATTGATCATCATTGACTGATAACACGCAGGTGTTATCAACAGAGGTTGTGAGGATAGTATTAGGATGAGTTGAGTTATCAGCTGTATGTACGGTATAAAGAATGGAATCCAGGACACTGCCTAGAGAAGCACCAGCATACCATAAACTAGGATTTGAATTCCTAAGACTTAATCAGTTTGTCTTAACATTTTATCTTAACCAACTGGAGATATTTTGTGTGAAAAACAGTAAAGTCATTAGTGTTCCATCCGTCAACTAATAATATATTTTATGATGAAAGAGAACGACAAAGCTGCACGTCGATATCGACTGCTTCAACACTTACTTGCCAAACGTTTAAATCTCCCGATTCACAACAACTCATCTATATGACGATTATCAGACCTATTTGGACTAACGGTGTAGAGCTATAAGCCTCCACCAAACCATCAAATTCTTTACACATCCAATCACTCCATTCCAAAATCCTTCATAAAATCCTTGATGCCTCTTACTCGGTCACAAATGAACTGATCCACAATGACCTGATTTGGCACGAACCACATACCTTTTCCTTCCTTAATATTAATACTCATCCAAATCCACTTGTTTTACAACTTGCTTGTAAATTGGCCTCGGGATCTTCTTCTATTGTAGATATTTCATTAGACAACTACTAATGAAATATCTCTAAAGTAGTTGTCATCTATATGTTGCATTATTACTGCACATTTACAGATGTATTCTTGTAATGTAGTTGTAAATTTCCGTTAACAAAAGAATTTTAAAAAAAAGTCTAGGTTAGTTTAAAACTAAGACTACTGGAGCCTTTGATTCAGCAGCCTTTATAAACAGTTTCATTTGTATATAAACCTAATGAATTTCCAACCACCGAACACCAAAAAAAAAGTACATTCAGACTATTTTTTATATTTAAATTATTCAGAATGGCTTTCTCCCAACTAAGTGAGTGTAGCTGAAAAGATTAGGTCGAAAATCCCCAAAGCCTTAGGCCCCCCCCCCCCCGCTGTAATAATCAATGGCAGGAAATTGCGGCTGGGAAGGTATACAAGTTACCCCCTCCCTTCTACTACCGCCGACAGGTCGTCACGAAGGTTCTAAGCTAACTCGTGAATAAAACCAATCTTGTGAGTAATCTCCTCATCGGTATTCATTTACCTTAATCTTCATGAATGACAGTACAAGTCGACTGAGGCTATTTCTTTGAATGACGGTTTGAATTCAATCAAGGTTATTTATAACTACAAGATTCATTGTGAAAAATATTCTGCAATTTTAAGGAATTAGGTTCAAAAGATTCTGTTTCGAAAAAAAATGAGAAGTTCTAGAAACAAAACAAATTAAGTAAGTACTTTTCAGTAGAGAAAAACCGATTGAGTATAATGGACTGCAATAGCACTACCTACAACTAAAGGCCAATATTTTACACACAATACCAAAAAACAAAGGATCGACATTTTGATTTGTCACAATTTTTATTTGTCAAAAATAATTTTATTTATTTCATCCGGTTGGATTTTGATTTCTAACCATAAAATCATATGACAGTGTAGCTAACCTTGTTTCAGCCATCCAATATTGTTCATTAAAATTTTTACTATTGTAGATTTTATTATTGCTAAACCTTCCTAGAACTATGAAGATGATGTAGTTAAAATTTTTCCTGGTTTGGGTAGTTTTACCATTGTAATCTCTATTGGTGCTAACCACATATCGCTGGATTTTTAAGGTGTATGCACATAACTAAACGGTATTAATAAATAAAAAAAATATGATAGATAAAGTATGACTCCTTTAAATGCAAAGAAGCAGTAAGAAGAGGACAAAACTTTATATTAGATTAAGAGCAAAAGAAAAATGGCTATGAAAAAGAAAAAAAAAATAATTAAAACAACTATATCATTCAACTTTGAGAAATCATTAAGCCCAGTAAAAAATTATTAAAATTGTACCTTTTGTATTTTATTTTGAAAAGGAAGTGATAATAATAACATTATTTAAATATAACTAAAAATTTTACCTAACTACTCATTCACTGAGATGACAGATATAACACCGTACTTTTATAACCTCTCCTGTAGAATAGCACTCGGTTATATATCATCACATTTAAAAAAAAAATTAATCAGTAAATTTTACCATTGCTAAACCGTCCTGGAACTATGAAGATGGTGTGGTTAAAAGTACAGATTGCTTTAGTAGTTTTCGCGGTTAGTGATCACAAACGAAAAATGGATTGTCCTTTTATATAATTGTATAGATAACATCATCAATATTTATGACATTATGACAAACTGTATGACCTTCCTAAAAGATGTACAAATATTTCAGAAAATATATAATGATGATTGAATAGGGGACGGGTCTTCTGAAATAACATATGATCAAAAATATAGTCAGTAGGAGGTATTGGTTTTCATAGTCAGTACTAATGGGTATTGGTTTTCATCATGGCATGAATTAATACGCCCACGGGAAAAAAAAATTCCGACCCACATGTTTGTTTTTTCTCTTCCTCGGGTAAAAGTTTCATTCATTTTCAGGTGCCTGCCACCCCATAACCTTTAGACAGGGAATACAAAACCTATTAGGATTATTAGAAACAGCAATTAAATGAAATTATGAAGTATTTAAAAAATATATCACATTTACCAAATTTTAAATTAATGTAATTTATTACAGCTATGATGAGATGAGGCCATACCTTTCCAGAATTTTTTCGAAATCACCTTAGAACTATACCCCATCGAATGTAAGATGTACTAAACGCAAGGGGTGTATATAAGCCTAATTAATTAAAATTTTTATTTAATTAATATTTTGAATAACCTAATGCATTTAATATGCCCTGGGTTAAATATACGGAGACGTATAAAAATGAATCTTTAAAAAAAATTAAAAGAACAATTAGGTAGAATTTTTTGATAGTGTATGTGTTTCTTTAAATATTAAGCATATTCTGAAACTATGGATTTCACTCCATGACCATGTATCTCACCACGCCACAAGATTAAAATGGTTATTTCCCTCCTTCGGAAGACGATACTTCCTAGGTTCGTTCCTTTAAAAATCACTTTCCTCTCAGCCACCTCCCTGCATCATCAATGCAGTAACATTAAAGCCATCAGTGAGTTCCCGCAAAACTAGATCCAGTCCCTCGGACCTATACCTAACTCCCTTCAACACATCCTTCAAACGCTCCATTATTTCCAGAGCTTCTAATTTCTGGAACTCCCTCCCTTCCAAAATTCGCCATTCCTCCATTCATAGTAGCTTTAAATCCGACTTTTTCTTTACTTGTCAGGTATTAAATTTAACAGTAATATTGAAGAAGAAAATATTTATTAAAATGAAATATGAATATTCACAATATAACTGTGATTTTGTTTAGTATTATTTTGTACTATTGTTTTGTCATAACTTATAATAATATATCAGATAAGATACATTTAATTCTTCAGGTAATATATATATTTTAGCTTTGTTAACAGTATTTTTTCGTTTAATTTTTTCTCTCCCCTTATTTTAAATTCTGGACCTTAAGATATAATTTGTTTTTTGTGTGATATTTATAACATGTAATATGGTAAGCCAGACAGTTTTTGACACCCTAAAGGAAATATTAAGAAATATTCATGCTGTAATTATGTAAAGAATAGTTCACTAAAGTTGAAATATGCAGTCATTTTTTCTTAATTACTATACTTTAAGCTAAGCAAGAAACATTATTCCTGGAATGTATTTTATAAGGAACTGACAGAAAATAAGGTAAAATCAGTTATTGATCTCTATGGATATATTTCAAAATATGGACAGAATTGAAAGTACTTTTACACAGTTGAGTTGTAGGACTTAAAAGGAAGTTTATGATTTTTTTTTAAAATATTTTTTTTTCTAATTTTTAAGAGTGCCAAAAACTGTCTGGTTTACCCTAATACTTTTTATACCATAATTTCATTTTAATATTTGTCTTGCTTTTATTATGTACTTAATTTTATATACGGCAGTTAGGTCGCCATTGTATTGTTCATTATAATTATTCTTAAGGGAGTTGGCTCTAGAATGGCTCTAGAATAAAATTTATTTTCATTTAATTTCATAAACTATCAATCTATTTCGCATACAAGTCCTGTGTCGCGTCCTGATCAGCATTAATTTAAAGCGATGTCAGTCTAGGACCTGTTTGCCTGACAAATTATAAATATTTTATAAATAATTAATCATTTAACATGTCCTTTCCCAGAGGTTTGCGTGGGTTCAGATAATGAAGTTAATTATAAAAAAAAATACTAGGAATTACTTGGATGAGGGACATGCAAATGGTAAATAAATTTGACTATTTTTAAAATTAATCAATGTTAAATTTTTAAATACAAATTTTTATAATTATGTATATTCGATTAAAGATTGGCATGTAAAATTACATTTAAAATAGAGATCATTTCTTAATCGAGTATTGTTCAGGCCCGAATCTTATTATGTACATATTGTAATTATCGAATATTAAATATGTTGATTTTTTTTTGAAGAGTTTATTTATATTTTTGTTTTGTTCGTACATCTCTTATTATAAAGTCGGACAATTTATATTTACAATTTATCTATTATATCAGCATATATCGTTCCTATTTTTTCAGTATCCGTTTCGTAATTACCGGCATTCAGTATTGTTTTATTTGTTTAGATTGCTTCTTTAATTTTTCTGTTATGGGTTTTTATCTCATAATTTAGTATTTCACATGTTTAAAATCAAAAATATGACCTAACTTTTGTGTGTGGTCTAATGATTCTGTTTTGATTTTATCTGTTTTACTAATGATTTTACAATAATTTTTATGTTGATGTTTTGTATAAATTTTGTTATACAAAATTTTGTTTGCTTTGTATTAGCGTTTATCAATATATTTTATTATATTTATGCATTTATTTTTTTGTATTTTTTTTTTTATGTCATATACTATACTCCCGGCGCAAGCTAGTTTATCAAGCTAACTTTTAATTGTTTTAATCTTCCCTTTCTACGTCTCTAACGTGAGACGGTTTGGGAGATGAAATATTTTCACCTTACTTAGTAACAAAACAAACTTAATCTAAACTCATCTTAATGAGAGATATGCTATTGTGTAGGTAAGACGTTGTCAATGGAAGGTCATGTTGAGGGATCATGACGTCTACAAGTTCACTTGTAGCGGATAGTGATAAGACAAGCTACAAGACGGGCAAGAAGAGAAGAAAACATACCTCGAGAAAATTGTTCTGGCCTTTTTTATGACCATTCTCCCACCCTAAATGTCAAAAAACACGTACTCATTTCTTGGTAATTTGAGATTGGACTTAAGGAGTTTTCCATTTATATTTAGCTGAAGTGTTTACCTAGAATATTATAAAGTAAAGTACTGGTTCAAAAGTTTATCTATTGGGAACGGCCCAACAATAGTCTATATCCGAAAAGAAATGTCGATTACCAAATATTTTGTCAAGCGCTGTGAGAAGTAAGCCTACCGCGTCTCACGACAAATATATTTATTGATAATTTAAAAAAAGTTTAAATTCGATAAATAGCAGATGGTAGTCTTTAGTCTAAGGACAAGTATGGACTAGAATATGTAGTTAATAAAAAAAATATATATTATATTATTTTGTCTTGAAGAAAAGGCTGACTTTTATAATTTTAAAATAATCCTTTTAATTTAGTGTTGATAAATCTTTTTTCTTCGATAGAGAATCAATTTGTCTTAGAGAATATAGTCCTGACCTTGACATTCTGAGGTCGCTGCAGCGTTAGCATGATGGATGTGGTGTGCCGTAGCAGATCTGTGTCAAGGTGGCCCCATCAATTAGGACCTACGTGCGAAGCTTCGTCATCTATAATCCTCATCTACCTGAGATGATCCTAGCACGGAACAGGAAAGGAGCTAAATCCCTTCAAGCAAAGTCAACACGAATTAGCCTCTTCACTTGTCAAAATCAGTTTCGTACGCATCCATCTCTTATCCTTGTTAAATATATTATTAAAAAAAAAAAATACGTTGATTTAGAAGTTATTGTTAAACATACCTAGAAACACATCTAACTTTTATATTACACTTGACTTATATTATAGTAGAGAAATGTTCAGGGATGCAATTCAGGTATAATTAACACATCCAAATTTATTATTATTATTTTTAAACTTTTTATTGAGTAATTATTAAAACCTGCCACAAATGTGGGCAATAGGTGATATAGATGGCGTATGATTGCATTCACACATTATGAACAGTGAGAAAAAAAGAAGTAAATAAGTAATTAAAAAAGAAAAAGAGAATAGAAAAGAACAATGCTATACATAAACAATTTTAAATATACTGTATAGAAAATGAAATAGTAAAATTTAAAAAGAAAAAAAAAGTAAAATTAAATAAAATAAATAATAGAAACGAATAAAAATAAAACAAAGGTAAAAATACAATCATACTCTATTTAGAATGTACACTCATCCTGGGGATCCCCCATCAGACCTGTCCCTCCACTTATGAAGGGACAAGCCAAGCACAGAGAGATCACTCTTCTCTCTCAGCTGTGTCACTGGTGTAAAAACCCAGTGGAGGCTAAGTGAGAGCGACATAGTACAGTCACACAGGGCGTGAGTAGAAAAGCTGTTCATTGCCAGAACTCAAATATAAGTAAATTTTACAAAAGATCTCGGGGTCACTGCCGTTTTAGTCTGCGGGGGGGGGGGGGGGGGGGGGTATCAGGATGTGTGGAAGTGGATAATGATTGAGCTAGTGGGTTAGGATGAAACGAAAGGTTGCGAAAGTTAATAATTAAATTTAAAAATTATATTTGGAGAGCCGACGTTTCAACGTCTTCTTAAGGGCTTAATTAACCTAAAATATAAGTTAAAATAATATATATAAAATAACTTTTAGCACTGAAGAAGACTCACAAGGTAGGTATAAACGTATGCACTTCCTCATAAAAAAATTTAGATGTGTTATTATACCTTAGTGTAACCCTGACCATTTCTCTACTATAATATAAATAAATTCTAATATAAAAATTTTCTCAGAGCTAAAATAACTTTTAGTCCTTATATTTTATATTATTTTTATATATATAGTTTTTAAACTTATTTTATATTATTTTTTTTAACGTTTACAATAAGAAGTGCTTATCCTGGAATGGCTAAATAAAGCACTACAATACAGTGGTGAAGGCAGAATGTCTATATGCCAGTGAATGTCTGTCCATGAACTACAAGCTGGATAAACTAGAAGCCTTGGAAAGAAGAATCCTCAGAAAAATTGTGGGTGCTGTTCAAACTGAAAGTGGATGGAGACTTCGATGTAGTGAAGAAGTATAAAAGAAAACAGAAAAAATCTCCGAGACAATGAAGAAGAGGTTGACATTTCTCAGACACCTGTACACAATGGACCAAAAGAGAGTTACCATCGGATATTCGATTAATTCTGGAGAAAGAAAACCAGCATGGATTAAGGAAGTAAAAATGGCTATGGAAAGATTAAGCATCTCAGAAGACCGACTATTAGACGGAAATAGATTTAGGGACGTATTGAATAATTTGGAGAGGATTCAAGTCAAAATAAGAACAAAGAAAATCAGAAGACTCTGTACGAAGGAGCAGCGTAAGCAGCCCAGCGAACGCATGAAGGAGTATTGGACGCTGAGGAAACTTCGCAACAAAGAGGAAAAAAATAATGAAGTTGTAGCGTGATCCTAAGTGGTCAATTCGCTTGTAGTAATAATAATTTTAGGTTATTTTAGCCCTGAAGAAGACCTTCAAGGCAGGTCGAAACTTCGGCACTAAAAATTAAAAAAACTTGGATGTCTTAATTATACCTGACTACATTCCTGAACATTTATCTACTATTACATCATATAGTCAAGCATAGCATTTACATCTTGATTTATATTATTTTTTGGGACAAAATTTTCGAAAGAATGCTAAGTGGGTGGATCAAAATTTGAAGTACGACAGTTGCCTAGAATTCGACGGTGGTTACTGACCGCATAAACGATACTTACGATACTAAACACTGAATCTAAAACCATTGTAGTAGTATCGTTAGTAATAGTGCCACATGTATTTATTATTATTTTTTTTTTCACTCACTCAATTTTATTTTCTGTTTTCAATTATCCCAAACGCTGAACATGTATATTAATGACTTTCATACAGCTCTACACTAATTATTGCTTCATTAATAAAGATCAACTTGGCGCCCGCCCACGTGAGTATTAGATCCTAGAGGGTAACTAACGACCCTTGGCGTACTGTAGCTAGGCAGCCTAGCCCTCCTCCATGTTGCGCTATATAATTAGAGCCCTATTGTGAGCCCTTCCCTTCGTTAATGAGCCCTGGACCAGCTATCGAGCGCCCTTCCCAATTAAAAGGAATCAGGCCTGCTTTGGCTGACCTTAACAAGGCCTATGGTACTCTATCTAGGAGGTCTAGGTCATAGTGCACATCTATCAACGCATTCCTAGTAGTTTTAGCAAAAGGTTACTCAAGTTATCATAATTAATCCAAAAAAAAATCCACAATATCTGTACAACTATGATGTAATATTAAAAAGACACAATATTGTGCAATAATTGGACGGCATTTAACAGAAGGGAACCAACCCTTATTGAAAATCTTAAATAGTTAGGTTCTTTTTCTTGAAATAGAAACGTCGGATTCTATTTCAAATAGTTTTTCAGACTTAGATTTTTCCATTAAAATACCTGAACCAAGATGGTTCTTTTCTGTTCCTGTTCCTTCCTATCCAAAACCACCTCTAACTCATTTGTGCATATTTTGTGGATTGGTTTCCTTCTGCTAAATGCCTTCCAATATTTCTTATCATATTACAAAAATAATTACCGTAAACAATTTTATAGAAGGGTTTCACTGTTGATTATACTCTTATATATATATATATATATATATATATATATATATATATATATATATATATATATATATATATATATATATAAGGTTCTTTTTCTTGGAATAGAAAGGTCGGATTCTATTCAAATAGTTTTTCAGCCTTCGATTTTTCCATTAAAATACCTAAACCAAGATGGTTCTTTTCTGTTCCTGTTCCTTCCTATCCAAAACCACTTTTGGAATGTGTGTGATATATAATGTGAAGATTAGGTTCTTAACTAAATGACTATAGACAGATTGATCCTTTGATCCTTATAAAGAAAAATACGTTACTGAAGTCTTTAGCTTATGTAAACAAAACAACATGGGAAACCTATACCCACCCTATAACCTTCCAATAACACCAGCTACCAATCAAAAGGGCTGTTAAACAAAAAACAGTGAATCAATCAATCTCCTCCCCCTTGGAAAATTAGGAGCTTGCTACAATGTACAAAATTATTCTGTGACCTGCGATGGCCTCTGTTTATTTCACTAATCGTTGGATACACTCTTCGGTAGATTTCAAATGTTTCTGTTCAGACGACTACCCATCTCAACATTTATTTGTTTGTTAATACAGGGTGAGCACCTCTTAGTTTAAAAAGAAAAAATTGGTAAAACTAGATCAAAAACGTAGCAAAATGCCGCAGACCTCACTTTTCTATTCCAATCCGTTGCAGTTATACGATAAATCAAAGACTTTTTTGAGGAAACGACGTTTTTTTTACCATAAAAGCTGTAATATCTCCATTTTGTTTAAATATTTTTCAAACTTCTACCACATTTTCGGATTAAATTTCCTAAAAGAGCAGAGTAGGTGTAACTTTGAATTTTACAAACTTGGGGTCCAAAGAACAGCTTGATCTTCACCTTATTTAGGGAAGTTACAATGTCTTATATTACTTCAACGCTCACCGTTTGTCGAAAAACCCATCCACAAAACTACAAATCTCACAAAACCTTGCAAATTTAATTAGCTTTCAAATGATATGTCAAAAGTAATGATTCTGTTTCGATTTCGTGGAGAAATGTACTTTTAAAACCTAAAAAACATGGTGTTCTCATTTGGTATACAAATCAGTTACTTGTGTAAATAAAACATTATAACAATCCCTTAATGGAAATGTGTATTTTAAACATAATAAACTATTTATTGGAATAATAAGCAAAGAAAAAAATTATTGTTTAATAGAAAATAAAGGAAAACTGCCAATAAAGCGACACCTGATCAGAGGACCTTATGTTATTTTATTAGATTTTCAATGTAAGGCTTAAAACCTACTTATAACTAACTTTTATTTATTTTAATATATTTTTTATTATTATACCTTGGACTAGCTATTGTTTCGTGTTAACACATACAAGTTGTGTTATGTTCCCATTTGTTCTACAGCTATATTGGACCTAGGAGAGAAGAAGCTAGGACAAAGATATATCTTCATACAGAACCAATCCGCAGCCCCAGATAGCCACCCTGACCTACATAGTCCCGAAGATATGTTGTTCTTCCGATCCCTCAAGTAATTGCCAACAGTCCCAGCCGGAGAAATATAACACCCACGTCGCATTTAGTTTTATTGTGAAAAAGGAAAATAAATTTTCATCTTGTCCAAGTATTTCTTTCTATAGCGTTCCTCTTCCTAATTTGTTATACGTTGTAATTTTCATTAATATTTACAGAAGGGTCTCCATAATTTTATATCCTAAATAAATCTCTCTAATGTCAAGGAATTAGATTCCTTAGTGAGAATATATGTTTGTTGAATAATAGATAATTATTCCTATGATTACTTAGAGCGACCCTAAAATCAGTTTGAAGATGTGCTATCTCTTGTAGTTCCAGCCTGCATTATTTGTGTTAAAAATCATACATAATACAGTAAAACTATTCTCCCATGATTATATTTTTTAATGTTATTTTACATAGTATGATGATTGGCTTGAATATATCACAAATATTTAATACCAGTATCTCCTGGGGCGAAGGCCCACTCTCATAAGTAAAGGATTCAGATAATTTTGACTAATAATTGAAGTTTTATTTGTTTATCGATAGCAATTTAAATACGCAATTGAACATTATTTCTTCAATGATATTTTCACGCGTATGAGCTGGTTATCCTGAGGAACAAAAACTAATAAGAAAATCTTGCGGTTGATGGACTGCTTTATCAGTGCTTACAACTAAAGGACCATGATTCATATTTTTACAAACAATATCAAAAAGCAAAGGGTCGACATTTTGTATCGGTAATAATTTTGGTTCGGCAGAAATAGTTTTATTGATTCCATCTGGTTGGATTTTAATTTCTAACCATAAAAGTATAAGAAAGTTTGGCGAACCTCGTCTCTGGCACTCAACAGTGTTCATTTAAATTTGTATTATTGTAATTTTTATTATTGGTGAACCATCCTTGAACTTTGAAGATGATGTAGGTAAAATTTGGTATAGATGTAGTTTTGGCGGTTAGTTATCATAAAAGAAAAATGGCCTTTTCTTTTATATAATAGTATAGATAGTCACTGTTTAAAGAAAATGAATACAAAAAAAAATTATAAGTCTATTTCTAAATTGATTTTAATATTTTTAGGAATGCCAGATCCTAATTATATAACTATCAACCTCAAACAAATGAATCATTAAAAAAAAAAGTGCAAAATAAAAAAATATATATATATTTAAAACAAAAAATATTTTTAGTTTTTTCTTGAATGATAAAGACTTATGAATAAAACAAACAACCTGATGATTAATGCATCAAATTTCCTACTTGTTATTTCTTATAAAAACTTTTTTCGAAGCGACTATTCACGTCATTGTGCAAAAATTAGGAAGAAATATGACAGTCGTTTGCTCCATCGGATTACACATACTTAAATATCGCTCATCCGGTGAAACAAAGGCTCATGTAAAAAATGAAATTTCACAGGAAAAATGAGAAATTAAATTAAAATACTTACTATTAACTTTATTGGTATAAGTAATATTCATATAAGTTTTTGGATTGGCCAAACTACAAGTCGATGTTTCTAACGATGTATTAAGCTTTTTTTGGAAGCACTTTTTATGTATTAATGATAGTAATCTTTTTTACCCAATATCGCTGAAAAGTCGTTGTTACACCGGATGAGCGATATTTAAAACATATCTGCTAGTATATATGTAATTTATGCCTGCTAGCATCCAAATAGTCATCCAAAAAATATATATATAAATAAAAATACCTATATAAAATAACTTTAAAAGAACACAATTTTTAAATTTTTTTCATTTTAGTTTTTAGTTTTTCTTCCCATGATGAGGAATAGAAAAAGACCTATTTTTCATCTGCCTCACATGAGCAATGAGATGTGAATGTGAAAATTTTCACCTCACGTTTTCTGTTAAACTCCCATCCATATCTTTTAAAAAGTTCATCCTACGACATAAGTCCTAATAAATAATATGGTAGAAAGTTAAATTTTCTTCAAAATACACATATATATGCCAATTTATATTCAACCTGTCAAAAGTTACATAAATTTTAACTTTTCTTGGTAAAAGAAACATACTAAAGTCCTTCACATTTGCCAAGCGTATATCTCGGAAACAGTACAGAATATGAAATATGTGTTGCTCGGATATTAGTCGTAATAAAAGAGATTTTATCACTCGTGACAATCCTGGTCTAATTGAATCGTTACACGACATAAATTAAACGAATCAACGCCTGAAATGTTTTATTGATGAGGAGGGGCCATAACGCCTTGGCCTTGAGGAACAGAATTTGCATAAAATAACTAGCAAAATGTAAATGAGCCTCTGTGGATATTGCTATTGCTGTATTGTAGTGGAGCTGAGTGGGAGGGAAACATAGCCCCTTAACTAGCTTCCCGAGGTGTAGTAGTAATAGTTAGTGCTCATAGGAATAGCTCTCAGCAATAACTAGGCTAGTCAACACAGTCTAGTTACATTGTAAGGCTAGGCTATTCGAGTCATAATCCTACACGAATGTTTATAATGAATACTTTGAATTTTTTGTTGCTGAATATTTATTATTTGGACTGGAGAATTATTTGCAAATTATTTATTTTCATAGAACATAGAACAAAATATATTTCAATAATGTCCAAAAAAAACAAGAATTTCCTAAGACACCACCATGTTACTTTATCAACAAAAATGTTTGAACTAACGCTTTCTCTGGGCAATCCATTGTTAATAAAAAAAAACATATATATATTTTTTTTTCGTAAACGATTGATAGACGTGTTTACAGTTCCTGGGATTACTGCATTTGGTGAATATAATATTTTTTTTATCGACCCAATTGATATCATTCAAGTCTCAATCAACGGTTCTATGTATTGTTTATAATAATATTCTTATTATTTTGGACATTATTGAAATAAATTTTGTTCTATGTTCTATGAAACCAGTCATCGAATGAAACATTTCTATATAAGTAGCAAATAATTCTTCAGTCTAAATAATAAATATTTGTTGAAATAAATTGAAAGTATTCATTAGCAACATTCATGTAGAACTATGACATCAATAGACTAGGCTTAGATTTTACTATTTTTATCTACATATCTGGCCGGTATATCAGCATATGAATTTCGAATTTAAAAAAAAAAAATTTAAAATCAGAAATAAAAAATTTAAATAAAAACCGAATAAATAGGATCTTCTCCTTTTTTTCCAGCCTAAGAAAAGATGCTGATTCTTCCCTTTGTAAAGTCGGAATAATCTACCGTTCTAGCTCCCTATATATATATATAGGTATATATATATATATATATATATATATATATATATATATATATAGATATATATATATATATATCGTTTTACCCTATATATTTTTATATATATGTGTGCATATTTTTTCAGTTTTTATTGCATATAATTCACAGCCCTATTTAAGAACAATGGACTGCCTCGAAAAAGCGTTAGTTCAAAAGTTTTTATTGAAAATGAAACATATTAATGTCTTACGAATTTTTTATTATATTAAGACATTGTAGGAAGAAATTTAGTCCAGCCACAGAACCAGCTCGAGTAACCATAAAACATGATTTCAAAATTATTTAGCAGAGATACGTTAATTAATTTCTTGGTGGTCTTTATTATTATTTTTGTAATCATCCTGTTGTTAGAAGTAACTTAAGATAAGATAAAAATAAAAGTACTAAATAAACCAAATTGAAACATGAATTCGTTGTAATAATACATTCATTTATTCCAATTCGTATCACCTTATTATTTTAAAGTGCTTTTAAATCTAGAACATTTAAAAAAAAAAATTGTCGAGAAAAAAATACCAAATAATATCGCATGCAATAATACAATAATTTGCACCCCACTTAATACACTTTTCTTCATCGAAGGGGGGGGGTTATTTCTTTAATAGGATAGTGGGTTAAACTCAAAATTGATTAATTTTGAGATGTGGTAGTGTTCTTGCCGATATGCGATTTGTCAAAAGTCTTGGAGTTTCCTCAAGACCCTAAATAAAGGCAGAACATGAGATCCTTGTTAGCTGCTAATTATGTTAATATGAGAGTTCTTCAGCTGGCCTTGGAGTTGAAGGCATAAGTTTGTTTCCCTCTCAACTTTCTTGAGGGAGAAGGTTGTTCAAAAAGCAATCAGAACTAAACAGACTTTACCACCAAGTTGGCAACTATCCTCCACAATTAATTTACTGTTTTAGAGAGCATTGTCTTATAATATTGGTCATTAGTTCTCACTAGTTTTCTTCCCCCAAGTAGAATTTGATTTCTTGATCACATGAAATAATTTTAAATTTGGTTAAACAACCAAAACGCATATAAAACGCAAACCGTCCAAAAAAATTATCAATGTTTATAATTGATGAGGAAGGTAAAAAAAAATAGGGTATTTTTTCCTTACATACCAGACTTAAAAGACAATAAACTGATCCTCGTTTCCGACTACTCTAACATTTACTAGACAAGCGTTCTAAGCTCCCAATAAATTACAATAGACTCATTAACATGACAATAATTAGACCCATTTGGACATTGGGAGTTGAACTGTGGGACTCCACTAAACAATCTAAAATCCTATTTTGTCACAAACATACTTATGGGTCATTCTCATAGCCTCAGCTAAAATTAAAAAAAAAAATTGAATTTTAAAAGTTGCTTAAATTTTTATTATTTTTGAGTTTTCTATTATAATATACCTTCTATTTATTGAATTCCCAGGTGGGGCCAATTTTTACCACTGTTTTGAAGCATTTTATAGAGCTTTTCATAGAAATGCTCTTGACCGTTACTCTTTCTTTAAACATTTTTTTTTCGTATTAAAAAATTATTAATGTCCTCAAATGGATAAAAGTAAATAAATAAAATAATAAAATTTATTATTGATACATAAAAAATTAAAGTAATAAAACAATTGTGATCAATTCTGGAAGAATTTTACAAAAAAACAGTTTAGTTGTTCAACTATTTTATTGAATGAGATTTAATTTTTAATATTTCTTTTTAAGGCATAACTCTATGTTCATGTCCATACCGACCCTCAGTTGAGTTTTTTTTTATAGACATGTACTTGTTACTATGTGAGGGAAATTACAGTTATCCTAAAGATGGCGCAATGTACTCCGAAACTTTTTTTTTCTTATTTTTTTCCTTGTTTTTTTTTTTTTTTTTTTTTTTTTTTTTTTTTTTTTTTTCCCTACCTTGCCTTTTCAGGCATACGGGGTTTTGACGGCAGCGGTTTCAACATATGGGTTTCAACCTGTACTACGAAACATGTTGAAGAAAATAAAAGATAAATAGGAGTTATGCCTAAAAAAGAAATATTAAGGTTTATTTGTTTTTAAATCTCAACCCCTCCCCTCCAAAAAAAAATGAAAATTAAATCAGTGATGTTTCAGCCTTATGAAAGTGTTCTTATATAGCTATGTAACTTGGCGAAAATCGGTTGAATTGTTTTTAAGACCGATTCCCTTCCCCCCCCCTCAATTCAGTGATGTTTCACCCGTATAAAAGTGTTGTTACATTAATATGTAACACTTAACAATTTAAAAAAAAAATAGGTGTGACGGTCGTGAGGAACCTCCCATAATTTAATGTTTATTGCAACACCACAGCCTTACCTAAACGGCTAGTTTTACTAATCAGTTGTGTACATCTAAAAAAAAATCAGATATAGAGTCCAGGAGCTTTTAAAAAATAGGAATCATTTTAAAAACGCGTGATGGTCGTGAGTAAGAAAAAGTACGAGGAAGAAAACTTACCCTGGATTGATGAAAATCTTATAAAATACACCAAAAAATGTCTACCAAACACATCACTTATGAAGATAACCTCACAAGTTACTCTATAGATAGCAATAATTAGCACTAGATTATTCTTGTAGAGAATATTAAAATAACTATTTAGTGTGACGGTCGTGAGGCCAAAACGAGGGACAAAAAGAAAACGGAATTTTCAATTTCCCTTTATAGTTTAAAAATGTTAATTTTATTCTTCAATATATGGTCTCACACTCTAGAAAATAAAAACATAAGTTTTCTAAAAATAAATACTTAAATAACTTCCTTGAAATCTCATTTTATAGGTAGAGACAAGTGAAAGTTATGAGTTTATAAGCTTTTTTGTAGCTATAAAAAAATAAAAATATTTTTCGAAACTAGGCTGTATGCACCGCACCAACTTTAAGGGATCGGTGTACGTTTAAATTCACCAAAAATATTGATTTTGAAGTTTTAGTTCCATCTTAAGTCCAGCAGGACAGTGAAAAATCACTGCCATGAGAATGGCCCTTATACATAACGATCTTAATGTTCCATATGTTGCTGATTTGGCCCAAACCAGATACGTATCCTTCCATGATAAGCTCCATATCCTCTAGAATCTACTAGATTCCAAACTAGCTTACCAGTCAACGATAACTCTCTGAGGCGTTTGAAAATACGATTTCTAATGTAGAATTCCATTCCCACTCAAACCTAATAGTCTTCCAATTAGTCTAATACTTGATTCCCGATAATCCTCCGAGGCGTCTGAAAAGAAGACAGCAGAAAGACCTTCTAATGTAGAATTATTATTGAAGTGCTCTTGATTATTTATAGTTTATTATATTTTATATAGGTTTACGTATAAACAGAATAGGTACCGGCTATAATATATATATAGATATATATATATATATATATATATATATATATATATATATATATATATATATATATATATATATATATATATAAATATATTGGATACAGTTTTTCTCAATATAACAGTATGATTATTATATTTGATTAGGTATAAACTAATCATCAGGTGTATTTTTACATATCAAGATAGAAAGGACTCCAGACTCGGGCCATTACACAATAGCTGAAGGAAGCGAGGTGTCACTGGGGGTAATATGCGCCAATTACCTTCCTCTCTCCGGGCCCCTCCATTTTGCCAGAGGGAACTAATTTGGACCGCGTAGTCTCTCAGCCATATTGCTCAATATCTAGCAACTATTTCCCTTTCGTAATTGTAACTTCACCTCAAATCTTTAAGCACTGCAAATGTAACAGACAAAGTTTCAACTATAATTGATATTATTCTAAAAAGTTATAGATGTTTGAGGTATCATTTGAAATCGAATTTTCCGGAATTATTTGCCTCATCGATGGTATTTAGATAGACAAGTTTCGAGTGTAAAACATTCCTCTTCAGTTGTTAAAAAAAATATTGTGTTGGAAAATCATATTTGCCGAACTTCAGGCGGAATATCGTTATAAAGTTGTGGCAGGATATTTTGTAACAAATCCTAGTAATTCTCACCATTAAATCTGTATTAAACACTATTTGACAGCATTAGAAAGAAGAAAAAACCATCGATACCCCACACGGATAGGTAGAAATGCCTTCCCCTGTAAAATCGACTTAACTGTTCATAAAATTCTCAAATCTCAAAATGTGGTATTCTTCAATATCATCTGCATGCAGAAGCTAATGGTGAAATTGAGGCCTATGTTCACTATCATTGGATTTTAAACCTTACATTACAGACTATTTCAACATTTACTAGACAAACGTTCAAAGCTCCCAATTAATTACAAAAGACTAATATACATGACTGTGATTAGACCTATTTGGACGTACGGAGTTGAGCTTTGGAGCTCCACTAAACCATCCAATTCATCCCGTATCCAATCCTTACAATCCAAAATCCTTCGAAAAATCCTCAATGCACCTTACTTTGTCACCAATAAACTTATCCATAAAGATCTTAATGTTCCATATGTTGCATATTTAGCCCTAACCAGATATCAATCCTTTCATAGTAAGCTCCATAACCACTCCAATCCCCTAACTTCTCAACTTGCTTCCCACACCATTCCTGATAATCCTCTGAGGCGTCTGAAAAGTAGATGGCCCAGGGACCAGAGACCAGTTGTAAATTTCAATAAATTGTTATTTAAAAAAAAACAAAAAAAAAAAACAAACCTTACATTGAAAATCTAATAAAATAAATCCTAAAAATAAATAATAAATAAATAAATGTAATAACATAAAACCCTTTGATCTGTTGTCGCTTTATTGACAGTTTTCCTTTATTTTCTATTAAACAATAAATTTTCTCTTTGTTTTTATTCCAATGGAGACCTTATGTTGTTCAAAATGTATATTTTCATTAAGCGATTACCATGTCTTATTTACACAAGTAACTGATAAGTATGCCAAATGAAAAAAAAACATGTTTTAAAAGTACATATCTCCATGAAATCGATACAGAATCATTAATTTGATCATACCATATGAAAGCTGGTTAAATTTGCAAGTTTTTGTAAGATTTACAGTTGTTTTTTTTTCTTCGATATAGTTTCACCGAATTGTTTTTTTGTTTTTTTACATTAAAAGGGACTCACACTGTATATTTTATGTAGGAAAATTATGATTTTTGAAAAAAAATTTTTTTTTTTTTTTTTTTTTTTAAGTGACAAAGAAAGTTTATTGTTCGGAACTAATCTTTGAACACAACATTTTCAATAGAAGCGGAAATTAATGTATTGATCATTCTATACTGTCATGTGTAGCTTAAGAAAAGATGTTTTAGGCCAAAAAATATTTATGAATATTTATTTAAAAATGTTTTACAACTAACTTATCGTTCTATACAAACGAATTTATAACAATGAAAAAAATTTACACAATAGTTTTAATTTTTTAATAACATGTGAGATGAAATGGCAAACCTGGGGGGACAATACACAGCTGCCAATGTTATAGTGTTATGTTCAATAGTTTTTTCGAGAAACTGGGAAAATGTTTTGTCGCTGGTGGAGACTATAATGCCAAACACCAAGCTTGGGGCTCCCGTTTGTGTACTCCGAGAGGTAGAAATTTAAGATCTGCTCTCCATAAACTTTCGTTAGACACTATATCCCCAAATACTCCAACTTACTGGCCCACATCGAGACAGAAAACCCCTGACTTACTTGATTTTTTCATAACTAAAGGACTTCGCACCATACCTTACACAATAAGTAGCAGTTCCGATCTCTGCTCTGATCATTCCCTGGTTCATTTGACACTTTTTGATGAACCTATAAAAAAAGAGAAAAGATTATTCCTAAACCAAGGCGTTATGGATTGGGACAGTTATCAATCCAAGTTAAATTCGAAACTGCTAATACCAATGCAACTAAAAACCGAAGAAGAAATTGAAGAAGCAGTTGATATATTTACCAAAGCTGTACAGGAATCTGCATGGGCCTCATCCGTTCCTAGAATGAACAAAAGAGGTTCTCTACCGAGTTACCCACAGTACATCAGGGACCTGATCACAGCAAAGAGAAGGGCGCGAAAGGTATGGCAAACAGACAGACTTCCTTCAGACAGACAAACATTTAATAAATTGAATAACGAACTGAAAAGACAAATCATGAAAATCAAACAGACCAAATACGATTACTACTTATCCAATATCACGACAGACGACGGAAGCTTATGGAGGCACACTAAAAAACTTTTAAAGCATCACGAGGTGATAGCGCCTCTCAGAAAAGAAGATGGGTCCTGGGTGGTGTCGGACAAAGAAAAGTCTGAACTCTTTGCTGAACATTTGTCGACTGTTTTTACACTACATACAGACTACCAAGACAATGGACATGAAAATTACCTACAAGAAACTCTAGAAGCTCCCCTTCAATTGACATTACCACCACTGTCTTTCACTCCTTCTGATGTATTGCAAGTAATCAGAAAGCTATCACCAAAAAAAGCTCCAGGATTTGACTTAATCACCGCTGACCTTCTCCAGAAAATGCCCAAAAAAGCTATAGTCTTTCTAACTACACTTTACAACGCAATTCTCAGGACTACGAAATTCCCAGTTCAATGGAAATATTCTTATATTACCATGATACATAAACCAAACAAAAACACCGATTCACCTTCCTCCTAAAGTTTTTGAAAAATTATTTTACCGACGAATACTAGACATACTGACAGATAAACAAGTACTGCCTACACATCAATTTGGATTCCGTTCATTTCACTCAACAGTTCATCAACTACACCGTGTAACGGATTTCATATCAATCTCACTCGAGAAAAGACTATATGCTACTGGGGCATTTCTAGATGTAGCTCAAGCATTTGACAGAGTTTGGCATGACGGACTTCTTTTTAAATTGAAAAATCTTCTTCCTTTTACCTATTATCTGATCCTTCAATCTTTTCTCTCTGATAGATTTTTTTCTGTCCGACAAGGTTCAGAACTCTCCTCTATTTATCCAGTAAAAGCCGGAGTACCACAGGGGTCAATACTTGTTCCACTGTTATATATTCTTTACACTCACGATATGCCACTTAGCCCTCAAACATTGACAGCAACATACGCTGATGACACAGCAATATTAACTAGACATGAGGACCCCACAATTGCATCATTAACTCTTCAAGGCTATTGTGTTGGGCTCCAGGGTCCTTCTCAACTCCTTACCTGGAATCCCTAATTTCTCCATAGACTCCAATCCCATAAACTTCCACAACTCCGTTACGAACCTCGGCATTGTCTTTGACCAAACCCTTTCCTGGAAAGACCATGTTTCCCTAATTATCCGCCGAACAATTTCCACTCTTCGACTCCTAAACCGCTCCCGTAAATTCCTCCCTCAATCAACTCGTCAACTATTAATTACCTTCCTCATATTCCCCCATTTTGATTTTGGTAGTGTGGTGTACGGAGGCCTCTCTGCATCTCAAGACGCAAGATTGAAGAAGCTCATGAACTGTTGCCTGAGATTCGTTCTAGGGATATCACGTTATGACCATGTATCTCACCACTACACAAGATTAAAATGGTTATTTCCCTCCTTCCGAAGACAATACTTCCTTGGTTCGTTCCTTTACAAATCACTTTCCTCTCAGTCACCTCCCTATATCCTGAAAGCATTAACATTAAAATCATCAGTGAGTTCCCGCAAAACCAGATCCCGTTCCTCAGACCTCTACCTAACTTCCTTTAACACAACATCCTTCAAACGCTCCTTTATTTCTAGAGCTTCGAACTTCTGGAACTCCCTCCCTTCCATCATTCGCCATTCCTCCACTTATAATAGCTTCAAATCACGTCTTTTCGTTTACTTATTAGAAACTCAATCTAATAGTCACATCAATGAAGAAAATATGTTTTAAAATGAAGTATGAATATTCAAAGTATAATATTGATTTGTACAGAATTACTTTAGTACCATTGCACTAAATTTATAATAATATTTATATAATTGGTTTCAGCATAATTATATTATTTATCAGACAAGATACATATTTTTTCCGTATAATTTATATTTCTTAGCTTTGTCTACCGCATTCTTTTGTTGAATATTTTTTTGTTTTTTTTCCTAATTTGTTTTTGTAGCTTATTTTCAATTTCGAACCTTAAGATGTAATTTGTTTTTCATGTGATAATTTAAACCTTGTATTATTAATTTTATTACTTTATGTTGTAATTTAAGTTTTTTTTTTTCAATTCCTTAATTTAATTTAAATTGTATTTCCTTGTCTTTATTATATTTCTAAATTATACATACGGCAGCTAGGCCGCCAATAATTGTTCATTATAATTATTCTTAAGGGGCAATAGCCCCAGAATAAAATTTATTTTCATTTCATTTTTCATTTCATTTTATTTCAACACCACTTAACATTACTACAAGACTGGTTCAAACAATGGAAAATAAAACTAAACTACACCAAATCACAGCACATAACCTTTACACTCAGACAAGACTCTTGTCCACCTGTCTTCATCGACAATCAACCCATACCACAAACAAACGAAATTCATTACTTAGGACTGACATTGTTGATAGAAGAATGACCTGGGACCCACACGTAAAACGAAAACGTCTCAGTCTAACCAAGAGATTAAAACTTCTGTATCCAATGCTTCATAAACGGTCGACATTAAAACTCCGACAACGACTGAATACATACACTTACTTACTTAAACCCATATGGACATACGCCACACAAATATACGGGACTGCAAAAAATACACACCTTAAAAAAATACAAATATTCCAATCAAAATTACTCAGACTAATCACGAAATCACCTTGGTACGTTTCAAACCACACACTTCACACTGATTTAGAAATACCCACAGTAAAGGAACATATACATGACCTTTATAGACGATTTCATGACAGACTTCATGGACATAACAACATACTCATTAATGACATGGCCACGACTGACATACCTGGAAATACTCTCAGAAGGCTTAAAAGAAGCTGGATGAGAGATTTGCTCAAATAAATCTCTTTAACCCATGCCAGGAGGAGGTACTATCGAGTGCTAGTCCACACACCATACAAGGCCTGTAGTATTCAATTTCACATCACATTCACTGATTGTTACCCTAATAACAGGTGTGAATTAAAATCTGAAAGAGAAAAAAAAAAAAAAAAAAAAAAAAATTTTTTAATAAATCAATAATTATTATATTCTTACGTTAGGACTTGTGTATTACATTAACTTATTCGGGTAAACATGGAAATCCGTTCTTTGATACCATTTAATTTTTTATCGAATTTAGTTTCTTAAAACCAATAAAGTTTAATTTAAAAATGCTGGATTTTGTTAACCAGGAATTCAAAATACTCAATTGGGGGCTAAATTATACTGTGTTTAACTTATTCTACAGAGACAGGTACTAAACCCATTTGTTAAACTGCCCCACGAGGAGGTTGAATATTGAAATAGTAATCTAGAATGAGAAGGGGGGAGGGGTAGAGGGTACTTAGAGATATTGTTCCTGGCTCAAGTTCTGGGGGGTCCTGACGTCAGGTTGGCTAGGAGAATAGGAAAACGGATATTCGGAATAATTTATGGCTCTGTGTACGTGCTATATACTGCCTTTCTTCTTGTGCCACAGCTCGCAATTTTTTACCACTTTGTAGATATAACATAACATTAAAAATGTAAACTCAACTTTATATAAAACATATAACAAATATAAATATATACATATATATAACAAATATATGAGGAATTAAATGTTTAAAAAATCGAGGATTTTACAAACAAAAGGACGGTAAAATTTGTCAATATCTTAAAACATACTTCAAACCCTCCGTATATGAAATTATATCTGTCATCCCAATGAATAAGTGGTTAAGTTGAATTTTGAGCAAATTGAGTTTTGTGTCTTTAAAAAACCTCCATGATTATTTTGTGTCACTTACAAAGTTCACACAAGTTCGACTGAACCGCTTATTCACTGGAATGACAGATATATTGTCACTTAAGCCGTAAGAACAAGTAACTCGAAAATGACAATACATCGAAAAAAAACCTTAAAATATTTATAAAAACTTGTTAAATATATTTTCGAACGATCAAACCATTGTTTATGGTTGTTGTATTTACTTATATTCCACAAATAAAAATAATTTTAAAAAACGTTTTTTCGATACATATAATGTTTTAATTTTTGTGTTACTTGTTCTCACGGCTTAAGCGACGATATTTAGGTTATTTTAGTGTGTAAGGTGTATAAATATGAGAAAATTGGTGAGCCCCATCATCTAATAAATAACTAAACTGTATTAAGAAATTAAAAAAAATATGACTCTTTGAAATGCAAAGAAGCAGTAAGTAAAGGACAAAGCTTTATATTGCATTTAAATAAAAAGAAAAAGGGGCTATAAAAAACAGAAATTAAAACTCAACTATATCATTCAAATTCGAGAAATCAAGTCCTTTAAAAATATATTTAAATCGTACCTTATGAATTTTATTTTGAAAGGGGATAGGAATAATAATAACACTATTTTATCATACCGACGTTTCGGCCATTGCATTGATGGCCATCATCAGGGCTATAAAAAGAAAATGTTAACAACAGAATCAGGCAACCTAAAAATAAACACGATAAAATAAGATAAAAATAAATAAAAACCAAGTCAATAGTAAATGAAATGTATGCAAAGTGGAAAACAAAAATGTAGGTATTTTATATAACTATAAAGTAAGTACATAAGTTAAATAAAAAATAAAAGCTGAAAACAATGAATAGACGAAAAAATATGTATAATAAAATGAAATTATATAAACAATCAGAAGTGTAAATCAAAATAAAATTAGATAAAATATAAATAAAAAAACTAGTAATCAGATAGAATAATTAATTAGAATATGACATATATTAATAAAGTAATAATCTTATGTGCACATAAAAATAGAATAACAATGGAAAGAAAATACGAAGTAAAATGTAAACAAAAGGAGTCGAAATCTTATAAAAAAAAATAACACGACATATTAAGAAATTAAAATTAAAACTGAATAAGACAAGTTGCTGTCAAGAAAAAGCTTTGATGATGGCCGGCGATTTTGTTGCCGAAAAGTCGGAATAATATGATAACGTTTCGTTATTTTTAATAATTTTAATTTTATTCCTTAGACTGAACCCTCAAAATAAATCTATAAGATATATATTCATTCAGTTGACCAATACTTTAATGATTTATGTTTATATTCTTTAATTTCAAGCAGATATATATATATATATATATATATATATATATATATATATATATATATATATAATGTGCAATACTTGGCGGGAGGTGTTCTTTTATATATATTATATTGTTTATATATATACTTGGCGGGAGGTTGATCGAATTTTTAAAAATTTAATTATAATACAATTTAGTTAGTAAATAATTATTACTATTACTATTATTATTAGTTAGTATAAAATTATTACTAAATTATTTATCTAGTCAATGGAAAACAGCTTAATATATCCTTCGCGCCTTCAGCTTCCAAGAAGACACTTTGAATATACATTTAAGTGATGCGGGTAAGGTATCCTGCAGCGCCTTTGAAGAAAACGGTATGCAGTTCCAGCCCATCTTGTTAATTCCCGATTACCCAATTAGCCAAAGGATATTCATCGTATTCATAATGCTAAAACGGAATAACATTTAATTTTTATAGATTTAGCTTTACAGATTAAATGAAGTTAAAAGGTAATATTTTCATATCAATAAGTTCTTGTTGGCATGAATATGTCTTGGCTGGAGTCTAAACTTTGTTGGTGTCTACACTTTTTTTCTTTAACAGTAAAAAATGTAACAATTTGACGACCAAAAATTTGTCGATATTTTTCTTATCAGAAATTTAATGGAGGATATTCATTTTTATATAAGATTTGTCACTAGGGCCTAAGATTGTATTGTTGAAGTATTGGTCAACAGGATGAATATATATCTTGTAGATTTATTTTGAGGGTTCAGTCTAAAGAATAAAATTAAAATTGTTAAAAATAACGAAACATTATCTCATTATTCAGAATTTTAGGCAATTAAATCGATGGCCATCATCAGGGCTAAAAATGAAAATATCAAATACAGATAATATAAAAAAAAAAAAAAAAAATAGAATAAATGAAGATGAAAAAAAAAAAAGTCAATAGTTAATGAAATGTAAGCCTGGTGGGAAACAAAGTTCACAGAAAATATAAGAAAATTATATAAGATAGGTTTAGGAGCTATATTGGTTAAAATAGAAAAATTTCTGTTATAACGTTAATTTCACACTCAAATGTTTAACGTTTTTTTCACCCTCAAAAGTAACATTTTGACACGCTCTAGCTCTGCCATTGTTGCTCAGATCAACAATTTTCCGAAACGTTTCTGGTCAGAACTTTCATAGAAAATAGGTTTTGTTATATAACATTTGTCGCTAGAACCTACCGTTTAGGAGACATGTTGGTTTAAATGAAAAAAAGTCATTTTTTGCCTACATTTTTTAATTGTTGGTGCTTTTTTAACAAGCTCTAGCTCTGTTGGTGTTGTTTGGAACTAAAATCTGCCGACAGTTTTCTAATCAAAAATTTAATGGAGAATGTTTTTGTTATATAACATTTGTCTCTCGGACCGACCGTTTAGGAGCTATGTTTGTTAAAATTTTTTTTTTTTTATATATGCATTTATTGAAATTTACAACTGTACAGAATATATACATCAAGTAAATGTATTGACAACGATTATAATAACATGTTAAAACTTGGAAAGAACTACTCATCAGTAGCACTTTATTAAAAGTTCTACACTAGAAGGTCTCTAGGCCATCTTCGTTTTAGACGCCTCGGAGGATTATCAGGAATGGAGTGGGAAGCAAGTTGAGAAACTAACGGATTTGAGTGATTATGGAGCTTACTATGAAAGGATAGGTATCTGGTGTGGGCTAAATCACCAACATATGAAACATTAAGATTTTTATGGATAAGTTTATTGGTGACAAAGTAAGGAGCATTGAGGATTTTACGAAGGATTTTGGATTTTAAGGATTGAATACGAGATGAATTGGATGGTTTAGTGGAGCCCCAAAGCTCAACTCCGTACGTCCAAACAGGTCTAATCACAGTCATGTATATGAGTCTTTTGTAATTAATTGGGAGCTTTGAACATTTGTCTAGTAAATGTTGAAGTAGTCTGAAACGGCGGGCAGTTTCTTGTCGTTTTAGTCTTGTATGTGGATTCCAAGTTAGTCGTTTGTCCAAGTGGAGTCCAAGGTAGCGTATCTGTTCAACAGGGATTAGTGGAATATCATTAAAGGATACTGTAGGACAGGAGGTCGTAAAGGTTATTTGGTGGGATTTGTTTGAATTTATTTTGATTCTCCATTTTTGACACCATTCTTGAAGGTTTAGGATATGGGATTGGAGTGTTTGAGAGGTAATGAAGGGATCATTATTTACTGATAACACACATGTGTCTTCAGTGTAAGTAGTGAGGACAGTGGTAGGATGAGTTGGGATGTCAGCTGTACACTGTGTAGAGGATAGGACCTAGGATACTACCTTGAGGAACACCGGCAGATTGGGTAAAGAGAGAAGAATAGGAAAAGTTATGATTCACTTTGAAGGTTCTATCGCTAAGATAGGTTGTTTAAATTTTAAAAAAATAATCACTTTTTGCCTACATTTTTTAAGTGTTGGCGCTTTTTTGACACCGTCTAACTTAATTGGTATTGTTCGAAATAAAGTTTTCGACAATCTGCTGATTAGTAATTTAATGGATAATATTTATGGTATTATAACGTTTGTCGCTAGGATGTACTGTTTAGGAGCTATATTGGTGTAAATGAAAAAAGACACGTTTAAAACCCCTATTTTCTTAAAACTTTGTTTATTTCGAATAATCAATTATTGTTAATTTAAATAATTGTATCCTAAAATTTAAATTAGGAAAAGCAGTAGGTTATAGATTAGAGTTTTCCCAATCAGGGAGAAATGAATTTTTTTTTTTTAATCTGTGTGTTATGTATGAATAGATATTTTTATTTTAATATTAGGATAAGCATAATTATTATAAAAAGGGTCTTCGAAGGATCCTTCCCTTCCTCTGTCATAAAATCTGATATCCAAGGAAATCCTAAAGCACACGCTAAACACAAAAGCTGTAGACCAGTGACAGACACGTTGGAACACAACGCACAAGGGAAGACATCTACATAATGTCATTCCAGACTTACGGACCTACAATAAATCAGACTCATGGACTGACTCCTACATTACACGAGGAATCACAGGACATGGTGGCAGTCAACAGCTACTTTATATTCATTATAGATTTATTATAAATTCAAAATAAGAGATTCATTCTAATGTCCTTGTGATTTCACTCAAGAACAAAATATACACCACCTCATATATGAATAAAGCCTACTCACTGACTACAGAACTATACTACAAACAAAAACAGTACAGAAACTAGGGCATTGGCCTATGGACGGTCAGTGTTTGATAAACAATATGTTTGAAGGTTTCAAAATAGTTTTTAAAAAATTCCTTACCAAAAATAGAGGATATCAATATAAAAATTACATGTACATTGTATACTTTAAAGTAAGGTGTGTACAGAAATAAATAAAATCCCTTCCAACAGGGTTACTGCTGGAAGGAAAACACTAAAAAAAAATATTATAATTTAAATATACTTTTAAAACGTAAAATATGTTCTCTTTTGATAAATAATATACCGTTCCTAATCAAGCTGTCGAAGGCTGCTTCAACCTACTGCACTAGAGAGTTTATAAAAGTAAATTAAAAACCTCCAGGGACCAGTTAGCTTAAGATGGCTTTTTTTATTCCAGAGAGTCCCCGCGTAATAGCCGTTCCGACGAGGGCGGTAGCAACTTTAAAAGGTTCTCTATTCTCCTTCTGTCTGCCCTTTTTGAATATAACGAAAAGAAAGAGGTCTCTTTATTTCAGAGCGGGTGGCCCTTACACAGGAATATTGGATGCCACGTTTATGGTAAATCATATTATTAAATTTTCATGAGCTACGGAAGGCAAAGTGGTTCCAGTAATGCATGCTAAAAAGGAGCAAAATTATTCTAGTCACTAATAAAAAACATAGCTTTATTAAAAGTATAATTTTCTTTAAGTTATATATCTAAATGTTATTAGCAAAATGTATATAAATAACGTCTTATAGTTTATATATGTTTATAATATAAACCGTTTAATAATGATAATTCTATAGCTGACTATAGGATGTAATTTAAGTATTTCTTCACTTCACTTCAGGGTGCAGTCAAGTAAATAAACACGTCCAAGTTTTTAAATAACAACTTTATATTTGGCGTGCATCCCAACTCATCCTACCACTGTCCTCACCACTTACGCTGATGAGACATGCGTGTTATCAGCAAACAATGATCCCTTCATTACCTCCCAAACACTCCTATCCCACATCCTAAGACTTCATGAATGGTAATTCAAGAATCCAAAAAAATCTCACCAAATAATCTTTACCCTTCGTCGTAAACGTAGGACTTCCTGTCCTACACTATCCTTTAATGATATTCCACTAATCCCTGTTCAACAGAACCGCTACCTAGGACTCCACTTTGACAAACGACTTACTTGGAATCCTCATACCAGACTAAAACGACAAGAAATTGCCCTTCGTTACAGACTACTCCAACATTTACTAGACAAACGTTCAAAGCTCCCAATTAATTACAAAAGACTCATTTACAAGGCTGTGATTAGACCTATTTGGACCTACGGAGTTGAGCTTTGGGGATCCACTAAGCCATCCAATTCATCTAGTATCCTATCCTTAGTATCCAAAATCCTTCGAAAAATCCTCAAAGCTCCTTATTTTCTCACCAATAAACTTATCCATAAAGATCATAATGTTCCATATGTTGCTGATTTAGCCCAAACCAGATATCTCTCCTTTCATAGGAAGATCCATAACCACTCAAATCCCCTAATTTCTCATCTTGTCCCCCACACCATTCCCGAAAATTCTCCGAGGCGTCTGAAAAGAAGATGGCCTAGAGACCTTCTAGTGTAGAATGTTTTATTGAAGTACTACTGATGTGTAGTTTTTTTCAAGTTTTGTCAGGTTATTGTAATAGTTAACAACACATTTACTTGATGTATATATTTTGTATAGTTGTAAATTTCAATGAATCAATAAAATAAAATATATATATATATATATTTTATATATATATATATATAAAAAAGTATTTATTATTTATTATAAAATTATTATAAATTTATTATTTATTATAAAATATTTATATATTTTTCGTGCCGTCGCACTTAGGGGTATTTAGCTAATCTAAGCGGCCAAAAGTCAATTTTATAAAATCCACATAAGGTTAATAAAACCAAGCTATTTATAAAGTTGGATAAACAGAGGATATTATGGGACCCTTGTCCCTTCCTTCCCTGCAATAACTAAGTCGTACGAAAAATCGTAACTGCCCCATTCTGTCAGTCCAACAGATCTCACACTGCTTTCAAAGTGTAATCACTTCAGTTAAAAGGAGTTTTCTTTTGTTTAGTGTTATCCCTCATAAACAGAGTTATTGATCTTGAAGCTGCAGGTGAGGACACATACTTTTGAAGTGGTTATTATGTTATTTATCAATGTATCAGTGTCATTTCGGCTGTTTGAAAAAGACTGTATTTTTCGTTTATTTTCAACTAAACCGGGCAAATCTTTTCTCTTTAAAATAAAAAAAATATATTAATCAACGGGACAACAATTAATTATTTCATAATTAAAATTAGATACAATTAAGACATATTTTAACTATTGGGAACTATTTTAGTGGACCAGTTAAAGAACAAGAAGTAGCAATTTTTTGTTTAAAACCTAAATTTAATCAGAGATGGAAAAAAGCTGATCAAATAAAAAAAAAAAATCCTTTAAAAAAGACGATTGGTTGCAAAAAACATTTGAAATACTCACTTTAATTAATTAAATTCATTAAAAAGCACCTTATTCACACTGGAAAACAATTGTTATACTGTGAAACATATCGTGTTACATACTCTGATTGACGCAAATGTGTGTAATGCCGTCACATTAACATCAACCATGAGGTTCTACTTCTGTGGAATTCAATAATTTGATAAAAAATCATAAACATTTCGTTGATACCGATGCTTTTTCTTTTAGTTTACCTATATAGCACGCCAGGTTCTGTATGTTCAAAAGCATATTGCATCTTCCTGAGGAAATGTGGTAGCGATTTCAAGCTATACAGTCAAAATTTTACACGAAAATGTTCCAGGAAAGAATTTATAAGTATATTGAATTAACTTTTTTTTCTTTTCTAATAACATTGTCTGAGCTTAATATGATTATAAAAATATTTTTCGACAGTTAACAGGCATCAAATAATTTTGGCCGCCTAGATTTTTAAAATACCCTTATGTGCGTCGTTTCGACCTGCCTTGCAGGTCTTCTTCAGGGCTAAAATGACAAAAAATTGAATGAAAGTTTTTCATATAAATAAATAAATAAATATATATATATATATATATATATATATATATATTTTTTTTTTTTTTTATTCTTTTATTAATAGAAATTTACAACTGTATTACAAAACACATCTAGTAAATATGCGGTATATATGAGATATAATGACATGAATACAACTTGTAGAGGAACTACCCATTGGTAGTACTCTAATGAATATTTACAAAAGAAGATCACGAGGCCATTTTCTTTTCAGACGCCTTGGAGGAAAAATAATTTAAAAATAATACAAAGTAAATCAGTTAACGAGATAATTGACAACTGTTTACATAATTAGAAGAATATCTGAATCTAATTAAGTTAAGATATTCTTATAATTATGTAAACAGCTATTAATTCTTTCGTTAACTAATTTACTTTGTATTATTTTTTAAATTATTTTTATTTTTAAAAAATTGTTCGTATCCTCTTGGTTACATCCAATTTTTTGTTATTTTAGCCCTGATGAAGACCTGCAAGGCAGGTCACAACGTAAGCACGCCAACCAAATATAAAGTTTTTTTATTTAAAAACATGGAATTCTTTATTTACTAAACTGTTTAATACCTTTGAATATTAAGTACAAATAAGTTTTTCTGTGTAGCTGCTAATAAAGAATTTTTTTTTAATTCACAGATTAAAATAATACAAGATAAAGTCACGCTATTTTAAATTAAACGAACAACACATTATAAAAAAGTTCTTTTTTTCGGAACGAAAATTAATTACAAGAACATAATTCAAGCAGAAAATACAAAAATTTATGTTTATAACGTACACGTGTGTTCTAATTGCAGTATACCATAAGGAAAAAGTTCCAGATAAACATGTCAGCTCTACACTCACGCAATTTTATCGCGTAGGATGTCGATTCCAGATAAATCTAAAATTGAGCTATCCATTAAGTTAATGTAGCTTTTGAGAAATAAATGGCGTGTTTAATGAATATTAAGCCAAAGTTTTAGTATTGCAGGTTTCATGGCAGATTTTAATTATTTTAACAATCTACGATTTATTATTTTAATAAATGTAAGAATATAACCCATGTATTGTCAATGAATTCGGTTTTATTATTATTATTTTTTTTTTTTTTTAATTTTTTTTTTTTTATAAATCGAGTATTGATCATACCGAGTAATGTTATTACGTTAAAAGTTGAAATAAATTATGTATAGTTTAATTAATTAAATTTTACTAGGATCATTAATTTTATCTCCTGTTTTGGGTTTCCATTTTATGATATGAGGTGGTGAGAACGTTTTTCTGGAATTAATAGTCCATCATGGAAAATCAATTTTTTTTATTTATCATTTATTTATTGGGTACACTTACTTACTAAAACCCGTTTCGGCTTACACATCATAGATATATGTTCCAGCCAAAAAAAAAAAAAAAAAAAAAAAAAAAAAAACACATAAAGAAAGTACAAACATTGCGACTAATCTTCATGGTACGTTGGCAATATAACACTGCATGCAGTCCTACACATAGCCACTGTACTGAACCACATCAAAACAAAATACAGAATATTTCACGACAAACTATACGATCATCCAAACAGATTCATACAAAACACGGCTACAATAAATATTCCTGACAATACGTACCGAATGCTAAAAAAGAGCTGGACGAGGGACTTCCTTAAGTAACAAATAACCTAAAATAATGTCAGGGTACAGAGAGGTATTGGATTTGTACCACGAGGTCTGGGTACTGGTCTTCTTCATGCTTTACAAGTCTTATTTATTATTTTGTTCAACAAAGTCGCTGATTGTCTTCATTAAATATATATTTGTGGAATTTACAGTTGTAAATTTTGTTACAGTTGTATAACAAAACACCAAGTAAACTCGCTTAATTACGGAGTTGTATGAGGAAAAATGTAGTTTTTATACGAGGCAGAAACCAGAGAAACTAACCATTATTAGAACTGCATTAAAAGCTCCCGAAGCCTTCGCCTTTTCAGACAGACCGGAAGATTATGGGGAACAGAATGAGGAGCAAGTTGTAAAACATATATTTAGGTTGTCGCGAATGGAAGGGTATCTGTTCACAAGTGAGCAACATATGGGACATTACGGTATTTGTGGATTTGTTCATAATAATAATTTAATTAATTTTCAAAATGGACAGCGATGGTGAATTTTTAAAAGGACAACAATGATTGTACATTCATCCGCCATCTTAAAATCGTTAAATCCTGGATATATACAGCCTTGGCCAAAAGTATTAGGCACCAACAATATTCTTACCAAATATTTCTCTAAGAGTATTAACTAGCAAGAATTGAGGAATAACCCATTATAAGAAACAAAATAGTTCCTTTTAGTTGGGTTATTCCTCAATCCTTGCTAGTTAATACTCTTAGAGAAACTACTGGTGAGAAACTTTTTGTTGCCTAATACTTTTGGCCAAGGCTATACATGACCAAGTATGTCCTTCCGCCACTTTAAAATAGTATACTTAAGGCAAACACTAAGGAGGGTGACCAAGGATGTCCTACGGCACCTAAAATTGTAGGGTTCTATCAAATATGAAAACAGGCGTAACGGAAAATCCAAAGGATTTAACTGGAAGAGAGAGTGTCGTTTGTAAAATACTCGTAGGTAATAATTTAATTAATTTTCAAAAAAGGCAGCAATGGCGGATTCTGAGTCTGAGTCTGAACCGATTCTTGTCTTTCCATTCTTACATGAGGGTTCCATGTGTTTTTTGTCGAGATAAAATCCAAGATCAACAGTGTTTAGCGGTACTCCATTAGAGGATAAGGATGTACAGGATGTGGTAGACTAATGCAAATTATATTTGTTGAGAGTTGTGGAATTTACCTGACATCACCAATAATGACACCATTCTTCAAAAAGGAGTGATGCATGACTGGAGGATCTGAGAAATCCAAGTTATTAATGGAATTCAGCTTCACTGTTGAGATATAGATGAACTGGATGGAAACTCTAAAGAATTATATTCATTGTATGGTAGCGGATTGAATACTAATAAAAAAACCCTGCTCCTTTGTTCCATATTCTTTGAAGACAACATTTGTAATTTATCTATTTGATAGTAATAACTGCAGTTTATAATCCAATATTAATATTACTAAATCTTTGTAAAAATGTTTGTATGTTAATTTTGTTAGTGCGTACTTCTAGGCTAACTGTGGTGCGATGCTGTTTCCCATAGTTATATAGCTGACTAAGGTCAGTAAATTAGAGTTATAGGAAGGAAGATTTTGTTAATATTTCGCTTTCGTTGAAAGGATAAGTATAATTAGTTGATATTAAATCCCTGACTGACGTGAAGAAGTGGGTAAGTCAAAATGGTGTAGTTTTCATTAGAGCATTTTTCATCGTTGTCTTATCCGGTGATTATATTTCAGGTGATTGGTTTATTTTATCATCATCATCATCATCATCCGTGGCGCTACAACTCTGGCATAATCAAGGCCTCCTGCAGCTTGGTCCGCAAGTATTCTCTATTGGATGCCGCTGTTCTCCAATTGCGAATAAGATGAACCTGGCATTCGCTGCCACTCTATCGGATTTATTTTATAGACAGTTAAAATTAGCATATAAAGTCGTTGGATTTTATAATGGCCGAATCCCAAAAAGAGTAATCAGTTTTGAACCTTCAGGTAAACACTCGAGGCGTAAAACGAGGCGTAGATGGGAGGATTGCGTTAAGGCTAATCTTGGGGATATTGGTTTTGATGGGTTTGATCGTAAGGAGGTTTGGTTAGAGTTAGGTGTTGTTTTCGAACCTCTGAGTTCACTAAGCTTTTTATTTCTTCAGTGTTAAACATAACTTACTTTGGCCGGCAGTGAATAGTAAATTTATTTTCTCTTATTTTAACTACGACTCCGGGGACCCTAGCGTCTAAATAGTGTATACCTAATCCTTCATACATTGGGAAGGGTAAAAAATAAAAAATGGATAATGACTATATTACATACTTGTATAACGATTGATCATAAAACAATAAATAGCTCCATACCAAGTACTTTCATATGTTGTTTTAGTTCAGTATTTTTTGAGTTCTTTTTTATTATTACGTATCGATATTTAAAACTTCCTGTATAAAAATAAATTAAATATATGTCAGATTTTTAAAGAAAATCATCATCTGGTGGAACTCCAATAAAAGTTCTATAAGCCTTGAAGGATTATCGGGGATCGAATGTGAAACAAGTTGAGAGATGATTCGGCTTGGATAGTTATGGAGTTTATAAAGGGAAGAATGAAATAACTGTTTCGAGCCTTTTATGGTACATTAATCTTATTATTAATGGCTTTATTTGTGACATATCGAGGATTATTGAGGGTTTTACGACGATGTTTATGCAGTAGGGATTGAATAAGAGGTGAATATGATGTTTTAGTAGTCTTTTTTTCCTTTCAAATTTTTATTCAGACCTGTTATTGGAGTGAATTTGCTCATATTTCAATACTACAGACCTTATAGGCCTGTGGGAGACTAGCACTAAACAGTACCTCCTGTCATGGATAAGAAAAAAAAAAAGATTTATTTGAGCAAATGTCTCATCCAGCTTATTGTAAGCCTTCTGAGAGTATTTCCAGGTATGTCAGTCGTGGCCATGTCATTAATGAGTATGTTGCTATGTCCATGAAGTCTGTCATGAAATCGTCTATAAAGGTTATGTAAATGTTCCTTTACTGTGGGTACTTGTAAATCAGAGTGTGTGGTTTGAAAAGTGCCAGGGTAATTTCGTGATTAGTCTGAATATCTTTTATTTTAAATATTTTTGTTTTTTTAAGGTGCGTATTTTTTTCTGTATATTAAAGTGGCTTATTTCCATATGGGTTTAAGTAAGTAAGTTTATGTATTTAGTCGTTGTCGGAATTTTAATGTCGGCCGTTTATGAAGTATTGTATACAAAAGTTTCAGTCTCTAGTTACGACTGAAACGTTTTTGCTTTACCTACCCAGGTCATTCTTCTATCGGATGTAAGTCCTAAGTAATGAATTTAGTTTGCTTGTGGTATGGGTTGATTGTCGATGAAGACAGGTGGACAAGAGTCATGTTTGAGTGTAAAGGTTATGAGCTTTGATTTAGTGTAATTTAGTTTTATTTTCCATTGTTTGAACCAGTCTTGTAGTATTGTTAAATGGTGTTAAAGAGTTAATATGGAATGGTCAGACCTTTATATTGCTGTATCATCAGCGTATGTTGCTGTTAGTGTATCAGGGCTAAGTGGCATATATTCGTAAAGAATATATAAAAATGGAACTAGTATTGATCCCTGTGGTACTCCGGCTTTTACTGAATGTATAGAAGAGATATCTGAGCATTGTCGGACAAGGAAAAATCTATCATAGAGAAAAGAAGGATTGATGAAGGATCAGATAATAGGTAAAAGGAAGATGGTTTTCCAATTTAAGAAGAAGTAAGTCGTGCCAAAATCTGTCAAATGCTTAGGCTACATCTAGAAATGCCCCTGTAGCATATCAGTGAGATTGATATGAAATCCGTTACACGCTATGGTTGATGAACTGTTGAGTGAAATGAACGGCATCCAAATTGATGTGTAGCCAGTACTTGTTAATCTGTCAGTATGTCTAGTATTCGTTGGTAGAATAATATTTCAAAAACTTTAGAACACAGAAGAAGACGAATGAAGAAGGTGAATCGGTGTTTTGGTTTGGTTTATGTATAATGGTAATATGAGAATTGTTAATGTTACATAATTACAAACGAAAAAATATCTTCCATTTAAATTACTCAAACTTGAGTGTTGATTTAATTTTAATTTAAATTATTATATCCTAAAAAATAAAATTTGTTTTTAACTTTATTGTTTTATATATACCTTTTAATGGAAATAATGTAGTAAATAATTAATTTAGTAAATAAATTAATATATTAAATGTTTTTTTTAAAAATAATTCAAAAATATTTGTTATCATTTGGAAATGCATATTTGTATTGCGGGTGAGGTATTATGCAGCGCCTTACATCGAAAAGCTACCGTTTTTGAACCACTTTAATTCAGCATTTAATTTATAATTAAGACAAAAATCATTATTAGTTATTACATTTTAAATATCTAAGGAGAGTATGAAAATAAATAAACACACTATTTTGTAGTAAAATTTCATATTGCATGCTATGTTTGAGCACGTTATAAAAATTCTAACTTCTTTACGTTTTTAAAAACATCTGATCCAAAGAAATTTTTATCGGAAATTCATATAAAATGTAAATTAAAAAAAAAATGATTCGTGTTGACTTCATGACCAAAAAAAAAAAAAAAAAAAAAAAAAAAAAAAATAAAAATTATTACAAAAATAGAATATCCAAAAAAAAATAATTATTCATTGCACAAAAATAATATGATTTAACCAAAATTGTGTTCCTTAGATATTTTTAAATTATTTTTTCTTATTTTTATACAAATATAAAATAGTAAGTTTATTAGCACAATTTTTTAATTAATTTTTAACATGTACATAACATATGATTTGAGGATAACATGATGCTTAGAAACGAAAACGTCAAAATATTTTTTTTATTTACTACATTGATAAATACTTAATATATTTTAAAAAAAATTTTACTGTAAAAGTAAAAATAATAGAAGTGGTATAAGTTTTAATATTTGTTATTTTATTGTACGTGCCTATAGATTGTTTTAGATATTTACCAGTGATCTAGAACCTTTTTTTTAAAAATATATTTTCGTCTGTTCTAACTTATTTCTGCTATACTCATTCTCAAATTGGACATTCATGCATGTTAAAAAAATTACTAAAATATATATATATATATATATATATATATATATATATATATATATATACATATAAAGTTTTTTCATATATATTCATTCATTCATATATATTCATATATTGAAGGTATGAATTTATAATAAAATGTTTAAACTATTTTAACTTCTTCCTGCTTTGACATTTTTGGTTGATGTTATCACATCCAGTTATCAGGGTTTAAGTCCAGGTTAAGGATACTAGCTGTAAATCAGAGAAAAAAATTCTAATAATAAAGTACTTTAGCTATAGTTATTTGTGTACACATCCTTGGCTTGACGTTTGACTGAAGAATGACACGGGGTCCACTGATAAAGAAAAAAATTAAAACACTCAACCAAAGATTAAGACTTTTATATTCCTCTCCTAACGTTCAACTCTACGATCTAAACAAAAAATGAACATTTATAATTACTTACTGAAACCTATTTGGACATACGCTTTTCAAATATAGGGAACAGCTAAAAAGATACATTTTGACAAACCCCAAATCTTCCAGACAAAAACGTTTAGGATAATCAAAGAAACACAATGGTACGTAAGCAACACAACTTTACATACTGACCTACGCATAGCAACGAAAAATTACAAGGACATTCTAATACAATAATAAACGACATGATCACAACACTCAAAACTAAAAGGGAGCTGGATGAGAGACCTCCTAGTCTAAAATAAAATGAAAATAAAGACTGGAGGTCCCGCTGGGTCTGCTCTCCCTCATGCCTTCCAAGCCTTTTATATTCTTACAATACATTCAATAGTTGTCAAATTTTAATTGACAAGTGTGAATAAATATATAAAGTAAAAAAAATAAAAAAAATTGTGTAACGTTATAGTTCATGGGCATTATAACAGTAAAGTGTATTCAGACATTGCTGTAGTGACAGACCATTGTTGAGTGTGATGCTTGAGTGTTTCATTCTGATCCTGACAGCTTACACACAAGGAGCATGGCTCCTTTGACCTGACGCAGTGCTGATTATTTTCGCCCTATCTGTAGATTGCTTGGGTCCTTTTACGATGAGCGTATACTTTTAAGGGATAAGGACAGACAGTTGTCATGCCTGAGGGATCTAGAAATAGTTGTCGTAGGGATAGCCGGTTACCTTGTGGAGTATGGACGGCCTGGAGATGGCGACCTGGACGGCCGGCTGCGGGGCCTGCTGAGGGGGGGCCCTGAGGAGAGCGGGCCCCACGCGGCGGTGCAGCCTGTCGATGGTGGCTGCCTCCTCCCGCCTCCTGCTCGGGGGCTCCGCCCGCCAGCTCCCGCACCGCCGCACCTGCTCCAACCAACTGCTATCCATCTACTGCCCGCTCTCTCCAGTCCCCGCCGCCCCCTAGCGCCCTCCCCTCCACCCCCTCCCTCTCCAGTGGAAATTTCCGCTCCTCTGCTGGCTGGAATAATTAATACTTACACTATCATAATAACTAATTTATAATAATACCGAATATTAAAGGCAAAGCTTTGTACAGCAGCTTACAACTAATATCTCACCTTGTCGAAGTACTTTGTCCAAAATATACACCTACAAATAGAGTTATACGCTTGAACATGAAACTATACATACCAGATTTAACTAATAGTATTTTCAATGCCACACGCTATGAGACGGTGTCCATCATTGTAGCAATAAGTAACAGTACTTATCTTACAGTTCAGATCACACCGATATACTTATGCAAATATAAACATGATCACAACTAATGTGCAGTTTATTTATTGATACCAAATTAAGGAAGGAGAATTCTTTATTGATGGTCTTGCGCTAGAGGAAGTACATGCCGGAGGGGCGAGGAGCCCTCAAGATCAAATAGCTCAGGCTTTTGTGTCACTACGGACAAGTTCTATTGGGTTGGCAAATGCGTTCTTTCGGTTTTTCTGTTTATTTTTATATCATTACGGTCCATTTCTTATCTGATGAATAAGGGCCCCCGCGCACTGACAACTTTAATTACCAACAACTAAACAGTTTTGCTATGTATCTAACCTATATGGTTTAATTTAACCATATAGGTTAATTTAACAAAAATAATATCCTTGTGATACGCAATAAGCTAACCCGTTCACAGCCCATAGCAGAGAGACACAGCTGGGTCATACAACAAAGGACAGTTTCTCTAACTGCTTGTCCCTTAAATTGTAATATTAGGGGTAAACACGATATTTAAGGTTTTCTAAAATTCAAGAAACTGAGAAGTCGGTGGGCGTGTACTTGGTCGAGGGGGGCGGAGCCTATACTTCAAAAAGGGCCGGAAAAATAATTAGAGGGTCTGTCTGTATTGTTAAAAGTGGCTGTTTTCCGCCCTCAACCTGCTCAGCTGCACCGGATGGGGACCAGGACCCTCCACCGATGACGCGCTTACACATCATAGCATATCCCTCAAAGATAAGTCTAGGTTAAGTTTATTTGTTACTATTTAAGTCTTAAATTAAGTTATGATCCTGAATTTGCATATTGTTATTTTATGTCAGCCCTTAATTGAATATACGTCGTTTTTAGTTTAACCATACAATTTATTGCCAAGTTGCATGTCATTCATCTAATCAATATATTTTGATTCTTATTCATATAATTAACACATCTTAATTTCTGACCCCACCATAACCTGGTGGAGATGAGATGATATAGAGTCTGAGTTTGGTTGTGCGACTGACCAGTCTACTTCTAAATAGTTTAGATAGACTGAAATAGGATCGATTAGCTGCCATCATTCGACATTTTATTTCTTCTTCTTCATCTAGGGAGTCGTTGATCATCGATCCTAGGTATTTAAAACTTTTAACGCACTCAAATCTATAGTTTCCCATTATGTAGTGTTTCTGCGGGTGCACTGGATTCTTCCTTCTTAACGTGAGAATCTTTGTCTTATCCTCGTTAATCTGGAGACCCATTCTTTTTCCTTCTATCTCAAGTACCGCAAATACCTCCTTGATGTTTGATGACATGACAACAAGAAAACTGCTCTCTTTGCATTCCGTTCCACCACTACTTCTTCACATTCCTTAACAAACCAGGTGTTATCGGTTCTCCTATCCTTCTGACAATACTGGTCCGCTGAATCTGCTATGACCTGCTTCAGGCAGTCCCACTCCCTTTCCACCTCTCTTCCATCTTCAACTGCAGGAATGTTCTTCACTCCTTGTTCCATGCATGACTGGAATGAGTTTCTAATTTTCTCTTCCTTGAGCTTCGTTCTGTCCCATTTGGACCTCTGGCTCTCGTTCCTACGGCGCAAGGGTCTCACTCCTTCGGTCATCTTTGCCACAACTAAATAGTGGTCTGAATTTATATCTGGTCCACGATATGACCTAACATCGTTTATTGAGTTGAAATGCCTGGATGAGATCAGTATATGATCGATTTGTGTTGCAACGCCATTTGGTGAGGTCGAAGTTTCCTTGTGTTTTTTTTTGGGAGGAAATATTGTACTCATAACAGTTAATGAGTTGGACACCGCAAAGCTGATCAATCGTTCACCATTATCATTTGTCTCTGGATGCATACTGTGTCTTCCAATGGTAGGGGTAAAAGCAAGCTCCTATCCCATTTGCGCATTGAAATCACCTAACACTACTTTCGTGTCGAAGGAAGGGCCTTAATTATTTCTAATAATTTTGTCCAATTCTTCATAAAATTTATCCTTTTCCTCTTCCTCCTTTTCCTCAGTAGGTGCATGTACATTTATTAGGGTAATATTGTGGCGTTTCCCATTAATCCTCATAGTACATATTCTATTATTTATCGGCTGGAAATCGAGGATCGACGATTTCGTGCGTTTTAAAACCAAAAATCCAGTACCAAATTCGTATCTTTTCTCGCCTCCGCTATAGTAAAAATCAAATTCCTTTGATTCCTCCATCTTGTTTCTTGAATTGCCGCAATACTCCATGTTCGGAAAGCAAGTAAAAAACGAATAGGACATCAAAAACCACTTGGAGCCGTCTTTTGACAATAAACCCCAGACGTTCTGTGAACGTAGCATTATTCAATTGTTCGAAAGATGGGAACAATTTATACTAAAAAAATTGTGAATATACTGTAGATTAAAATAAATTATAATATAATAATGTATAATAAATTATACACAGAGTTTTATTTCACCCTCAAAAACCGAACGGACTTATTTGCCAACCCGATATATTAATAGAAGTAAAAGGACTTAATAAATATTAAAAGAGTGTGTAACGACACAGTAACTGGTTGCTTCTATTTTGTTTTCATTTTTTACATTTTAAGGTGGCGTGAACTGCAACAGTGGGTATTAAATTACGTTAGTATATGGGTTTTAAAAAAAATGATAAGACTACATTGATTATTATCCAAGAGGACTGTTTTCAGTTCTTTGTTTACGAATTAAAAGACCTTGTTCGGGCGCCAAAAAAATCTTGGACGGAACCTGCCTCCTTGGACACCGTCCCTTGAGTGAAGGATGGGGAATTCTTCTTAGTAGGAATGACCTGAATATACTGAATGAAGACTTGTAAACTAAAAAAGACTACCATTTCTGAAACCTTGTGAGCAATTATTTAAAACGGCTTAATCAAAACAGCTTTTCGTTGTAAATGCAACAGTCTAAGTGACAGTCAATCAGCCACTCAACATTTCAGGTACACCATAATTAAATTCACTAGATTTTTTTTTTTTTTTTTGATCCTCCGATTTTATTAATAAATTCAAAAAACAAATTATAATCATGAAGGAAGGTATCTTGTTTTGCCTTCCCGGGATTTAAAGATTGGTGTCTCTCCTGATCCTGGTGCCTCAGTTAAATGAAGTGTCGGTCTTTTGCATATTAAGTGAGGAGTAATCACTCTGCTGGAATATTAATATGGTGCACTGGAATATTTAATTTTAAGCAGGTCCAAAGTCCATCAGATTCTATCGTGATATTATCGTTTGTATTGTATATTGTTTGTTACGTTAATAAAACGTAAAAAGCTCAGCACATTCGTACATTCGTCTTAGTACGTACTGGAGACTTAGTCCACCTAAGCCCCAAGTTACATACAAGGAAAATTATCATAACTAATTAACCTACTTCTATAACCTACGCCAACACTAAGACAAAACCTCCCAATGTTTTTCTTTCTGGTCTTGTTTACAAGCTGCTGGCTCTGCACTTACGACCTGCCACACTGAACCCTGATCTAAATCACCGCAGTTGGCGTTCTTCCATGTTGACCTTAAAGGGGAGAACGTTTAGCTCTTTCTCTGATAGTTCCTCATGCCATCTCTTCTTATTTTTTTCCGTAAGTTCCTTATGTAATTCCATTATTATGGAATTCCATTTCCGTTGCAGTAATTCTGCTGAAACCCTTATCGATTTCCATTTAATTAATTAGCTTTAGATGGCCAAAAACTTCTCTCGCTTATCAATTAGGTATCCTTCTATAAATGAAAATTATGACAAAAAAATTCCACATGGCTCTTGCCCATTTACATATATTTACATAGTTCTTTGAAATTTAATGGTTGTCAGTGATATCACATGTGTGAATAATGATTCTAAGTTTTAAAAAAAAATCAATAATTACAAAATTACAGAATTATGTTTATGAAATAATAAAATTTATAATTAAAAAAACAAAATAATAAAACAATAATAACGCTGGCCGTCTTTTCCCGACGAAAGCATTTATAATGGCAATGCAGGATCAGGCACTCCCATATGAGAGGAGGTCATTCCTGAAAAATGTCGAATATGCAAGCAAACTCCTAAGTCAGTGAAGCACTTGGCTTCCGGTTGCAGTAAATTAGCAGGCTCAGAATACCTAGTCCCTATACTCAGGTGGTAGGAATCGTCCGTCAAGAAATCAGGAAGGCTTATAGTCTGAGTGACAGTACAGCACCATATTATAAATTATATTTGTCAAATGTATTGACAGCTGGTGGATACAGGCTGTACCAGGTTGAACAAATAATAACTGACCATCTTATCGCTCATAACAAATCAGATATCCTGTTGCTTGATTTGAACAAAATAACAGCAAAGATATTTGAATTAGCAATACCTGCATATGACAATATACAGAAGACAAACGTCAAACGAAATCTCCAAGTATCAAGATCTGGAAACGAAATTCCAATCAATATATAGGCAGGATAAAGTCAAAATTGATCAACGGATTGATTCAAGAAGTAATAGTAAATTCCTTTAAAGAAGAAGGAATATCCTTAGAAAAATTAGAAGAGGCAAGGACAGCGGTCCACTCGGACACCATGAACATTATAAAGGAAATCTTAAACTTATAAACTTTTTTTTTTATGTGCAAATGATAAATACCAGCAGTAAAAAGTATTACTAAATTTCACAGTAGTAGTGTTCTTTCTGGACATAAGCACTGATACATTAAGTGAGATTTTTAAACTCCAAAATATAGTGGAACAAACTTCTCTAAAAACCAAAATTGAAGATGATTCCTTCTTTCTCTTCTTCCTTCTCTACTTCTTCGAGCCATTATTGGCGTACAGTGACCTCGATCCAGCGCCGCCAGTCCTCTCGGTACCGGCACAGCAGCTTCATTTTAGCGAGAGTTTTGTTTCTTTTGCCCCCAATCTTCTGAATATTTTGCATGATAGGAAATCCTTGGGCGAAATCATGATCTTTAACTAGTCTTGCTTCCATGATCATTTATTGCCTGTAGCAATTCCACTGGAAAATTCCTTGAAAGAAAAAAAATATATACTATTATCTAAAAGGACTCATATACATAGTTCAAAGATGGTTTAGCAATAACAAAATTTATAGATTTTCAATTAAATCGTCATTAAAAACCGATAAATATGTGATGCGTAGTGAAGTTTGAAAATCGACCGTCAGGTGGCGAACGCCTTCAAGAGAGATTACAATGGTACAATGTTATATAGAACTTGACAGCGTATAGCACGTTACGTTACACTGTTTTTTTTATTAGTCCAACTGGAACTGGATTTGAAGATACAATGGAAAAAAACTCAATTTCTCCCTGATTGGGGAAGACAATAGATCATGGGTATGTCTATCTATAAACTTCTGATTTTCCCACTTTACATTATACAATTAAAAGGATCAAATTAATTAAATAAAATAAAAAACCAATGATTATTTAGAATAAATAAAGTTAGAAAAAATTGTCGTCTCAAATGTGACTTTGTTCATTCAAAACAATACAGCTCCTAGGCAGTAGGTCCTAGTAACAAATGTTTTTAAACGAAAAATATTCTCCATTAAATTTCTGACAAGGACAAATGCTATATAACAAAAATCATTTCTCCATTAAATTTCTGATAAGGAAACTCTCATATTTGAATGTGAAAAAACCGATACACCTAAAAAGTATAACCCTTCGGCCAAAAGACATATCGCTCATTTCCTGCAACAACGACATAACTCAAAAACTTCAATTTTGCAGAGCAGTCTTATGAATAAAGTACAAGAAGATCTGTAGTCATACAATGGTGACATATCCTGCTCTCTCTTAGTGAATAGTTGAGCTCAAATATAACGTTCTACCGACTAAAACTACATAGATATATGGTCCATCCAGTAAAAAGCTCGGCATAACTCAAAAGCTTGTTGTGTGTCGTTGTTGCATCAAATGAGCGATATCTATGTAAAAAAAAGAACAGAGCTAATCATAATGTTACACTGAACCACACTTGACAATGTATGAATAGATTTAATTTTTTTTTTTTCAAAATGTTCTTCCATTTATCTATTAATCCTATGAGTTAATTCTTTGAATCAATCAGAAGATATATTTCTTCAAGATTATTTTAAATTCGTCGATGCTTTTGTAATAGAAAAAAAAATCAGGCAAACAATAAAAAATGGTATATCTCTATCATACCGCTATAATAGGCCTGGAGAATGAAAATTTTATCAAGTATAATCTCCTCTAGCAAATCGTTACAATGGCTTAGTATTCAGGAGAAGGTTCTGAGAACGACTTAACTGACTATATTCTCGTTGGAGTTCGCTTGGGGCTTAGTTATTATACAACACCGCCCACAGTTTCCATTGAATTTCCCGACAGGGTGAAATATCGAGAGTGGGCTGTAAAACAGGCAAGCATCCCCCAGGTGACAATGAACAAGATATGCCTCGCCATTGTGTGTATAATATATCGCTCAACCTTAGGCGGGGCGCAGCGTAGAACAAAACTCGTGTTAAAAAAGTAAATATCTGTGCTAACACCGTAGCAAACGGATATGCATAATGCTCAGGCAATGAATTACCCGCACCGCACTCCCAGTAAGACCCGGAAATAAGTTTTTGATTTAAATATTCAATGAGGAGCAAAACTTTTCCTGCACCTACTAAAGTCACTAAAGTACGATTCCTTCTACTCTCGTAGTAAAAAAATAATTTTTTTGTTAATTTCATATTCATATGAGAAACACACCTAATTATTAAAAAATCCAAAATGTGGATAATATTTATGTATTTACTCTAAATCTCTCTCTATATAAATGTATCCTATAAATACTCATGATGAAGTAAGATTTCTGATTAATAACACATAGCATTAAGAGATAAATAAAGGAAAATTTCTAGAAAAAAAAAAAGTTAAATCTTTTCATATAAGGTCAAGTGGAGTACTGTGTAACGTCATGATTATCTCTGTCCTTTCTTAATTTGAATATTATGTCTCTTAATTTGTTAATCAATTTCACGTGACCTCATCTTAAACAGCTATCATTGGACGTCAAAGTGCATTATAAATGGCTGGGTGGAAAGAGGAATCAATCGACATTTTTATCGATATCGAGTTTTATTCCAGGAAAATGTTCCTTTTCCCAACCCACTTCTATTGAGAGGAATAAGAAAACTGTTTTAATCCGCTGAAGGCTTAACAAAAATAAGACAAGTTTTTGTTAAATGGAAAACGGTAACAATTTTATGAGTTTTCCTTTTCTCCACCCGTTCACAGGATGTCCTCACTCCCACCGGTTTGGAGTCAATACTCAAAGCTGTGTCATTTCAAGGTTTATCAAGTGCAGAATGAAAAGATCCTGGACTTCAAACAGTGGAGGCCGAGGTTTTTTAAAAACTTCCAAAAGGCAATCAATAGACCCCACAAATTATTCAGCATTAAGTACAGATACCTAACTTACAAAGCAGAATGCAAAGGTTATATAGAGGAAAGTGAGTTTATTGATGGCTATGGAAAGGATTCTTTCAGAATGCTAAGTTAACGGAGGCTATAACATTATTTAACACATACATTGCCGTTGTACCCATGTAAAGAAACTTATGGACGTCCGCGAGCTGTTTCCGTACATTCCAGATGATGACAAACTATTTTAAAATAAAATAGTTACCAAGCCTACCTACCACCTGTACAATGATGATTAAACTTTCTATTTTTTTTTTTTTTTTATATATATATATATATATATATATATATATAACTCATAAAGAGTTTGTATTTTGTGTTAAAATTAACACATTTTATTTGTTACTTCACAAATGATTGAGCTTATCATTTCATGAATAAATTATACAATATATTAGAGCAAACAATAGTCTCAATTTTCATTAGGCGAAAAAGGGAAACTTTTTTTTCATATTTCCTTTTCTCTTCCCTCCTACATACATAAACTTTTTAAAATGAAAATCTCATAAAGTATTTGTTTTAAAGTATTAAATAAAAAAGTAATCGTTTGTTGTAATTTGTTTTGGAAGGAATAAATAGGATTTTTTTGTTTCCCCAAAAATTTAGTTTTGGGTCAATTGTTACCTTCTTCCACTCAGATATTCAAATGGAAGAGTAACCGAATATATGTTTTATGTTAAAAACAATTGTGAACAATTTGGCTAGTAAAGTTTTGTTCTTCTTGGAAAACTAATTATTTCTGATAAGTAAGTTTATGTTTCCTTTAATCTTCAATTAGTGTTTGAATACTGAAAAAGTTTACTGTAATTTTTAATCTATATTAACTAATTTTTGTGATAAACAGCAAGGTGTGGGGCACAGTATAACGTAATGTTATACTGTGCCTCCTGTGATTATAAATATATATATATATATATATATATATATATATATATATATATAAATATATATATATATATATTTCTAGGTATATATGTTACATCGAAAAAAATTCAGAATAGGAAAAGGAAGACAGAAATTCATCTACAAAAAACTAATTACATTAAATAAAATATAATATTCTAATATTTATTTTCTAATTTTTAATTTTAATTACCAAAACTTTGTTATCGAACATGATTGAGGATAATGGTTTTCTATTTTTCATATTATATTATGTTTGTTAGATATTTAGTCTAATGTTATAGTGCACCCCATCTTGTTATATTGTACCCCTATTGCTGTTACACTGTATGTCACCCCTGGGGCACACTGTAACAAATTTGTGATTTTCTAATAACTAAAAAAATTATCTAGATTCGAAGTATAATTTTGATATTAGTTCAAGCTTAACATGAAGGTTAAAGATTCTTGATTTTATTGTGAATAAATAGAAGATGTTATAAACTTTTTGTTTTCTAAAAATAAAAATAACTTTTTGTTACACTGTTTCCCACTTGAACCTAATTTTTTTTTATTTTATTCTTCATTTCATAGTTTAAATAATTAATAGCATATATTATGCAACTTCAATATAAAAACTACACTTCTTCAAAAGGTACACTTCTAGATTTTCCTGATAGGGTATATAGCAAAGGAACAGGGACAGAGCTATTAACTAGAGGGATAATCAAAATATCCAACAATATTAATAAGAAAGAAGTTGTGGTTTAATATAAGAGTCATTAATGTACTTTTTTTTAGAGGGATCAAATCTTTTCAATATTGGTATGAAGAGAGTATTGTTGTATTAAATGGCTTTAATAACCATTAGAAGTTTTAGCCTTTATTATATGAACTTAATGTTTGATTGTTCCATTTAAATTACAACTATAATGATATAATTGAAATAAACATAACATGTATAAAAGACATGCTAAGGAACATAATACATATAAGAAATAATATACAAGGAAAAAAATGAAATATCAAATTAAAATACATAGTCAAGTATTTGAAGTGTAAAATTCCAAAACCAGATAAGTCTATTTTTTAAAGTTTTTCACAGCTGGACGATAAAAGTAAAGGTGAGACTAGATTATTGAGAGAAATTATTTTCTGTTCGGCCATTTTCGAAATGATTAAACTAATTTTTTGAGAAAACCTTTCACCTAAAGATAGTCTAGTAGAAAAACTATTCAATAAAAAAAATAATAATATGGAAGTGGGAATTTTGTAATTCCATGTCTCGTTTCTAAATGTACTGCTCTACTCCATGTCTCGTACTCTAATGTACTGCATTTCAAATTTTTAGTTGATCTAGGTTTTATAGTCAAGGCCTGCTGACAAGGTATAGCATTTTTTCTCATATCTCTTTAATAGAAAAATTGTATAAGTACTTTAATTTCATGATTCCTGAAATTTTTTTTATTTTTTTATTCAGTCGCCCTGTATAGTGGGAGTCATATAATCAATGAAGAAATGGTTTAAATAAATAATTTATTAGATACCAATTACCAATAGGGTTCACTGCTTCAGATTTGAAATCTGCTTTTTTTTTTCAATTTAATTATTTAAGGTTACATTAAACTGTAATCCATCATCATAATCATAATCAATTGTCTCTATTTCCTTTCCCCAGCCTTAGACAATATTTTCTCACCATTCTTTATTATACAATAATATTGATCACTCTTCCTATATATATTGTAATGTGTGTTAATAGTATAATAATCATGTGGTTTGATCAATACCATAAGCTACATTATCATTACTTTAATACTTATCTCCACCGTTCAGTTTTGACTTAAATCTCCATCAGACTTTACATAAACAAATCTATATGTTGACCAAACTCTCCATTTAATTTAAACTTAATTTGAAATGATAAGCAAAAGTACATAATTATATAAATATAAGTTATGGCAATGCCATAACTAGTGCTGTGAAATATATGCATTTGCATATTTCTCCTAGCCAACTAAAACAACTAATATTATCAAAATGTATATGTTTTGAGGCATTTGGAATCAATTTGAGTTATTTTCATTTGCATATTTAGCCAATAAATACATATTTTTGCACACTTTGAACTTCAACTGCACATTTATCCACATACAGGGTGAGTATCTCTTAAAAAAAAAAATTGAGTGAAACTAGATCAAAAATGTAGCAAAATGCTGCAGATCTCACCTTTCTATTCCAATCCGTTGCAGAAATACGATAAATCAAAGACTTTTTTGGGGAAACCACGTTTTTTTCCATAAAAGCTGTAATATCTCCATTTTGTTTAAATATTTTTCAAATTTTGACCACATTTTCGGATTTAGCATTAAATTTTCTATAATATCAAAGCATCTGTAACCTTGAATTTTACAACTTGGGATCTAAAGAATAGTTTGATCTTCACCTTGTTTGGGGGAGTCACAATGTCTTAATTACTTCAACGCTCACCGTTTTTCTAAAAAACTATCGACAAAACTGTAAATCACTCAAAAACTTGCAAATTTAATAAGCTTTTGAATGATATGTTGAACGTAATGATTTTGTTTCGATTTAATGGAGAAATTTACTTTTGACACCGAAAAAACAGTTTTTTCATTTGGCATATTTTACTCTTTATATTTTTGAGCTTTTATTGGATATAATTCACAGCCCTAGTTATAACTTGCAGAATGAATGAACACAACTTCTTTTGCACTGAAAGCTACAAATTTCATCAAAATACTATAATTTCTTAAAGTCTAAAATTTTTTTTATTATCTGGCCTAACATATTAAACACAGATAAAAGAAAATAATCTATGTATGATGTTATGATGTTTTTTGTAATGGAACATTAAAATAACAACTAGCATCTTTCAGGAAATTCATAAAAGCAGGTTTTACTCAAGTAACAGGCTTATAGTGCTAACAAATACTTAAGCCCTACATTAACTCCCACCCAACCCGCAAGATCTCGTCCTTCCCATAGAACGGCATCAAAAAATTCCTTTTCTTTCTTATTTCACAATATCTGAAACTCTCCCTCTCCTAAATTCAGAAATGCTCCTTCCCAAGGCAAATTTAAAGTTCTCAATATTCCGAAACTTCCTCACAACAGTTAAATGCAAGATAACAAGAGAATGGTTTTGAGTAATTTCTTTCTTTCTTTTTTTTAAACTTACTTAATTCAGTAAAATAAATACCAAATAATTGTATTTGTAATGATTTTGTATGTATTTCCTATTCTATTTTTTAAAAATTTATTTTATTTTTAACCAATGGTAATGTATCAATTTAAAGTTCTTTCCTTTTGTATTTATCTTCGTTTTGGTATTTAAATAATAAATATTGTTACAATAGTAACAGTACCATATAACTATATACCACATACCATACTTGGGGGACATTGTGTCTTAGAATAAAGATATTTCTTTTCATTAAATGTTATGATGCCTCATTTATTTACAAATAAGAAAGCTTATACAAATGTTTGAAATAAATTGCTGATTTGTTTGTTATTAAAAGTTTAACAAAAGAAATACTGGATTAAGAAAAAAGTAATTTGCTTTATACCGATAGATGGATTTAGAGTCGCTTATCTCAAGAAATTCTTATTCAATGAAGCTATACTATAGCGCATTTGCAAGGCATAATTTCGTTGCACATTTGAAAGTCATTGCCTTTCATCATGGCAATGCCAGACAACACACGTCTTAAGTGAATTGGAAAAATTGAGATCTTGGCTGGGAAGTTTTGATGTATCCAGCAATATAGTTCAGTTCTTGACTGCTCCTCCTAGTCAGGAGGAAATATAGTCATCAAACATTTTGGTCTTTGCAAAACTCTCTTAATGGTCCGAATCTGCCCTCTTTTGATACAAGTTTTAACCACCTGGCATAAGTAGAAAATTAAAATTAAATGGTTTAGGTTTTTGACCTTGAAATCTCAAAATTTCAACATAGACCGAATTATGGTATTACCATAAAAGTGACAAAAGATCACTGATCAAAACGGCACATTTATAATCGATAAGTGTTTTAAATTTATATAAATAAATTTGCTTTGAAAATTATAAAAAAAATAATATTTCTTATTCTGTAACCCAATGTAATAAAAAAATATAAATACTACTTTTGGAGTAAAAATAACGAATAAATTATTTTTATTAATCACAAATGGTGAATAAAATTAATTTATTTGCTATATTTTATTCATTAGTGGAAATTATATTTCCAATACGAACCTACTTATGATAAATTAACTAAACTAAATAATAATAATAATTAAAAAAAGACAGGATAGACAAAATACTAGTGGTTAGGATCCCATTTGTAGTTTTTAATTTACACAATTTCATAAATAAAACATAATTTGTTAAAAAATGTTATACCCTTTGATTTACATAATTTTGTTAAATTAATATAAATGATAAAATGTGTAAAATTCAAAGAAAAATATAGATAAAAACAGTTAACAAGGCTTTTAATAAAAAACAGACAACGAGAACTGTATTATATTAAAACATATATATCTAATTACATAATTTATAATTAATAATTAAATAACACCTCCCCGCTATCTCCCAAAACAATTTTCGACAGATGAACATAATAACTTCATGAATCACTAAGGGAACTGTGAGTCTATGAATAAATAATATATATTAATGTTTGGGAAATATTACACATAACCTTCATGTAAAAAGGCACTTAAATATTTAAAGTAATCCATAAGACGAAATGCTTTTACAATAAGATAATAATATGATAACTCTAATGACATTTATTTCCGAATGATAGCTGACTCAATATTTTGCTAATCATATGGAAAGGCAGACTCGCGTGACAAAACTACCACCGCCCTTACAATCAGCAAAATAGTAAACACAAACTTTCTTCAACTAGATAAATTTATAACTAACAAAAGTTGAAAAAATAATGGACAATCATAACACTATATACATTAAAAGAAATTCATAATATGGTTTACAATTAATAAATACAATGGTTGTTTTCTGATTAATATACATAGTACCCTCATTCAGAAAGGCCATAACCTTCAAGTTTACATTAAATGTTACACAAGCTCAACTCGTGAATTTAGTTATATACACCTACTAGCGATTAAGCGAATTTGTCTAAAATAAATGAGAATAAATCATTATTTTAAAAATAGTAATACTCCTTCCGACAAATGGTATTTTATTTTTTATGAAATCAAATATTATATACAGATTGAAATTACATTTCTACAATACAATCTGCTAATTCATTTTGAGAAATATGATTCAGGATGCGATTATACTTGAAAACGCTTCAGGCAAAGCAAGTGAAATAAGAATTTAGCCATTTTTTTTTATATAATAGTCAGTTTTGTGATAAACTTAACTAGCAAGTTGTTAGGCATAATAGATATTTCTTATCAACGATAATATATATATATTTTTTTAAACAATATTGAGTTTCGAAAATGTAACATTAAATAACATTTATATGACTAAGAGTAACACATTATTAAGCATTTATCATTCTGACTACATATAATCAAGATTTTTTTTTTTCACTCAGTCTTCTATACCACAGCAAATGCATTAGGATATGCGATAAAACCACTCCGATCTCCATTGTGTATGTACAATCCACTTCCGACTAAAGTTCTATAGAAGCACTCTCTTAATAAAAACATACAATTAAAAATTCACTTGCAACTAACAATTTTTTCTGTCATTTATGTTCACAAAAACACATTTAAGACAGCAAATCTGAAATATAAGAGACATATAATTAGTATTATTACAATAAAAAGGTTATACACAAAACACATAAAATAAAGATAATAAAATACTATGATATAATCTCATAATAATTATTTTTTATAATTATATAATTTTATTTTCCTCCCTCTCCGCCCACCAACAGGTTTTAGCTGCTTTGGGGGTTAGTTTTATGTAATTACTGCCAGTAAACACTGAAAAATTTCTATTATAAGCTTTCCTTAACTCCAGAAACAGGATCAAACGAACTCAGCCATTTGTCACTTTCTGCAAATAAAATTAATTTAAGTCCTAATCAGAGTAAAGGTCCCACCCCATTCATGTTACATGATCATAAGAAAATCAATATTGACAAAAGGGGATTAGTCAGACATGACTCTAAACTGTGATAACTAAGACCTTAAGCCCTACTGTGCTCAGCTATCATTGTCTTTAACCTTCCAGCAGGCGCGCTGTGGTCAGAGCGACCACACTTTCAATTTTTTTTTAATAACTTCTGAATACCTGCAACAATATCCAAGACCCCTACTTCTATTCTTAAAGTGACTTTGAGAGGTGGTGTGGTGGGAGTTGGCTTGAGTTCTCAACATCCCTTCATTATTTAGTTATCGTTAAAGTGGAGAAATCATTGTTGGGGACTCCGCGCGACTAGTCGTGTGATAAAATCATTTGATGTGATAAAAATAAGATTGTTTTTTAAAAAATTGGCTTTTGGTCTGATGAAAGCACATTTGGAGTCATGATCAAAAATTCTAACATTACCTAATACCACGAGGGAATTTTTGAAAACATATAGTCACATGCCTACGACTTCCGAAGATCCTCCTCAAAAACGGCAGGCATCGTTCGAAATGTGCTATTATTGTGACAGGAAAAAAAGACAAGACTGCAAGAAAAACCTGTGATATTTGCAAACATAATGTGTGCAAAGAACAAAAAAAACTAGTCTATCTTCAATGCACCATGGCTGAAAACAAATAGTTGTTCAAAACGTGTTTGATGTTTATTATATTTAAGTTAGCTAACTAAAGCTTTACTTAATTTTTATATCAGATAGTTTTATGTCTTCGTTAATTTTATATTGTTTTATTATATTTATTACATTAGATAAAGGTTTTTTATTTTATTACATTTCTGAGTATTCATTTTACTTTAATTATACAATAATACAATAATTTTGATGAATCTTTTATTTAAAAATTAGAAATAATAATAAATTAGGGAAGTAAATAATAAATAAAAACACTTTAAACAGTTTCAATTAAAATAATTTAATTAATGATTACTGATTGTTATTATAAATATTACCGTTAACATGGGACTGACTGTTTTCAATGAATGGGGGAGTCTCAGGAAGCTTGCCGTTCCCAGTTGGAAGCTCGAGGATATCCCCACTCGGGCCCAAATCCAACAGGCTGTTTGTCACATTTATTTCAGACCTGAAAAATAATAATAGTTAATATTATTATATTATAGCCTCTAATAATTAAAGTGTGTGATGAAGAAACTATGAAAAAATAAAAAATTTAGCAAAATCAATTTTTTTTTTTGTATGGAAAGTATAAGACCATTACTAAATCTCAGGGGATTGAATGTATTATAACAATTTTATAAACAAAAAACAATAATATGGTCTCTGTGTCCAATAAGCTACAAATAATAATAAAAACAAGTATTGCTAGGTACAAACATATTTCTTACTGAACAAAATGTAAGTTATGAACTTTTTTTCATCAAATTAGTAGAGGTTGTTAAAAAAAAATATTCTTTTTTTTTTTTTTTTTTTTTTAATCAATTCAAAACCTCTAATAAAATTCACTATTCTTTACAGACTATTCTTTTAAAATAATTGATTGATTAAATAAATAACAAATTCATTGTCATGTATTAGGAAAATAACATTATAAAACTATCACTAAAACTAACAAAACGATAAAATTCTACAAGCTTATATTTATTTATTAGACTGAAATGTAGAGGAAAAAATAAATTTTAATTAAAGCTCTATTAACTAATTTATTTTTTACTATAACTGCGATACCACATTAAAAGCCTAACATTGACTAAATCTATTATTTTTTTGTTCTTATTAACTGAATATCACACTAAATTGTAAGATAAGAACAACTAAATATTTCTATTAATTTTGTATGTATTGAAAGAAAACAAAAATGATTTATTAATGATTAAAATAGGTTTTATAATATACTAAGAAATTTAAGTAGAAGTTTTTTAATAATAGAAGTCAATTCTTAGAAATTATTTCAATAAGCATTTCCAGTTATTAAGGATTGTATTTTTTAGGAGAATCAGCCAATAAGTATAAAAGAGTTGTTAAAGTAAGAAAATTTCATGTTATGGCGATATTTCAGCCTTAACGATGGTCATTATCAGTGCGGTACAAAGAATAATAAAAATGAAGAAACAAACTGTTTAAAGGGAAGTGATTTGTTTTTTAGAGAATAGATTAAAAATGATATTCCCAAAAAGTATTTTTTGCAGTTCTTATTGATTATGATTCTTGATTTGAAAAAGATTAAACAATATGTACGAGAAATAAACTGACTTTTTTATAAATAAAAAAACTAGCTTAGACTCTAAAAACTAACATTGTAAAAAATATATATATATATATTTTTTTTATTCATAAAATATAATGTAATCCACAAAGAAACATCATGCAAATGGATATCAAACAGTATACAGCTGCCGCCAGCATGCAGGAACATCAAAAATATCAGTTTCACTTACATGTCTTGATCTCTTTTTCTAAACGTCAAACCAAAATACAAAAATGGAAGAATTTCAAACTTGAATTAAAAATACAATTACACTTCACTAAACAATTATATTTTTGTCTTAAAAAAAAAAAACATTTCATCATCTCTTATGCTATAATAAATACTTATCACATATTCGTTAACATAGCATAGGCATACAAATATAATTAAAATTTAATGAATATAATAAACATTGAATCAATTTTACACATTTATAATAAGAGAAAAATTAATACCACTTGTTAACAATGAGAAAGAAAATCTCAGTGTTGCCAATATAAAGAAAAAATAAATTTTAATTTACATTACAACTATTGTATATTATTATATATATCCAACTATTATGTTTTTTAAGTACCAATATGATAGAAAATAATAAGGAAACATAATGAATAACAATAAATTACATAATGATATATACATTTATTATTTAAGATTATTTAGTTTATACTACACTTTGGAATTTTTCTATTATTAATTTCTATATTAATAATTCAATAAAGAAATTCAACATGTTTTGGGAACAATTTTTCAGCAATAAGCATCGCTAGTCAGATGGCTAATAAAATATGTTTCTATTGAAATAGATTTTTTTTTTTTTATAGACAATGTGACTAGAGATCTTTGATCCTGATAATGGGAAAAATTGTTACCAAAACATGTTGAATTTAATAGTTCAATAATTAAGAAAAATAGAAAAATGCAAAAGTGTGATAAAAGAATAAATTACTATTCAAATTGTGAAAAAAAATCAGCAGGCAAAAGGAGGCAACTTAAACACGAAAGTTTTGTCTCAAACCTCTAAATTTAAAAAGAATTTCCAATCAGCAACAAAAATATCTCAAAAGAAATCGCAAGAGAATTAAAAAGTTTTTAATACAACTTATAATAAAATACTACTTCATTCACCCTCAAGTTTGAAGACAAATGTCCAAACAAGGAGAACAAATTTGAAAATAGATGTTAGATTTAAGAAAAGAATTTGAAAGCAAGAGTTCATCTATAATTCTGAAGCAGGAGCTTCAAATTAAGAGAACAGACTATCAGATCATAACTGCAATATTTCAAATCAACCAATTAAACCAGATACCAATAACACAAAAACCAGAGAGAGATTTAAAGTTATAACTTGTAAAAAGTTTAAGTTAATAAAAGCTTCAGTAAATATGAAATGACAAGGCTGACATGATCAATTTAGGTTTTAACAAATTGCAACAATAAGTGGGAGGAAGAGGGGAGAGGAGGGGAAATATAGGCTAGAAACTGGCAACACTGAACAACAGCTGATTTAAATAACCTAAGGTTTAACTGGAGACATCAGTCAATTAATAATCTGGAAAATAATTATTTGGAACATAAATAATAAATATAATTAATAATTTAAGCATGCTCAAGGTAAATTCATAATTTATAAAAGCATTTATATCAAGAAACTGGGAATGAAAATAGGACAATAGTTGTAAATTAAAGAAAATAAGTCATTTTCTGCTCAAAACATTAATTCCATTGCAGAAAATATCCCTAAAAATTTGTCTTAGAACATTAAGCAATACAAAATTAGGGCAGTTATTATTAAATAGCTCTGATATTGAATTTAAATCAAAGCGAATATATTTTAAATACAGTTATAACATTATTAAAGCTTTTAAATATAGGAATCAACATCATAAATAATTTTATATTATTACAAAGATAAATCAAAACTAATTAATACTACTTTAATCATTAGAATTAATCTATAGGCTACTATAAATCACAAGATTATTTGAGCTTCGTAAGGGAACTCTACATTTTTTGCTCATAAGCTTATATTTAAGAACATATATATCGTTGAATAGATAGTATATTAATCTAATATTGTATTTGTTTAAAACTATATTTTTTATTTTATAAAGAAAATACTAATAAAACATTAATTGAGGCTGTGGCTAGAAAAAAGGCAAATAGCTTAATTTACAATTTACTATAGTTTCAAATGAAGGGATTGAACTTACATTGTAAAAAATGAAGCAGTCAAAAGCAATTTTAAGACGTTTCAGTATAAAATCTAGATATTAACTATTTAATTCAAGGATAGAGAAATTATTAGTTATGTTAATTTTTTTTTTTATATTCTCTGACAAAAACAAGCCTCTAGAAACAAATAATATTAAGAACCATAAGTTGGCAGCAGGAAACACAATAGAAGAAAAGCAGTAATAAAATCTTAGAAAAATCATAGGTAACTACATTTCATAAAATAATCATTTAAAAAATATTAATACATTTTTAAAATGTTCTCATACATTCATTAAAAGGTTGTGGTGTTTTATGGTGCATTACAATTTAGACAAGTAATTTATGACAAATGTGCATTAATATTATTACTACAAAGAAATCACTATAAATTTTAAAAAACTTTGAATGTTTTTATTAAACTTTTGTGTTCTTTTCTTATAATGTTTTCTTCACTATTTCTATTTAAAAAAAAAAAAAAAAAAAAAAAACCTTTTTCAATATAATATACTCTGAAGAATATAAAGTAATTTACCTGGAAAAAGAACCGATAAACAAACTTCTCTAATATTATTTAGTAATTAGCAACAATAAATCAAATCAAAAAAGACCAGGTAGGTTAAATTTTTGGAGATAACCTTTCTACTTCCCCTTCTACTATTGATATATTTCAGAACTCCGTTTTGCCTCCTCAGGTGAGTACAAATATATTTGATTTCTTGTCTTACATTTTTAAAAACTGTATTATATACATCCTATGTAACAAAGTGCCCTTTTTCAACCCGAAGCCTCAATTAATAAAAAATTACGTAAGGTAAAGGTTATCTAAAAGAACTATAATACTTCGAAATTGAAATTCTTAATATTTAACAATTACACATCAGATATAAAATAATGTTCAACAAAAATTACAACAAGATCCACAGTCATAAATTTAATAAGTATCTTTTCGCAGAATGAACGAAGGAGGAAGACAAACAGACGCACAACCAGATAATTTCAAAATTCAAGATATAACTGTACTGTACTCTAACTTACACAGTGTCGATTGAGCCGTTATGATGTCCATTGTGTTTGTTATTTTCTACTAATGGAGGTATAGTGTTCGCATCGCTGTGACTTCGCTCAGAATTCAGGAACTTGTCTTCCTCGCTAACTTTTTTCGCTTCATCAGGTGGAGAGTTTTCTTCTGATTCTTCACCATCCTATAAAAATAATCGTTCGATATAAAATTTGGACATAGTGGCCTAACGTTAACTGTCAAACTACAGAATACTAAATAAACAGGTATCTATAAATTCAATTTATTAAATATTGTAATTCAAAATATCTACCTTAGATGGAGTAGTTGCTGAGGTAGTGCTGCCTTTTCCTCTAGTCCTTAACATAATAGCTTCAACCCGCTTTCTTCGAGCTTGTCGATCTTCTTCTTCTTTCTTTAACCTTATTTCCATTTCAATCCTCATCCTATAAAAAACAACAAAATATGAGATACACTCATTTGCTTGTCGAAAAAAATTTTATGTACACAGTTTTACTGCAATTTATCTTTATATTTTACTATGTGTAACATCAGAAATTAATCATTCAATCAATTTTGTATATAATATTCTTTCCTATACTGATTACATTTATGTACACATATTTGTATGTTTGTGCATGTGTGTATCTATAAATATCTAGATTCTTTTTTTTTCTTCATATTATGTTAATGTAAATTTGAATTTACATTTAATTATCTTATGATTTATTTCCTGTCACGTAAATGTTATTCTTAAGGGACTATGTCCCAGAATAAAATTTTCTTTCTGTTCTATTCTATTTGATAGGTTTGGTATATTTAATTTTTAACAAACTGAACTTACTTTTCTGCTTCCTCTTTAGCTTTTCTTTCAGCTTCTTCTTTTTCTAATTTTTGCTTTAATTCTTCTTCTTTAAGACGTTTCTCTTCTTCTTCTCTCTTTTTAACTTCCTATAGGAAACAAAAAAACAACAAAAATAAAAATGAGATAAATTTAAAATAAAAAAAATTTGACTGTAGGCTCCAGGTCAATCAAATATAACAAAGATCAATGAAAAAAAAAAAAATTGGTCTAATTTATTTAGTTTTTGAAGAAATAAGTTGTTTTTATTTCATTGAAGCTTACAGAAGAAAATATTATAGTTATTTGTGGTAGAAACTTAAATTTTGTAAAGTAAAAATAAGACAAGAAGATTTACTGTCGCAGTGTTCTATGTATAACAGTTAATATACCTTCCCCTTGAGATAAGCTAGACCTTTTTTGTTTTTTCTACTGACAGTGTTTATCTCTTGTGTTTAAATATAAAACTTAAGACTTTAATATCTTTTTATTTTTTAAAACTTTAAACCTACAACAGGTTATGGGCCCAGGAGTGTAAAACTAAATACTAGGATTTTAAATAATTAAACATTAACTCCTGGTTCGTGGTGTGTTTTTAAAAAGTGTTGAAACGTGTCGTTTTTTTTTTCATTTAATCGCTATGAATTCTTTTGGACAGTCAGATGATGTCGCTTATATTGAGAAACTGAAGGGAGCTGAAAATTATCAGGTATGGAAACTACATATAGATGTTTTGTTACAATCAGCCGGACTTGATGACATTATATCGGGAGAAGTGAAATTAGAAACACTTACTCAAGATAAAGACAAAAAAGATTTTATAAGAAAAGATGCAAGAGCTAAAAAAGCTATTCTAGCAACAATTAATGGATCAGTAATGAATCACATTTTGATGTGCAGTACATCAAAAGAAATGTTGGAAAAGATAACCAAAATATATGAAAAAAAATACAGATGATCAAGTTTAACCACCTGCTACAAAAGTTTTTTTAGTTGTGAGTATGATCAGGCAAAAGATATGGCCACAAACATCAGTGATTTACAAAATTTAGCATTTAAATTAAATTCACTTAAGCAAAAAATTAGTGATGAAATGATTATTTCCAAAATATTAGCCATACTGCCACCAGAATATATTTTTTTTTCACAACCGCATGGAGTTCTACCTCTAAAGATGATAGAACACTTGACAATCTGATGATACGGCTGTATTCTGAAGAGTCCAAACTTTTGGTAGGCAACAAAAATCAAGAACTTGTAGCATTTAAGACATCTGCGAAAAACCATAAACCCATTAAAAAGAATAAGTGTTTCAACTGTAACAAATTTGGACATTATGCAAACAACTGTCCACAAGAAAATAAAATAGTTTGCAAAGACCTGACACCGTGCAAATACTGCAAGAAGACTAATCATAAACCAGAACACTGTTTTTTTCGAGAAGAACATGAGAAACGAAATAAGAACAAAGAAAAGATAGCCTATATTGCTCAAAAAACACAATTATAAAGAAGATAATGATTTGGAATTTTACATAGACAGTGGATCGTCTTACCACATGACAAACAACCGCTCTTTGCTATCTAATTTCAAATCAGAAAAGGATGAAGTAAAAGTTGCCAAGAAGAACCAAGCACTATCTACCACCGTATAGGAGTTTTGGATACAGAAGAATGCACATTAAAAAATGTCATTCTTGCCCCCTGCTTAGATAGTAATTTAATTTCAGTAGGAGCAATAAAGTTGTTTTTATTTCATTGAAGCTTACAGAAGAAAATATTATAGTTATTTGTGGTAGAAATTTAAATTTTGTAAAGTAAAAATAAGACAAGAAGAAGATTTACTGTCGCAGTGTTCTGCCTCTCACACCATGTATTATTATGTATCATGTTTAATAATCACTGATTGCGAATACTATAATTAAAAGGTGTGAATAAAGATAAGAAATAATAATAAAAAAAAAAAAAGATTTACAAAGACCTATAAAAAATAATCAATAAAATTAATGACTTGATAACTCTTTATAAAGAAATAACCTTCTAAATCCGATACTATCAAGTGTACAATACGTAGTAACTTGTAAAAATCACATTGCTATTCAGTAGTATATGTTATAAATAAACAAAATAAAATAATGAGTAAGTAGTTTAGTAAAGCTTAATGTCCTAATGTACTCCAATTGGAGCAGGAAGCAGGTTGCCAAACTTTTGTAATCAGAGAGGGATATTCATTCCATGGGTCTGCCATGAAATAAATTTCAAACATCCCAGGATGGATTCGAAGAGGTTAGGTGAATGCTAAAGACTCTCCAACACACTCGGCTGACACAGCCTATATAAAATATTTACTGAAATACTTACTTCAATGGCCTGTTGGAGTCTTAGCTCTTCGGATTTTCTAGCTTCTTCTAGAAGTCGAAGTTGTTCTTCCTCCATACGTCGATGTTCTTCTTCTTCTTTTCTTAGACGTTCTTCTTCAGCCAATCTTTCTGCCTCCTATACATAAATTCCAAAATATTAACCAGCCAAAATATCAATAATATTTTATTGAATTATAATATACTTATCTTTAATAATGTATAGAATATAAAATGTGCTGAAAGTAACAGTTTTCGAGTAATTGTATCTAACTGCTAAAAACATACAATTTTCAACACTTTCCTCCCTCCCCTGCCCAAACCCGACGCTATTTCGAGGAAATCTTTTTGCCACATTTAGAGCTGAGGTTGTTGAACAATTTCCCTTTACTATAATAAACATATTAGCTTTAACAACAACCATTTTATTTTTAACAATAAGCATTTAGTTATTAATTATAAACTATTCATTTGTAACAATAAACTTTTCAATTTTAACAATAAACATATAATTTTTAACAATAAAACCGTTTTTTTTTTTTTTTTTTTTTTTTTTAATTTTCCATATTACCTCCACTATATCTCCTTAAGCATTGATCCCAGCAAAAACTTGTATAGAATCTTTTTTGTTAAGAATTTTATGTGTATTAATTTAGTACATAAACACATTTTGGCTAGGGACAAGAGTATTTGAATTATTAACAAAAAACTGAAGAAACTGACCTTTAGAACGCCCTCCCCCACCCTTAGCTTCGCCCCCACTCCCAAGTACTTTTAGTATGTTGTTAAGGACACCTTCCCCTACAACTGTGCCAAAATAAAAGTATACTTAAAAATAACAACTTACAATCCTTTGTCTTTCTAGCTCTGCTTCCCTTTCTGCTTGTTCTCTAGCAAGCCTCCTCCTTTCAGCAAGAGCTGCTTTAGCTTCTTCTTCAGTAGTTATTCTAATTTTGGCTATCATAGATGCTGTAAAAATATAAAAATACACAGTGAAGCAGGTTTTTAAATAAATATTTTTAAATATAATAATAAAATTTTGAATTACCGGTCATATCTGCTTCAACTAAATCATTTCCATTTTTAGTAACTTCAGATTGAGCTTGTGGCTGCACTTGTTGTGGTTGCGTTTGTTGCGGCTGCACTTCTTTTTGTGGCGGTAGAGGTTGCTGTACCTCTTCTTCTTGTTGTGGAGGGAGCTCAGTTGCAAGAGGGCTGGAATCGCGGGCAAGATCAGATTTTTCAGGGACTGCTTCAGGAACATCGGCTAAGAATCCTTCAGCAGGAGGATCATAATCCAACTCCTGGGCAGCGTCAAGAGAGGACGCTCCTTCACCTTTATCCACCGTTATATTATCAGTAGTTTCTAAACTCATTTCTGCTGACTCTATCAAAGGTGACTGCAGGGGTGTGGCTTTCGGGGTAGTTGAAGCCGAACTCTATAAAGGTTAAAAAATAAAAAAAATAATCTGATTAACTGACAATAATAATAAACAATGCAACAATAATTATTAGCAAATAAACAAGTGTAACCAGATATTTAGTTTAACAACTCAAAAATTTTAATTAATTAATTAATGAAAAATAATTTAAAATTTATAAAACTAAACCTATTTTGATTCATTTGTTAATTGATATCGTTGATTGAGATCATTATTAGGATTTCACTGTATATTAATTATATAATCAGCAAAGATTATTAATTTAAAAAAAAAATACAAAAATAATACACCAAAAATGAAGATTTTCTATCTTTAACACAATAATTTAAGATATTAAAATTAGTAGTAACCTTAGAAGATTTGGGTTTTTCAGCAGGTTTTTTCGGCGTAGTATCCGTTTTATTAGTGATAGGTTTCTTTGTGGCATGGACTTTTGGAATTGGTGGCTTATCAGTAGCAGAAACACTAGGCGATTTTACACTGCGATCTGAACCTAGAAAATTAAATCAAATTGATGAAATGCATACAAATACCAAGTTCAAAACAATTTATGTACAGTAATAAAGCCTTATACATAAACTATAATTTCTTAATACATAGTACAAATAATAAATAAAAGTAGTATTGCTTACTGTAGGATATACTTTATGAAGAAGAAAGTCAGGAGTAAGAAAAAAAAAACAAGTTAAAAGTTTTTTACTTTAAGGCCCTCCATTAAAAGTTTTTTACTTGGAGATGTTTTTTCTTACACCTGACAACATCCCAGGCCATTAATTAATTATTTCAAAGTAGGTTGAGATTTATATCAAAATATTCAGACATATACTCCATATTATTTTTTATTCACACCAATTACATCTTTCAGGGTTAATATACCATCAGCAGGTGACTCTTCATTACAGCGGTATTTCACACTGTCAGTTATTAAAATGTACTTCTTAATACACACCTTTTGTATTAAGAAGTACATTTTGATAACTGACAATGAAAAATACCACTAATGAAGAGTAACCTGAAAATGGGATATGAACCCTGAAACATGTAATTGGTGTGAATAAAAAATAATATGGAGTATATGCCTGAAGATTTTGATATAAATTCTAGACCATCTTCTTCATAAAAAAGGTTAAACAATAGATGGATTTTAAAATTATTAAGCATTTCAAAGATTTAATGTTATAATTATTATTATCACTAGTTCATAAATTATATATCTGGTTGTTAATATTTTAGTACGTGTCTGTGCTAGTGCTCGAGCTTGTATGCAGAAGTTTTTATCAAAGAAATTCATAATTCATATTAAAATGTTATAAATTTTATACCAGTAATAAGGTACAAGTTATAAAAGAAAATGATTAGGACATTGATAAATGGCGCCGGAACAAGCATTGGTAATAAATCAACATAAGAGAGTGGACAGCCCTGTTTTTATCTGACTACAGAGGGTAGATTTTACCACTGTGAACCAGATAATAAATAAATAACAATTTTTTAGAATTGAAAAGGTTCTCAAATACAATTATATTATTTAAGTAATGTGCAATAATTATTAATTTTGTTAAATGATAAAATAAAAAAAATGATAAGTTAAAGATTGAATAATATTTACAAATATAATAAATCTGTGGCACCACTGAATAGTGCAAAAATTATATTTTAGGAAAACAGCAATTCAAAGTTTGGAACTCTGCCCAAAATGATTCGCAAAGGAATATTCATCTCTGTTATAGACTCATAACAAGCCATTAGGCACATATAACAAATTAAAAAAAATGTTCATGACCAAAAATTCTTATATTTGTACTTAACACGCAATTCACAGATACCATAGAAATATAACTTCATACACCAATGCATATATGTTTTAAGCATTTTTAACTAAACAGCATAGAGCAAACACCACTGGTCAAGTATTGTTATTTCAATATGTAATAAAGAAGCATTTTAAGCAATAAAACTGAACTAAAACAACCCATTGTAAAATATTCAAAATTTTAAATCAAATATTTAATTAAAAGGTTATTGAACAGTTCTGAGCACTCACCAGGAGAAGAGACCCCGGTAACTGCGATGCTGACTGGGCGAGGACGACGGGGTGTCCTCGCTCTAAGACTAGCTGCAGATAGCTGGCTACTAACACTGTGCTGGGAGAGGGAACTCTGTGGCCGGGATGGAGTGATATCACCGCTTCTCGCCCCTAATATCCAAAGCGATATGCGCTGTTACACCCTTTTGCTCATTTATATTTTAAAGCTTTACTATTGAAGCAATTATTACTTTGATTGCTTAAAAGTTTCCTCATGTTTATGAAATACACTTCATTTTTAATACAAAATGTAAATAATAATAAAAGAATATAGATATGGGACCCGAATCAAGTGAACAGAATAAAATTAGATAAGATCTATAAAATATTTTTTTAAAAAAACCAATATAATTTAGATCATAAAAAATATTTTTTCTATTTAACTATAACCATGAACGATTAATTTTCTCCAAATGAAAAGGATATTTCAAAGTTATTAATAATTGTATAAGAATGAATTAAAAAAAATTCATTTGTAAAAATTCAATTGTAAAGTTAATCTCTTATTAAATTATTTTTAAAAAAAATAAAAATTACTTTAAAGAAAGGATACTAAAAATGAAATGCATTGTCATAAGATAAAAAAGGAATGAATAATTCAAAATTACAAGCAGCATCACACCACAATAAATTATTATATTTCTCCATCTTTAAAAGAAAAAATATTATCTATAAACGATTCTTTATTTAATTACAAACAAAAAGTTAAATGCTACTGAATCGTTATTCCAACTATGCAGTGTGATGCGGCATCAAAACATCAATCAAAGTGATGCCATTTGTTATATAAAGAAATATACAGCACGATATTGGAAGGGAGTTGATCCCTATCAATTTTTTTCAATATTTTTCTTCACTAATGATAAGATTTTCAAAAGTTGTGAAAGAATAAAACATTAAACAAATAAACTGATTAATGGAAATTCTAGAAAATTCAAATTTTGGAAATTCTAAATCAGTCCTTGTGTTTAAAAAAATTCAAAATTTGGTAGTTAAAAATAATTTAATAGAAATTAATCTGCCACATCTAATTAATATCTTTTATAATTATCAAGGTTTTTGCAATATTTAAATGAATAATGGGCATGAAAGCATTTTTTTTTATTTTTTTGTTATTTAAGAGTGCTTCTGTTCTTCTAAAAATCTAATCAAATGCGATGAATAATAAAATTATACAAGAATATATAATAATATTTTATTTTTATTTTTATCATTTATTATTCTGTTTAGTACTTTTTGTTTACAAAAATGATCCTCAAGGCTTGTTTCTAAATTCTATTTCGCTATGGCAAGATTAAGACATAACTTGTTTATTAAAGCTGTATGTTTCTTTATGTAACAAAAAAAAAAATTGCATAAGCTTAATATTAATTATTATTTAATTAATTAACTTTATTCATGTAATGTGGTTCCAAATTAATTTTGAGAATGTAACTAAGTTCCATCAATTTTTAAGAATTTTGAAATAAATTTGAGCATGTGAAGGTAAACTTGGTACTTCTAATACAGTACTAAAAAATCAATAAGTTTATCTGCCATATCGGAAAAAATCAAAAAAACCTTCGCAGAAAAAAAAAAAAAATTAAAGAAGAATTGTGTGGGTTATAGAATGTCTCTGAATAAAGAGAACATTTCTCTCAAATTAAGGGCCATGAAACTTTTATGCAGAAGCTGTATCTTACATTCAGTTATTAATAAACTCAAAGAATAAAGATTCATCATTCTTAAATGACAAATGATTGTCAGAGTTTAAGACTGGTTCTCTGAGCAATAATCACTTCAAAAATTCTGTCATATCAGTAGAAGTTTTTATTCCACAAATTTTACGGAAGTATATTTCAAATAATAAATAGTCACAATAGACATTAATTGAGTTAAAATTTACAATAGTTATTTGAAAAAAATTTTCAACTGAAAATGGTACCAATGACATCATCTAAAGAAGAACTTACCATCTGGGTAAGTTAATATTTATCATATAAAAATTTTATTTATAAACTTTTATTCAAAGGTATAAATATTTTTGGAACCACATTAAAAAGTAATACAATACTACAAAAATATTCCAAATTGATAACAAATAGTGGCTGCTTTGTTCCTGTGTACCAACCATCGTCAAGCTGGTGTTCTTACCCCAAACCACTTCACTGTGTAATGTAACAAAGCTTTAGGAATAAGCAGAAAAAAAAAAGAAAAAGAAACCTTACCAAAATAATGATGTTCCTTCACCAAGACCATTTATTACTCTTATTATTTTTCTAAAAATGTTAAGGAAATTAAAGATTACTTACAGCTGTTTATTCATTCAAGTGGCCAAGACTGATCAGAAAGGTTAACAAAAAAAGCAAAGAAAGAAAAAAGCAAACAAAAGGCTGCAAAATGATAAATCATGCAGAAGCAAAGCATTTCTTCCAAACAATCAGGAAACAACTCTTCTAAAACCATCACCAGTAATAAAAGTAAACCTACATTGAAGAAATTTGATTTATTATCAATCTCAATTACTGATTGATCATTGGGAATAAATTTCATCATTCTCTTTTTGATTAAAATAGGTGGTTCATTGAAAGGATGAATTCCCCTTCTTTCCGAATAGGAGATAAACATTTTTATAGAAAAGAAAATATGTTTTTAATCCAATTACAATGTCAGTGATCCAATAATGTTAATGAACAATTAACTGCAATAAGAATTATAAACTGTTAATATTTGGGACACACCCATCAATATCCTGGATGAAAATAAAAGATTAAATATAATTTAAACAAAGTATATACGTCCTTGGTTAAATTAATATATTAATATTTATTCTACCTCTATAAGGAAATAATTTTATTGAGCAACCCAGCATTTAATTTACAAAGAAACATTTTTTTCTTTCCAATCAACCTATTATTAAGATTAAAAATATAAATAAATAAAAATGGCTGACTAGTCAGCGCTTTGCCGACTAATCACCGATTAGTCGCTCAGTCAACCCATCTCTAATGATAAATGCGAAATATGGGCAATTATATCAAAATAAACATTTCATACTTTTTTCTTAATGATTATTTTTTATTAATCATTTAACTACAAAATAATCTTTAGTTTTTATTAAACCTGGAGCACAGGTAACAGAAAGTTATTTCTAAACAAATCTTTTTTTTTTTCTTTATTAAACCAAAACAGATTAATATTATTCACTCAATCTATGTTTGAAACTCAAAAATAACAGCTTACTTGAGTTTTTTTTTTTTTTATCTATACTCTTAAATTCTGTGCTGAAAGAATAAAAAAGATAACTGAAATATAGTAATGAAGCATATTGTATAATTAATTATATATACCTTTGGATTGAATCTTTCAAGGATAACAAATAAGTAATTAAAAAAAAAACAAAAAACAATCTATAGCCACAGAGTTATTAGTAAGTAATTTAAATGTTCATTAGAAAATAAAACACATGCATTGTTAGTCTCAACAAACAAGTTATACTTGAAATGAAAAATGAAAAAGTGAAAGGTATTATTAGTACAAACTTATAATCAAACAGAAGAATATTGCAGATTAAAATAAAAAGAAACAAAAATACTGAATAATATACGAAAACACATGAATAAAGCAGAATTCAAGTAGTTATAATTGAAAATTTACTTTAAATTGAAAATATTCATAAAATCAAAACTAGGACTATTGACATTCCATCAAAAGACAAAACATAATAATTGCTACACAAAACAGCAAACATACATCTAATATAATTTAAAAATTACAACATGGTCCACTCATCTAAAACAGAAAATATAATTTTATAATAAAAAGCTTTCAATTTATCAGCAATATAATTATAAACTAATCGTTACTTAGTAATAATGAAAAACAGCTATGGATGATATTAAATTATTACCATTAAAATGAATTCTAGTTAGCTATTTTTTCAAACATTTTTAGGAGAATAAAATAAAAAGAATTATTCCAAAAGATGATTAATTCCACTGAATTTCTGGTGTAAATAAGGTTAAATTAATGCAATTTAATAATAAATTTAAGAAAATTAATTATTTCATAGCAATAAGCTTATGGAATTATCAAAATATTAATGTTAGACAATTTGTATTTTTTTTTTTTTTTCAAAAGCCACTTAATTTTCTTGTTTTGTTCAATTTCATGATTCACTGTTTTACTTTTTTATCCTTGTACTGTAACTCATTTACATATTAAGGAATTGATATGTAAAAAAAAATTTAATTTGAAAAAATATTTGATTTCATTTAATTATTATTAGATGATGGGGCATGCCTTTTCTTTGAGTTGGTCTATTTATTATTTGTAAGAATATATGTATTACTTTATTTGCACTGAGAGATAATAAAATCAAGGAGACCCTTAACATGTCTTATGAGTCCCCTCACTAATCAATTCCTTATCTATAATGTTTCTACTACTTTCTAATTTATTTGCAAGTATTTTTTCTTGTTTTAAGAGCGAGTAATATGGGTTTATATTATTGTAAGATGTTCCAATTCTGAAGAACGCAAAATCAGTCCTTTATTTGTTTTTTATGTTCAGCAGAACTGAAGATAAAAATAAAGCTTAAGGTTACTTTAAATTTGTGTTGTCTTATTTTGTTTTTGTTTTTTTGTACGCCTTGGTTGTTTGTAAAATTGACCCCACTTAAAATCGCTTTCTGAATAGAATTCCTGTTAAGAAATTTTTTAAAGTATCTTCTCTTTTATTTCTGACAGCATTTTTTTGTTAATCCATTAATCCACTAAAGCCTACTTCCTTTGAAAATTAGGATAAAAAAGGCCAATAATAAAGTTCTAGACAGTATAATATCAACTGTTTCTAATTAAAAATTATTATTAATATTATTAATTGCACTAGTATGATTAGGTCATCTTAAACAGAGCTGATATATTCATTTACCAATCATAACAGAAGCCTTCACGATAATAAACTTCTTTTCCTTTAATTTCAGCTAATTATTCATCAAATTATAGTGATAATTTTTACATTAATTTATGAATTTTTACATCCAACCCGGTAATTATAAATTTAATGTTGAATAATTATATAGTAAGGTACCTCTTAAAACGGATTAAATAAATATATTATCTCCTTGTAATCAAGGGAAGTTTAGTAAATTCATAATAAATAAAAACTTGTTAAGGAATACTAATTTTAACGAGATCGATTTGTATGAGTGGACCACATATGTACCTGGTGAAGAAGGCTGGTCCAGTGACTGGCTCCTGGCTTGCTGCTCTCTTGCCTTCCTGCGGAGCCGCTCGGCCCGTGTTGGCCGCGGAGGACCTAAGCTGACCATACTGCGAGCTGTACCCCTGCGGAGGGGTTCTGCGGGTAGCAAGGGCTTGGGGGCCGCGCGTGGCTGGGAAAGGATGTCCAGTCTGGACATGGAGTATGCCCTACCTGGCTTTCCCTTTCTTGGAGGTGGTGTCGAATCCCTCTCAGGAACTGTCGGAGTCAAGTCTGTCTTCCTTCTCCTCACCTCAGTCTCTGTGCAGTCACACATATATCAGCTAATAACTGTGCTAATCTCACAACAATTATAGAAAAATACATAACACTGAAAACATAAAACTACCCTTCATATAAAAATACATGAAAAAAATCATATCATTAATAGTAAAGTGGTTACCTGAATATTTGAGTACTTCTTCAAGTAAAGTAATGCATTGTTTATAGAAATATATATTATAAACAACAGTTGAAATTATAATAATAAAAAAGTGGTAACACCTGAATGCCAATCTATTAGTACTGATGACTAAAAAACCATACTAGACATAACAAGTCTTAAAGACTTCAATACTTCAACAAATAATAGTTGACATTAATTCTTAATAGTCACCAATTTAAAATAACAACAAGTAATGAGAGACACAGCTATGAAAAGAAAGAACTCAAATAGCAATAGGGGAACTCTAGTAAAAAAATATATATTATACATGTAAAATAGGAAAACAAAGAAAAAAACATCAAAGAACAATAATTTTTTCGACATTTTATAAATCTTTTATTTAAATACTCTGGAGTAAGTTGATCCAAATCCTAGTCAAATAGACAAATAAAATATAAAGTACCAACACACAGTAAAGTTTTTTTTCTATTAATTCATTGATCCAACATCGTAAATCACAAAGTCAACGAGAATATACTGAAAATTGTAGATCATATGAAATAACAAACGGAAAAGTAACTATAAACAAATCTGACAAGACTACAAAATCAATCCAAAAGTAACATACAATAAGTCATTTGTAATAAGGGTTTGAGGGTTATAAAACAAAACTATCTAAAATAATCAGAAGAGAAAAAAAAAAAAAAAAAAAAAAAAACTTTTTAAATAAGGTGGAAAACTTGCCCAGCCTATTTTGTAAAAATAAATTTATATTTTTTTTAATATTGAATTATTTTATATAAAATAAATTATTATATAAAGTCAAATAATAGTTTTAAAAAATATAGTAATAATAAAATAAAATAATAATATTAAATAATTGAATCAGATAATAGCATGATGATTTATTTTAAAATGCAATCTCTCTTCTCAAATTTGTTTAATTACCTTCATTGACTGCACATTTCAACAATAGGTAAAATGCTGGGGTTATACACATATTGAGAGTTATGAAATTTAAGTTCAGAAAATAATGTCGGTTGGATATCAGCATTTTTTCTACTCCCAAAAAAATGTATATACTATATCACTATGTTGTATGCAACCACAGTTATTTAAATAGGGTTAATTTTGAATCACACTAACTTATTTATAACAAAAAAAAAAAAAAAAAAAAAAAAAAAAAAAAAATTATAGGTGGCAGTAAAATAAAAAATAACAGCCAACAATTTATTATGAATAGCAATGGGTTTACAAATAGTGTAGTATATCAGTATGTGATCAAATCCTGAACAGTAATGATTCACACTTGTTGAATTGAAACTATGATCCCTCTACAAAACATGATCCTAAGTTCTGTTTAATTATAACAACTGGTTTTAAAAATACTTTTAAGAGTATTAAAGAATAAATAATTTGAGGAGTATCCTAACATGTCCAAAACCAGTGAAACCAAACGATAACCTCGGATATATATCTTTTGAAACCTTTCAAACAGCAGACTCTGGATAATTCGATTTCAGGTGAGTTGTAATGGATAGAAATAAATGTATTTATGTAAAAACATAATTATACTATTTTTAATTTATTAAAATACATTGTGTAATGCTATGTAACAATATCTATGTTCATTATTATTCAGTAATGACTCGGACATAAATTCTGGTGATTACGGTAAAAGAAGAATTAATTTTTCATTTAAAGTTAAAACGTATTTACGATGACAAATTAGTAAATTATTGAAAGAGGTAACCGAGCATGTTGGAGTGTCAGACACTTTTGTGACTTCAACACCATTGGTTCAAATTAAAACATAAAGTTGAAATTTATTTTTGTTCTACTAAAATAATGAATTTCAACCTTAGCACTCTGGCAAGAAAAGGTTGATTACCTGTTGTATAACTTATTCTTCCACTATAAGTTCGAGCACATAAATACGCAATGTACCAAGTAGAAAAATATTTTTCATTAATTAAACTTATTTCATTTCTTTTTTTTACTCTTAGTATTAATGCACAATAAATAAAAATTCATAAATTTTGTAGTCACGTCAGTGACGAACTATCAAGAGCCTACTGTTTGATGATAAATAATAAATAATAAATTATACTACAGAAATAAGTATTGTTTTATGTTAGGAATGAACTGTTAAATAAATTAGGTCAAAGTTGTAAGATGCATTAAAAAAATAATAATTATAAAACAAGACAATAAAGAAATATTTATTCTAAAACTCATAAATTAAAAATCTAACAATAAAAATTAATTTTAATTTGATAAAAGGAGTAGTAGATAAGAAATTACACATCCATTACACAAAATAATAAAACCAAGAGAAGTTGATAATAAATACTTAGCATTTTATGTTTAAACATGCATAAATATATCAGGCAATACTTGAAAATAGGATCTGTATTCAAAATAAATGAATAAAATCAAATTCTAATTAGCACTTTATCCAACAACGCAAATAGCAAAAATGGATAAGTAAAATATGATAAGAATATCTAAAAATTAAGTGAGGTGACTATGAAATAATAATGATTTTAACTCAGAAAAAAAAAAAAAAAAAAAAAAAAAAAAAAAAAAAAAAAAGGGAAGACTAGTCAACAGGAAAAGTTATCTACTGCCAAAGTAATCACTATAATGACAATGTAAAATAGTAAAGAATTTTTTAAAATTGAAAATATAAATATTGCCAAACTACAACTAATTGAAGGATTTGCCAACATTATAGATAATAGCTGTAATTTACTGCTACAGTTAAGCTATAGAAAAAAAAAAAAAATAAAATAAAATATTTTTTTAATAAGAAAACAATACTTTTCTAAAAATAAAAGTAAACATACTAATTTATCTTAAGCTAAAAGCTCCGCCACAAACACAGAGTAGTGAATGTTTACCCCCGTACACAGACACACCCAATGATATACATTACCAATGAATGACAACTACAATTTTAGAAAAGCTTTGGATTTAATGTAGTAACCATTCCCATCAAATTTAAGTAAAAGAGGAATTTCTAAGGACTTGATATTGAAGGAATTCTATGCTTCGAAATAAAGTAAATAACCAAAATATTGTTATATAAATATAATATGGAAAATAGTTTGTCTAGAATTATAGGGGATGAAAATTTAAAAATTAAGGGCAGAATCAAATTTTCCAGTACAGATATCATAGACATCACGCTGTTTAAACCTAGTTTATTTTTATTAAAAAAAATAATCCTCCTTATATCTAAGAATTTAACACTTCACACATATCTTTCTTTAATTAAAAATTATTCTGGTATTGAATGGATCCAACAATATCGACTATCGAAGTTACCATGTACATTTATTAACAGAAACAATAAACACAAAAAACAACGTCTGGTAAAATAAAGCAAACATTGAAAAGGAATCTCACTACTTTAAAAATATTTTTAAGGTTCGATTTGTAAGTCAAAGTACAATGGATGCCCTTTTAATGATCCATATATTTGACTAGATAAGAAGCAGGCTGGATGAAGAGATTTGACAGTGTTAACGAACTTGAAAATGGATATTTTAAGTAGAAAAGCGAGAATATGGTGGTAATACATAACAAAAATTTTGATTACATAATTTTTTAATGAAATTATGAAACAACAGTAGCGCTTATTTATAAGTAAAGGCATAAAAAAGAATTTCGGAATTTCAGCTCTAATGATCTTAACAACAAATTGCATTAAAGTTTAACCTTAAGTTTTTCACAAACTTTAGGGCCTTGAAGGTGGATTGGATCGTTATTACTTACTATATTTATTTTTAACTATGTTTAGGAAAAAGGATCTGATACCCAATAATTAAAAAATATTGAACAGATTTTTATAAACACTGTTCAAATAACCCAAAACTTTAATGTGAATTCATCCCCATGTTTAATCTTTGAATGAAATTTCAGAAATTATGGTCAAAGACTAAAATGGGAAACTAAATCATCTGTAAAAAATATGGCATCCACTGTTTAGTAAGGTTTAAGAAAATATATTAATACATAGTTCTGGTTCGGTGGAATCGACAACAAACAGCATGAAATGAAATGATTAAGATGGAATGAAGTAAGCTAAACATTGATTGTTAACCTAATGAGTTGGTTAAAAGATATATTAATAATATAATTTTAAATTGCATTATTCATGTAAAAAAAAGGTATGTTAAGTGATCTCTATGGAATAGAAACAATACATTAACAAATGATACCTTGGCAAGTTTAGATGAAGTCAGTGTGAAACCAATGACAAAAAAAAAAACAAAAAACACAAAAGGTAATGTCAAACTAAATATTTGGTTAAAGGTAGATCAATGGTCAAAGAAAAACTAGAAAGCAAACGTCAAATTTCTTGTTAGCTTTGACCACCGAACGAAAAACTTGAAACCTCAAACAAAATAAAAATCAAACAATTATTACAATAGACAACCCATGGTATTGTTAACAAACAAAATACTGAACACAAACTCACAAAACAAAAACATAGTTGAGCTAGGGACAAGACTGTTAGTGGAAAGCTGATTTGGAATCTTTTCCTTTAAAAAAAAAAAATCATTGACTCACCAGGCTTAAAGAAAGGGTTTAAGGGTTTTTGGGAATTGGGGGAGTCAGGAGGGGATACACCCCACTGGAACACTTCATAAATCGAGGTACTCATCCGCAGGCGATCTGAAAAATTGATCATAACTCATTGAGCTCAAAGCTTTGACTTGCATCTAATTCACCAAACGGATGCACAATATCATCAGTGAATAGAATAGCCAGGTGTGTATACTAAAATAAAAGCAAATAATAATGGAGGGACAAGCGTTACAGTAAAATGGTTACCTTGTGTTTTGCGCTCTATGCCGCCAGCAGAAGTAGCTCGTTTTTTACTGCCGTCCAATTCTCTTTCAGATGACCTTCGAGTCAGTGGACCGGGTTGTGTTGCTGACAGTGAAAGTGTCATTACATTAGAAGTGGAGGTTGCTCTAAAAAACAATGATTTCAAAAGTTAATAAAAGAGAAAGTACATTTCTCATCTAATTCCTAAACAAAGAAAGAAATTATGTTATTAATGGAAGGCTTAATTCTTCTTCTCAAGCATCTGTCATGTTTGAAGAATACTACTGGTCCCAAGACAAGGCTACAAGAATATAAATTCTGGTTCACAAAATCATTAAGATATTTGGGGCTGTTTTGCTTGGTATGGCTTATGGTGATGCAGTTTGAGAAACTGAATGACAACATTCTAAAATAAGTTTACAACCCATGAGACCAAAAATAGAATCAAATCTCATTATAGAACACCAAATAACCTTGTTAAGGTCTGGTCCTTCTTCAAATATTTTCGATCAGAATATGAATCACATTTGCTTTATTATTCAGGATTTTTTCTAAAACTTATTTCAAGGCTATACTCTTTTTGCTTTCCTTTGCGAGGTTGTAATTAGATGAATAAACACTTCTTCAAATAAAATATATGCTTATTTAATGTTCAGATAAATTAATCAATACCTTCTAGTAGCCCAATATGTGGAGCCGGTATCTCCAGGCTCCAACATCCGAGGCGTTGAACTACCGAAGGCAAAAACTATCGAACTCCGTTCATTTTTCCTTTTCGATTCGATTCTCGCTTCTCTTTCCTGTAACACAAAAAAAGCACAGTCAGAAAAAAATTTGATTCATCACTATTATTAAATCACTAACCGGTCAATGATAAAATTAAAAAATGAGCAGAAAAATTTTAAGGAGCTAACCTGGTTTTTACGAAGTATTGCTTCCCTACGGTCCCTTTCAGCCTCCCAGATCTGTCTTTTTCTTTCCTCCACCTGATGTCTTCTATCTGTGTCTCGTACTCGTAATTCTTCCAATCGTCTCCTTCTTTCCTCTTCCTTCTGTTCACGAAATTTCTGAGCAGCAAGTGCCTAAAGAAAAAACAATATTTGTAATAAAATAAAGAAAAATAGAAATAATTTATTTATTAACTTTTAATATTTAATTTTTAAATCTTAAAATTTCTAAAAATATTGACCAAAGGAGAGGAAGTAAATAGATGAGAAATGAGTAAAATTAATTACAGAACCTATAATTATTATTTAATTAGAATTGATAAATTAATTTATATTGATCCTTCTATACGATCATGAGTACCTCAAGTGATGATTATTTAAATTGCACAATAAAAGACGTTATTTATCATGATCAGCATACTATAATTTTAAAATGCTATTTTTTTGTTATAACTAACAACTTAACCTACAATACTCTATAAGATACAATACAATACTCTATTAATAAACTAACAGTTTAATAGAACAAATACTTACCTATAATTTAACATAAAAATTTATAAGGATCTTAGATATGAAGATTTGGCAATTCAAATCTAAAATTTTCCCAACTGATTTAATAGTTTTCCAAACTAACTTTAAGATTGATTATTACAAATCCAGACAAAGTTCAATTCGGAATTAAGCTTTATAACAACTTTTTTACCACTTATGCAATTGGGTATGAAGCTGGGATTCTTTGAAAAAATAGTTTCTTTGTGTCAAACAATCGAGCCTTTTATTCGATGCTGAGAAAAACATTTTAATCCCCTCTCTCAAACAACTGTTTCTGTTTCATGGCCTTAACATTAACTTAAATTAATTTCTTGACCTATTAACTCAGCGTTCTTCTATCCACCACCTAAACACTAAATTCCAACCTTTTAACCTGTATATCCACACACATTAAACTGCCTCCTTTGAAAAATCCTTCATCATTTGTGCTACCTCCTTCTGGAATTCCTAACCCACTTCTATTTGTAAAGCAGTTACCCTCACTTCCTTTAAAAATAATTTATTTTTACTCCTTTTAGACAATCAATGTTCCGCAAATATGAAAATATTTAATTAAATATTTATAATAATTATTATTGTTTTAATATATATATATAGGATTGCATTTTATGTTATTATTGTTTTTTAAGATTTAATTTAATTTTTCTTGTTGATAATAAATGCCGTAATTACTGAAGCATTTAATTTTTAAATAATATGGCCAGACAATTGCACGTATAACTGTGCATTATTATTATTCATAGGGGACGGTAAGTCCCAGAATAAAGTTTATTTTTTTAATTTAATAAAAAAAAAAAAAGGTCCTCTAAAGCCATCTTAAAATAATTTTTTTAGAATAATGAAGCCCAGGAATCAAAACCAGCAATAAGTATTGTGGTATTTTTATTTTGTGTTTAGAATATATGGGTTTACATAGAACAAACAGTTGTTTGATGGGGAAGGGGGGGTTGAAATGTTTTTTTCAGCATCAAATGAAAAGCTGCATCCTTAGAAATGAAATTCTTTCAAAGAATCCCAGCTATACCCACACTTAGTGGAAAAAAGCTGGTATATACATCCATAACCAAAGTCTGAAATTGAAATGGAAAATTCTGAAATTAATTTAGAAAAATCTGAATTTGTCAGGAAAAAACAATATAAACACAAATTATAGTGACAATTTATTTTCCCTATTTTCTTAAATATTGTTGCGATGATAAATACATATGCATAGAATGATTCTTATTATTGTGTTAATCTCTATTACAATAAGAGATTATTATCAATACTACTGTTAATATTATATTGGCCAATGTTATTTATTTATTTTAGTAATTCCTAATTGATTTCTTAATTGTATTCATTATAGGTGTCCATAATTGGGCATACATTATTATTATAATATTTAATGGCAATTTTAAGGTTATTATTATAGTTAAATAATATTAGAAGAGATAAGGACATGACGGTTGGGGTTAACTCTAGGGTGAAAATCAACCTCCAGATAGCTGTCTGGGTTTGGCAAAGATGGAAGGGGCTAAGAGGGGCACTTGTCTGCCTGGAGTTGGGGAGATAAAAAAAAATGAGCCCGAGGAGAATCTGGAAACCCTCACTCAAGCCTTCAATCCCACCAGATTTATCCCCATCTTCACCTCAAAACTTCCTCTATTACAATCAGACAAATATAATACAACAGTTTTTATAAAGTATTCCAGTTTTTAGACAAAATTATTTTATTCTATAACAATAAGAATTACCTGTTGTTTAAGTTCATCAAGCTTTCTTTGCCTTTCTTCATTTTGTTTTTCACGAAGAACTCTAAGTCTCTCCTCTCTATCAACTTGTGACTGTCCTTCTTTTCCTACAAAAATAAATACAAGATATATTAGAAGACATCGTCATAAAGTGATAAATTTTAAAACATGTTAACACACTGATAACACATAATGCATGTTACTTTACAGCGATGCGTTAAGTAATAATAAATATATAAATTAAATAAAAATAGCACTCTTGGCAGCTGCATGATTAAAAAAAATAAAACATGTATATTAAAGCTAAAACTACCTACACCTAAAAACAATAAAATTCTTTTAAAAAAACAAAATTTTCACTCTAGATCGCTAGGCTCCATAGTGTTAAACAAATACTAAAAATTAAAACATTAAAATACAATATTATTTTTTAGGGTTAATGTTTTTTGTTTTTTTATTTTACACACAGTAAACACTTTAATAAAACATCAAACAGATTTAACATCACTCATGTTTTAAATTTTTCTGATAGCACATGCAATCCCAACTGTAGAGTTATTATAAACTAAGTGATATAATTTTCAGTGAGCGTTTCAACTATACTTTAAAAAAATAGTAAGAAAAAACCTTACTATTTATTGCAATAGCTAAAATTTTGGTGAGGCAGGTACGTTTGTTGATTTCATATTTATTTACAAGCCATGCACACAGCTTTATCTTCTTCTTAAAAAATGTGTATTTCCAAATCAATAATAAATAAAATAGCATTTATTTATTTTTTAAAGCATAGCCTAACTCAATTCTCTTGATTTAATTTTAAAAATATAGACACTGTAAATTTAGCTTAAGTAGCTGTAAACTTATAAATAAAGCACTACAAATCTAAAACTATAACTTGGTGTGTTACACTCTACAGTTGGGTGAATTTCTTAGTTTTTTTGTACCTTCATCTGGGCTCAGCTCTGCATTAAGATCTTCCGAGAGCCAACGGGGGCCTGGCAAATGAAACATTTGTAAAACTTTTTATTTTTCTTATATCTTCAGAATGAACTGAATAATTATAAATTATTATTAGTAATATAGGGAGATAAGTATGAATGATAAATATATAACAGAACTAAACATTTTATTATAAGAAACTGAAATGTTTAATATACTACAATCAATACAATAGGTATCATGAAATAACAAATGTAAAAGTACAAAAAATTTTAAATAGGACAATTTATTTTAAGAAAAATCATGCCTTCACAAAGAAAAACCAATGAATGTTTGAATATTATTATATACAGAACAACATATTTGTACTAAGCCCAAAGCAAGGTAATTTTATATCCCAGATTTTGTCAACAAATCATATAAAAAAAATATCTCTCTGAAAAATGTTATAAAAATTATTCTAAAACTTTCAAATTAACATTTTTAGTAGCTAACACGGGTGAATAAAATATTGACGATAAGATTTCCCTGGAGTCATTGCATTAAATTGAAGTCATTAGGGAACAGTTAGAAAATTCAATATTTTAATAGTTTATTTCTTTTACTTTCAGAAACATTAAATTCCTTTAACAAGCACCTATTAAATACAGCCATTTCATTATCATCTACAAATACTACTTTAGAAACATAAGAGAGAAAAACAAGTTTCAATTTAACCCAGAAAAGACCAAATTCCTTCCATTGACATAGCAAAAAGTACTATTCTATTATATTAATCAACTGTAAAAATAAAAATCAACAGGGTGATAAATATATCTATCTGAGAAAAATACAGTTGTAAGAGCAATTAGGTTGGAATGAAGACTTGAATCCAAATACTAAGTGATACTTCTTGTATTGTATTGTCAGGTACAAAACATTAATAATTGTTATATGCAATACTATAATCAAATTGATTCATTAAAAGATATTAAGTTAAAAATAATAACAATAATTTAACAATAGACGAAGATGTTTATATCAAGTACAATTTTTAAAATAAATATAACAGACTATAATCACAAAGACAACTAATGAAAACTGAAAAAGAGATGAATAAAGAATGGCAATGCTCTAAATGATAGACATCATTTTAACGAAAATGGACAACAGCAAATCAAGATCCATGGTCTTTTAAAATTATCAGACTAACACCACACAAGATAAGCAACCATTTTAAACGGTAAACCGCCAGATAACACTAGAACGTTATGGAGGGGAGTGTTCAAATAACCGGTAATCAGATAATCGATTGTAAAATATGTTAATCGATAGCAGATAACGGTAATAATATACAGAATAAAATTTAAGGAGCATCCTTTAACGAGTTTATGATATATATCTTTTGTTATTTGAAAAAAAAAATCAGAGAAATGTTTAAAAGAGAATCATTAAAATATTATAAAATATACAAATTTAGGATGTTTGATTCATTTTGACTGTTCTTCGACCAAAGGTAAAGGGTTTTGATAGTAATACAGACACAAAAGGAACGAGTTAAATTATAAATCCTGAAACAGTAAATACATTAATTTAATAATGAAAACGGATTTCGCGTTGCTATTGATATAATTCGATATTCCGGTTAACTACACTAAATCAACACGGCCCTGCATATTTTTATAATTTAAACTGTTTACTTAAGATTTGTTAGAAGAAACAAGGATTTCACATAAACTAGGATCCGAATTAATAAGATTTCGTCATTAATTCAAAGTATCGTTCGTAATGAAGAAATGATAACGTATATAGTTTAATGCAGGTAAAGACTTACTACAAGATAAATCTATCATTCTATTACTATCCCATTTTACTTTAGAAAAACCAGGGAGATATTGTACTCTTTTTTTTTTAGTAATTCAGTAATCTTATGCGATAACCAACTACTTAAAAACTCAAAGTGAGTAAAGAAACGGCATCCCTGATACATCCAACCACCCTTGATAGATGCTTTCTAAAGGTTTAAAAATACATTAGGCTCTGGGCGCCATAAATTAGCATGAAATTTTCAGCCGGGGTAGAAGGGGGGCGCACACCATTTGCATACAAATCCCAGCGGCTGTTGGGAAATCCCGCTGAAAATTATAACTAATTAAAACTGAGACTGTCTTCCTTGACAACAGCCACTATGATCGCCAAGGGAACAACTAAATTGCATATTTATGTCAATGAGTTAAAATCTCGGAAGAAAAAACAAACCCAGCGTACCCTGTAATGTAACAAAGTCATCTAATTTATAAATGTATTTATCATTAATGTAAATTTAATTATGTCATTACTGTTCACAATATTGTGTATAAATTTCCAAATTAACTTTTTAATTTTACTGAAAAAGTTTAATATGGTCATACCAAAGTTTTTAGGGTTTAAAATAAAGAATATATGTTTTAATTGAAACTCTTCATTTTTGTGATATTCAAATGATACCTAATTAAAGTTTGTTTCCTATTAACGGTATTTGCTACGATATAAAAATATATAATAATAAATAGATTCAACTGAATAATTAAATTAAACTAAATTTTGTTAATCTTAGACTTTTTAAATTAATCGAAGACTAACCATAGCGAAGAGTAAACAATAAATGTAAAATTCATCATACCTATCTAGTTAAAAATCATAAATGTTATTTTGAACATGTTATAGTTTTGTTTCTAGGAATTAATAGACATCACTGAGTCAATTCGCATCAGCGATCCATAGTCGGTAAAAAAGACGCTAGGTAGCGTTGTCATAAGCTAGGCCCTGTGCAATGTGCTGTGCTCGTTTTGATAGTAATTATAAATTAATATTTTATATACAGAATAGTATTGTATGTTATCTTCTAGACGCAATGAATGTTCGACCAAACCTTTATGGTCTTTGTGGTCTGTGGTACTAAAGCAAAAATAGTAGAATTTATTAATTTTTACAATTATTATAAGTTGTAAAATGCGAAGATTGAAAAATAGAATTTTTATTTATTAGGAAGATGGACATGGTTTGCAATCATATATACGAGAGTAAAATTATATTAATTTATTGTGCTAACGTTTCGGCACACAATGCAAGCCTTCACCATCCATTTTTTGAATACATTGGTTACCTCTTAAGTATTTTTAATTTTCAAAGCTGTTCTCTTTATTTTTAATCTCTTTTAAATTCACTTTTTTGTTATATCCTTTTGTTTTCCTCAAGTCATGAAGACATGCTTGAAAACCGAAACGTCTAAACAATAAATTACTGTACTTTTATAGTATAATATGACAGCACAACTCAATCATCTTCTTCCTAACTTATTGTTAGGTCAATAATATTTTAAATATTTGAAGCATTCTGTTGCAGATCTGTAACAGTTATATTTAGGTGCTCTCAGAGCATTCCATTGTTGTTTGTTTTTAGTTTAAATCTGAGAAGTTTCAAATCATGTATAAAAGCTTATTTAAAGATTTAAAAAATTATCTTTCAATACGTGAAAATCTATACAATGTTAGTCTTCCTTGTTTTATAATCAGCATTTGAGAGAGGTCTTTTCCCCGGTGTTGTTCTTCATGAAAAATAAACTGTTCCGAGTTTTAAAAATCACCGTTTTGTTAGCAACAGGTTTTATTGTCAAGTGAATGTCAGGGAGCAAGTCCGATTAACAATTAATAATTTAAGAGCTCAAATGAGTGTTACTGAACACGCGCTGCATTGAGCTTTTCCACGATTTTCCTGTAAAAAAAAAAAACCTCGACAGAACTTTTTCCTCATTTGTTTGTTTTTGTTTATTGGCGTACAACTACTTAGGTGAATAACATCAATTTTTTTTTTTTTTTTTTTTTTTCATTTTTATACACGTATATCCCTTCCGATTAAACATTCATTTTCAATTACATTTTCAATGTAAACTTCTGTACTGGTACCAACCAATATTTTATGTAATACTTCCATAAAATAAATTATTTGATTTTAAGAATTTTTTTAACATTAATTCTACAATTTTCCTTATTCTTGTCGTGTCCTATTGTTGTCTGTAGCTGAAGAAGGTTCCCAAAGATTTTTACAAGAGAAAAATAAATAAAAAGTATACTGAAGGGTTAATTTGGCAGAAACGTGCTGACCTACATCTATGCTGAACTGCAATTTTAAATTAAATCATGGTTTGTTTAAAGCTTATTTCTCAAAGACACACAAACAAAAAAGATTATCTTCAAATCAATATAAAACGAATAAAACATAGTGTTTAAAATATGTCAAAAGGCATGGGGTACACATTTTTGAAACACTCTTCTCGTCCCGAAAATCGAAAGTATTTAGATTCAGGCCCAAATCATTAATGACACAATTATATAGCGAACTGTACATTCAATTTATACAGGGTGTTCGGAAGATCGTTGGCCAAAGAGGTATCTCGGGTAGGGAGGTTCATTTTGAACCTATTTAAGTTCACTTACTTATATACAAAGTCTTACAGTTTTATTGTAATGATTTTTTTTTTTTGTTGAAAAAATGGCCAAAACCAAATATTTATGCATAAATTCGTTGTTAACTGATATATCAACGCCATTTTTTTTGCTGTAATTACTAATACATTGTCCAAGTATAATAAAAATGATTTGTCCAAAAAAAAAAAAAAAAAAAATACAAAAAAAAAACGGGTATAGTTAAAAAAAACATGTTTTTAAAATGATTTTTTCCTTTTTTGAACCTAAACTTGAAGTTTTTTTTTTTTTTTTTTTTTTTTTTTTTGCCTTCAAATCTGAAATAAAATCTTTTTTATTATATATGGACAAGGTATTACAGCAAAAAAAAATGGCGTTGATATATCAGTAAACAACGATGTTATAAGGCATAAATGTTTGGTTTTGGCCATTTTAAAAAAAATTCATTAAAAAAACCCGTAAGACTTTGTATATAGGTAAGTTACCTTAACCCTTTAACGGGCTTAAGGGAATTTCCCTTAAGGGAATTTCAGAGCACATTTTTTTTTTTCTCCTTTGAATGGCTATAGCCACGTTAACACCCACACATGTATCGTGAAATTCAAGGTTGAATAAAGGATATTAGACGAGAATGAGTAGGATAATGCGTCGGACATAACAGCATTTATTGAGCAAAAGGCATTAAATATGTATATCCTCCAGGATACATCGCCTGTTAAAGGGTTAAATAGGTTCAAAATTTTATTAACCTAAAAATACTTCGTCATACAATTTTGTGTTTCTTAAGACACTGAGCTTAAATTAAACAATTAGGAATCGATGAATTATTAGTCACTTCTATTGGTATTTTGTTTATTTCTGGACTAGTTTCGAAGGTGAAATAATCATAAATTCTAAAAACATAAAAAAATTCAAAACATCAGTAATATGATACGCAATATTTATTATTATTAATAATTATATATATATATATATATATATATATATATATATATATATATATATATATATATATATTAGTATATGTATACTAAAAATTTATGATAGGGAACTAGTGTTCGAATATACAAAATTCATCAATTATAGACAAAAAAAATTTCCCAAAATTCCCCAAACCCCAGTATCATGGAAATATATACAATTTAAAATAAGGACAAAAAGGACAGTTTTTTTCCCACCGAAATTATAATTTATAATTTTTTTACCTATTCTTCAGAAAGTATCCTTTAACTATGCCATACACGATAAATTATTAGTTATTTTGAAGTAGATTTAAAAAAAAAAATTTATTTATTTATTTATTATTTTTTTTATGAATCGCTAACCATAACCATCAATTTTATTGCCCTAGGACCCACCATTAACAGAATTTCCTTTTAATTACATGGCCTTTAATTACTAAATAAAACTATTATGTCTTATTTTATTAGTCGCTCAAATGGTTTGGTTAAAGTGGTTCAGGAGAATCGAAATACAATAAAGCCTAAGGTGCCTTTGTTCAATAAATTTATTAAATGTCTGGAAGATTAAATCTTAAGTTGATAAGTAGAATTTTCTTTACGAAAAGATGAATTCAATGTTATCATCCATACAATTAGAATTTGGAAAAAACTACTTTTTTTTTTTTTTTTTTTTTTTTTTTAATAAACTACTTTTTTGTGAAAATAAAATCAGACATTCACTTCTTTTCCGATAAATATTCATTTCGTATTTCACTTTAATATAAAAGCAAATTAGTAATGTATATAACAAATTAATTAATTAATAATACATTAATAAAAATTTAACTACCATCCATATTATAAGTCATTAAATATGTATTGATAATTTAAACTACAACCATTAAATGTAATTTAATGGTGACAGATAATTCTATTAGATAAAATATTGAAGAAACCAATAGATAAAAAGACACATAGATACATCCACTTCACATAAATTTCCAATAAACGTGACTAGTAATAATCTCTAGCTTAAATAGATTCCGTTTTTATTATACCCCATCCATTTCCCACTATATAGGGTATAAGAGAAATGTAACCCATATATCACCATTAATGGAAATTTAATCAATTATGGAGTTGGATAAAATTTTAAGATTCGCTCCAATAATTCCCAGTGTTGGAACCCGATCTCGGATTTCCAATTAATAGCCAATTAAATGATAAATCAGTAATTGATACAGTGGCCACAACAGCGAGAAAGCTTATACCTTTATTGATATATATAATAAATAAATAACAAAGCTCGAAGAACCGGTTGGTTCGGTTCCGATACCGATTAGATTTAACTTAAAACCTGACTTGTTATTAAACAATATTCAACCCAATTCTAGGTCTAAAAACTGGTGAGAATTAATTTCAATTGCTTGATATTAATTTCTCTAGTAGTTGAAAAAGCATTAAGGATAAAGTTAACAAAATGTCAATTAGTTTAAATACTTTTAGATTTAAGAGTTTATTTTAATAATATAGTTTTCCCACCTTCCGTTCCCATGTTACAGACCGAATGGCCAATTCTATAGTTGTGAAGGATGTTGAGATTTTCTACATGGAATAGAAAATTTATCTAAACCGTTTTTATTTTTTTTAATTTATTTATTTTTTTGAAAAATATGGTAAGTTATATCGGCTAATAGGAAGCGACTAATGGTCTAAGATTTGTCATTCAGTAAACTGAAGCCTGCTAAAATCTTAAGAGACAGCTTTCTTCAGATTAGGGAGTTTGATACCAGAGAATTTAATCAGACACACCTTAGAGCGAACTTTACAATTTCATTAATTGAATCCAAGTTGGGAAACTTGGCCGAAATTATCGAACTTGCCTCCTAAGAAACGTTAGGGTGCATTAGAAAGTTTAGCGAGAATCGTTAAAGAAAGAAAGGTCTTTTCCTTTAACTTCTTTTCCTTTTCTTTCTTTCTAACAATAAGACATAAAACTTTTACTATCAAACATGAGGGAAGCAAATAAAAAAAAAAATAAAAAAAATCAATTTTATGATAATTAGTTAAGATTTATAAGTAAAAAGTATTCTGCAACTGAAATAAAATAAAAAAATTAAGCTTAATAATATAAGAACGTATATAGTAAATAAGTTTCACAATAAAATATAATAATACAATATATATATATATATATATATATATATATATATATATATATATATATATATATATATATATATATATATATATATACGCAAAAATAAATAAGAAACAAACAAACAATCAAAATCACAACAAACATATCAATAAAAAAAAAAAAAAAAAAAAAAAAAATCTTTTTTAAAGAAGTGTTAGCAATGCTTTTTCAAGACTGTTCTGAAGTGAAGCGTTTCAATGTCATAAAAACGTAGGCTTAGAATCTATTTATTTATTTTTTTTTTCAATTTCTTATGAACAAATCGCCCTAATAAATCACATAAATGATTATTACTTGAAAATAAAAATTTTTGTTGATTAACATTATTATTACCAGACATCCAAAATTTTGTTTCACACTACAATCTGACATAACATTAATTGGTGGATGTCGTGTAGAAGTTGATAATTCAAATTACCTTGAAAAGTTAACAATTAACATCAAAGCAGGATTTTCAATGTTTGGTTAATAGTGTTTCTTAATAAGGCCTTAGAGTATCTATTTGTGGAAAAAATGATATTATTTAAGTAAAAACAGAATTTAAGAAAATAATCAAAGCTTTTCTGAAAAGTGCAAAATTTTGACTTATTTACTTCTTCACGACAGCCAGAGTTATATTTCATGGTTACTTCAATTTTATACTTTTAAATTAATTAATGTGTACGAATCAGGTTCCTATTTTTACATAATAAACTACATACCCACCCAAATCCACTTTATCTCAACTTGCTCGCTATTTCTTTCCCTATAATTCTCAGAGGATGAAAAGAAGATGGCCTCTAGACCAGATTAAAAAGATCTTTCTTGGGGGTTGTAACAATGGGTACTTTCTCAAGAAGTCAGAAAATTAGATTCATAATCAGTTTCTTAGATGTAAATACCATGGTACAGTAGTAAATATATATAAAATTATATATTTAAAAAAAATAATAATAAAATATAATTTATCGTCAACTCTTGCGGTTGACATTGGATCAACATCGGTTTATTTATATTATAAAAATAAAACCTATATAGGTACTAAAAACAACGTAACACAACATTTAATTGGCTTAGATAAGAGAAGGCTTTTAATTTTAGGATCAGAGAACAGTTGGTAAGACTGGTACTGGTTGGATCTGTAGTTGGTACACATTACTGTATGGTATATGTACCTACTGCCTACCGTTTAATTTTAATAATCTATTTTTAAATTTTAAACGATAAAATAAAAAATATTATGATATAACCGTGCATAGATATTAGAGGTAACCAGTATATTGGGTAGCAATATTTAGAGTTCAAAACATTGTTGATATGGAATAACCATCCATACCAAGAAGAACCAACCTTGGAGATGATAATTAGCCAATTAATCTTTATTTATCTGAAAATGAATTATGATAATAATTATACATTTATTATGTCACAGCATAGCTATAAGGTTACAATGTATATTTATTTTGTAAAATAAATAGTAGACACTGATTACGAATCTGAATTCCCCAATGGAGCAAAATACTCGAACACTTATGTCCAGAAGAGAATTAATCAAAATACAAAATACTCTTGTAACGTCACAAACATGCTAACATAACAATGGTAGAATCATAAGAACGCTATAACACGGCTCTAATCATGGTAGCTTAGAGTTCATTCTTTTGACAAATCATTCCAAAAAAAAGAAAGAAAACTCCACAAAACAACACAACAAAATAGGGAATAGATTGGAATCGGACAGGGAAAAATGCTGTTATGTTGGCGACACTGGTAGGTTAGTCCTCACAACAAAACTATTACCGTAATAAGCCTTCCTTGGGGAATCTTGTTCGTCCGGGGGTACACCGCACTCCGCAAACCAGTGAAGTCCTGTTTAAAACATTATCACCAGAAAAAAACATAAGGTTTAAAAAAAATCAGTCACCTACCTCTCAGAAAATAAAAAATAAAGTAATGATAAAAATAATAATAAAATAAACGGCCATTCAGAAAAACATAGTAAAATTATTTATACTTGGTTCAATGTTACTTGATCGACGGATAGTTTGTAATGCAGGGTGGTAAAACTTGTGCGCCAGAAGAAGTTGTGAAAAAATTCATGAAAATCCGCAAAGGGCGTCTGGTTAAAATTTAACCACATTCCGAAGTCGTGAAAGTTCAGAATTAATAGTGGGTTCCAACACGATCACAATATTTAAAAATTTTTTTCTTATATTAATCTTATATAGAGTTTTAAACATTCTCCTCTTACATCTTCCTAGTGTTTCCAGTAGTCATATTTTGTTATCAATTAAAATAGTAATTAGGTGATGGGACAATAATCTGTAAAATGTTATATAAAATAAAGTAGCTTATATTAATGTATTCATAAAGGCAGGGTCTAAGTTTTTTGTAAAGAGCATGGGGAAAACAAAAACTACAGAAAAATAACAACGAAAATACAAAATACACGTTGCGAAAAAAATAATCATGCCTGTAATAGACAGCTAAATATGTCGGGTTGAGTTTTGCAAAATAATACTAAAACTCGATATAACACGACAGCGCAAGATCCTGTTCCATGGACGAGTTAAAGTTATGGGATGGCTGCATAAGAAACATGCACATTTCTTTCTTAATGGGATCACTTTATTTTACATCAACAGAATTACAATACAGGGAAGTACAATGTAATAAAGCAGAACTTTATTTCCTTCGTTCGCTGTTGTATGTATCCACTACACTATGTGTCCAACTTGTGTTTTTTAAATTAAGAACGGGTATCATGTGCTTTGATCCGCAGCGGGTCAACATAACATTCAGCAAAAATCAAGGGATTTATAAATTTTCTAGGAAAAGACTTTAGCAATGCCGTATTTAAAATACAGTTTTTTGCACCAAGCCCTAACTACAATTTTTTTTATTAGGATTTTCCAGAAGGCAGCGGCTTTCCTAAACCCAAGTTTTTAATGGCCTCCCTCTATATTCTTCTGTCTAAGGTCCATTCCTCTCTTAAGAAAGGTTCCATTATGTATTCTTTTATTTCTTTCTTCCTTGTTTTCCTTGGCCTACCTAGTTTCCTGTCTTTCATCATAGGGGCAGAAAGGTCCGTACAAAAGGAGCTAACTTGTTTATGTCCCATGCTCACCTCACAACACGATTGCATTACACTTAACAGGCCACGTAGAATGGTCTAAACAGCTGTTTATTGAAGGGTTTGGTGGATGAAGTGGTAATGTAACAAAACAGAATTTTGAGTAATTCATGTTTAAAGGGTAAAAAAAAAACAAACAATGTTACATAGCCCCTTCATCATGTTCATATCTCTTTTTCTTGTTTTGAAACATTCAGATTTTGCAATCTAACACTTACTATACTGCACTTAAATTCTTCATCCAATGAACTAGATTGCATTTTTAAAAAATGTGACATAACCCCTTCATCCACTAAACCCTTCATTACACGGTATACAAATGCCAATTGCAACATAATTTTTTTTTCTCTCGGAAGCGCATAAAGTTTACTACACCGTACAAAAAACTATCCGTCACTCAAGTAACATCTATCAATGAGATATCAGGCGTTCCCTACCTGAACAAGCTAGGTTCCTGAATTGTTTAAATATATACATGTATGCATATGAATACATATATACAGTCAGTAGGTCCTTATAACAAAACTTAATCAAATTGTATTGTTTAAAATATATATATATATATCTCGAAATCCCAAGTTATACATATTCAGGACCAACTATCTAGGTGTTGAAGTACGAAAATGAGGAGAGAAGTTCACTATCAGCTGATTGTATACACTTAATTTTTAAACATACTGATGCCTAAATAATTGATATGGCAAAGAAAAAAATGTATTTGAAATAATTGAAACCCAATAATTGACTTAAACCGTATTACTTTTAACTTTTCGTTCGAAAAATAACCAATTTAAAACGAAATTATCGCTAAAGCTCGCTATCAAATAAAAACATTCGAATCCAACATTCCTTTTATTTTTTTCGTTATGGAAACGTTAACGAGGTGGCCTTTTTCGATTAGTCGAGAAATATAGAAGTGGATTAGTGGTATAAAAGAGAATCTTTTTTACCTTGTTTAGCTGTTGTGGGCCGCCCGTTTTGTTTTGGGTCGACAGGAGTGGCACCCGCTGAAACAAAAAACAGAAAAAAAAAAATAAAAAAAAAAGCTTATTAGTATTCGAGACAAACCCCACGCCACGCCAGCCCATTTCCAGCGAGGCTGTCTCTTTAATAAAAATGTAAATTGAGGTGGGAGTAGAATAAAAAACAAATAATAAAAAATAAAAATCATTCAAACACAACTGGAGATGTTCGAATTTATTATGGTGTGAATTTTAATTTTTGTACGCATGTATAAATAATGGTTAAAGTTCAGAAATATTTATAGTAATAAAAATAGTAGTTTGAGTAACACGAATATTTATTTTTAATTATAAAACCTAAAATTGGGTTATTCATTAAATATCATAATATTTGTAAAGTATAAACTGATTATTCTTAAGAATATTAATTTCTATAAAAAAAAAAAAAAAAAAAATTGTTTTTACCTGATAAAACTTCAAAATGTATATCAGTCGTTAAAAACTATATCAATGTTTTCAATTTATTATAGAACCACTGAAAGATCGGCCAACAATATTCTGTAATTTATTTTAAAATCAAATTTTAACCAAACAACCTTGATTGTTGACTATAAAATTATATTAAATCATTTATGTTAACAACTTGATTATTTTATTTTTTATTTTTTTGTAAACCCTTCTAACGTTTTTAAAACGACCAAAAAGATACAATCCGAGACTTGTTGAGGCACAATTTTTTCTTTAAATAAAACTACACTAAGAATTTCTTTTAAAAAACTTTCAACTAATTTGGTTGACCTTGGTCTCGTTGTGGGATCCCTAGGAAGAGTGTATATTGTAAATAATGTACGATTGTATTTTTAACTTTTAATTTAATTTTGTTTTATTTTTTATTATTACTATTATTTATTTATTTTTTTAATTTTACTATTTCATTATATATATACATATTTTTTAATTTATATATTTCACCTATATTGTATACTTTATATCTTTTATGTATAACATAGTTCTTTTCTGTTTTCTTTTTTTTATTTTTTCTCATTACAGAAAATGAGTAAACGTAGGTCCTACTTTTGTTTTTTTCGATTATATTTCGAAAACGGTTGACTCTAGAAAAGTATGTTTCAAATCAACATTAAAGCTAATTAAATTTCCTATAAAGTTGATTACATAAATAACTGTTTTCGAGATATACGTTATTGGGAATCGGCGATTCCCGGGAAAAAAAAAAAAATTTTACCTCACTTTTTGTCAAACATTTGCTAGTGTACTCTTCCACGATATTTTCTCAGAAAAAATGTAAGAATGAAAATTGTAGAACATTAAATCTATTTTCAATTTCATTCATAGGTTTCTGGTATTTGAAGCAAATTTTTAACAAAAGTGTGGTAAAAATATTTTTGGTTTCTAAAATTATCGAATTTTAATAACGTATATCTCTAAAACCGTTTGAATTTTGGCAAATATGTATGTAACCAATTTTATAGGGAATTCAATTAGCTTTAATTTTGATCGGTAGCATATTTTTCTAGAGTCCACCGTTTTCGAGATATAATTGAAAAATTGGGATCCCCCCCCACTCTTATCTTACACCCCAGGGGCGGGGACTTTTAGTATGTTTACCTTCTAACTACTCTTAACAAAGCTATGAAGACAAAAAATAATCGCATATTTAATGCACTCTACACCTCTCATTTTAGCAATCATTGACTGGTCTACGTTTTCATTCGAAAAATATTTGTGAATGAGAGAATAAGAGCGCTGAGTACACTGAATATGAATGATGATGAATCCTCGTAATTACTTAATTATATAGTGCACTGGCAATATAGGACTTGTGTTAACAAGTCTTGAAGCAAAAATAAAAAAAGGGAAACCTTAAGCGATAAAGTAAGTATTGAGAAATTTTATTACAGTGGATAAGGGAAATGGATATAGTGGGGCAGTGGCGTGTCAAATAAAATCCATTTAATTCCAGAGAGGCTGGAAAAAGGTCGAGCATAAATCGAGAACAGTGAGGGAAGAAATACATTATTTATAACAGCAACCCCACGAGACCCTTAAACTTTATTAATTTTGAGGGGCCATGATTGTATGAGGGTTCCCGAGGGGCCTCTTTGGATTACACGCGGATCATTGGCTTCATATAACGAGCTCCTTCTTCAGGTCTACCGCCGCCTCAGAGCACGCAGTCGAGAGGATCGCAGCCAAAACAACGATAAAACCAAGCTTACCTTCTTCTTAACTCGAGTAGCTTTGCTTGAGGATTCCAGCAGTGGATAATATCATTTATAAAAAAAAAAGAAAAAAAAAAAAAAAAAAAAAAAAAAAAAAAAAGAAAAAGTTTTTTGAAACTGATGTGTCAGTTAGTAATAATACTGTATCAATAATTTACTTTATTACAATTCTTTAATTAAAAATAAATTACAACATTAAAAGAAAAATATTGGAAGAAGTCGATAAACACCAGCGGGAAGGTTGCGCATCATATAATATGCTCAAAAACAAACCAAACCTATTAATAAAACAAAAAAATAAATTAGCAAACAGGAAATCGAATTTACTATGGGGCAGACCAAATTACAGAGGTCTGTTAAAATTGTGATTTGGAATGTTTAAATTGAATAGTTACTGAAAAATGGAAAGTGTTATAGACAAGTTTGGAGCGAAAACCTGCCACTGTATAACTGGCCTGTTGATAGTTCTGAAGGATGCAAGGAAGTGAAAAGAAAAGTGATTCTACTGATTATAACTGCATGGTTAAACCTGGAAAGTTAAGTGATAAATGTTTATAGGCTTATTTTGGACAAATTGTCCTTGTTGTGTATTACTCTTTGGCTCTTGTTAATTTTTTATAGCCTCATTTTTATATATACATTTATTGAAATTTACAACTGTACAGAATATATACATCAAATGTATTGACAACGATTATAATGACATGCTAAAACTTGAAAAGAACTACTCATCAGTAGCATTTTATTAAAACTTCTACACTAGAAGGTCTCTAGGTCATCTTCGTTTCAGACGCCTCGGAGGATTATCAGGAATGGAGTGGGAAGCAAGTTGAGAAACTAACGGATTTGAGTGATAATGGATCTTACTATGAAAGGATAGGTATCTGGTGTGGGCTAAACCAGCAACATATGGAACATTAAGATCTTTATGTATAAGTATATTGGTGACAAAGTAAGGAGCATTGAGGATTTTTCGAAGGATTTTAGATTGTAAGGATTGAATACGAGATGAATTGGATGGTTTAGTAGAGCCCCAAAGCTCAACTTCGTACGTCCAAATAGGTCTAATAACAGTCATGTAAATAAGTCTTTTGTAATGAATTGGGAGGTTTGATCGTTTGTCTAGTAAATGTTGAAGTAGTCAGTAACGACGAGCAGTTTCTTGTCGTTTTAGTCTTGTATATGGATTCCAAGTTAGTCGTTGGTCCAAGTGGAGTCCTAGGTAGCGGATCTGTTAGAATATCATTAAAGGATACTGTAGGACAGGAAGTCGTAGGTTTACGACGTACGGTAAACGTTATTTGGTGGGATTTATTTTGATTCTCCATTTTTGAAACCATTCTTAAAGGTTTAAAATAAGGGATTGGAGTGTTTGAGAGGCAATGAAGGGATCATTATTTACTGATAACACACGTGTCATCAGCGTATAAAATAAAAACTAGGTTTGTATTCGGCTTTTTTTTCCTTTTTTTTTTTAATGTAATAACCAGCCAGACATCAGGCGGTTGGTTTCGGTGAAGTTCTATTCTGAACAACTAGCCGCTACCACAATTGGTATAACATAAAATAATTTATAAGAGAGCTCAAAAAACAAATCAAACCTATTAATAAAACAAAAAATAAATTAGCAAACAGGAAATAGAATTTACTATGTAGCAGACCAATACAGACTTGGTAATAACTGCTACCTACAATCAGCCAACCTCTTTGGAGTTTACTGTTATTGCCATTGTTGTCCCGTAATACTAATGTTTTCAAAATATACATACATACATACATACATACATACCTCATACATACATACATACATACATACATACATACATACATACATACATACATATCCTCTTACGTTCCAACGACTGCTGAGTCTGGATGTTCACTAAGCCTCTCCAACGGAAACGATCTTCCTAAATCTCTTTCTTGTACTGCTCGCCACTGTATTCCTCGTCTTTCTATATCTCTTCTCACATCATCAGCCCATCGTCTTCTAGATCTTCCTCTTGGCCTTCTTCCAAAAACCACCTTAGCTTCGTCATTTCTACTCTCTCTCTCTCTCTCAAACTATTCTCAACAATTCCTCCTCTCAACTCCTCATTCCTTATTCTATCTCTCCTCGTTTTCCTCTTAATTGCTTTTACAAATCTCATCTCACTGGCTTGTAGTTTTTATAATATTTTTATGATGAAATAGTTTTAGCTGTTTTTCTTTTATTACTGATTAACGTAGTTCGCAAGTTAAAAAGGCAATGTGGCAGGCTATTGTGAATTTCCACATGGAGTCTCGGAAATGGGGATTCATTCAACCTCTACTGGGTTTTAACACCGCTATGATCTTTATGGAGTTGGCTGAGACCTCTCTGAACAGGTCGTGCGACGGGCTTCAACCAAAAATTAATGATACAACAGAAAAAGAAAATTATTGATGTTAAAACTAAAACATTTTGTTTTTTCCTTATTAGTGGAATGGAGATACGACTTTTGGAATCGACACATATCAAAAAAACATAGACAAATAAAAAAAATGTAGACAGAATAAAGGGTCCAAGTCCAACAAAAGTTTGAAAAGAAAAGTTCAAAACAGGCCAACCAAGACTGTTCTTAATGTAGTCAGTTACTTAATGTCCCAAGTGGAAAGGAAAAGAATAAAATAAAAAAGGACAAAAAAAAGGGAGAGAAAAAAAAAAGTGGAAAGAAGGAAACATTTGAAAGATTAATTCCACCTCGAGCTGATGAAATTTCCTTTTCGATATTTTTAATGTCTCCATAGCAGCCCTTTCTTTCCCCCTTCATTATACTAAGGGCTGTAATGGCCTTAGAGAGGGAGTATAACTGTCTGGATTAACGGCTCTGTTTCATTTTCAAACCACCAGATTGGAAAAGAATAATTTCCAGATCTCATCTCATGGGAATTGTCATATCGAGTAATTATTTGTAATAAAAAAAAAAAAAATACTCAATAAAATAATAAACCTAATATATTTGCGATTTTAGGGATCACATTCTGCCCCTACTGACTTCAATAAATAGATTTATAAAAGAGAAGTATTATTGCAAATAAGATAATTATAAAAAGTAAGAAACGAATGAGCCTAATTTTTTTCTTCTTTATCTTACACTATCCACAAACTTTCTCATATTTTTCCTTTTCTATATCTGGTGAATTGAATAACAAGAATAAAGGAATATACGGGATTTTAAAGTAGTGAGAATAGAGATGTGGTTAATCGTGGTTGGTGAGTTCCAGAAGTTGTTATAAAGAGGAAGGATCGTTTAAACACTAAATAGAAGGAAGTTACGCGGAGATCAAAGGCACGGAATATGGTTTTAAAGAAAATGATGGCATGAGACTTCAAACTTTGACGATTTAGGAAAGGTGAAGGAAGGATATTGGATCGGTAGAAAGTGATGAGGAAATAATGCCTGTCAGAATAACATTTGTTGACAAAAGCATATGTTCAAAAAATTATCTCTCGGCTTAAAGTCATCCGAAAATGTATTAAAATTCAACCGTTAAATAAAATAAAAATCATTATAAAAAAAAAAAATAAAATGAAAAATACAAATGAGAAATACAAAATCCATTAAATTAAATTTAAAGGCATTTTTTCCTTATTTTTTGACAATTTGTAATATTTTGCAAAATATGATTTTAATTGAACCTACTAGTGAGGTAAATTTGATTTTTGTGGGTTCATCCTGATTTTTATGTAACAAATTAAAATGTTTTACTCAAGCTTTTTTATAATAATAAATTTATTTATCGCATTTTATACCACAATAATGCAAAATGAGAACTACTCTTGGCAATTTATAAATCATTATAAGATAACGATAACTAAATGTTTAATTTAATCAAATCAAATTTGCAAGGATACTATATCAGGGATTTTATGGATAATTTTATTTGTGACACAAAAAAAAGAGTACTTTGTGTAATACTAAGAATTACAGGCTGTAAGAATGGGATTCATAATTTCCTTAACGAAAAGTAAGTCGAATTTAATAAATTTGATACATATCAACTCGAAACGGTAACCTGAATTTAATTTTTTTTAAACTTAACTGGATAACCGAAAGGTATGCTTCAGGACTATCTTAAACGTTCAGGGTCAGTTCTATAACCTAGAAAATCTAAATTTTTAATGTGACAAAAGAGATATTTCAAAACACCTTAGCGGGAATTAAAAGACATGAATTCATAATAAACTTAAAAAGACCATGTATATATGTTCTTCAACCAATATATTAAGTACTGAGAAATTCTCAGAGGGAGATACACCCCTGTCACAGCTGTCAAGTCACATTTCGTACGTTATTCACTTCCTGGAGCCAATAATATATTAAATAAAAAGGAAAAAAAACAAAAAAAAAACCTTATATACATTAAACACGTGAGTATAGTTTAAATAATAAAGCATCATAGTTTATTATTCAATGATTAAATAGTCATTTATTGATACAGTTTATAAATAATTTTTAAATTACCATATTCAACAAAGATAACCATGTAATTAAATGTTCAGTCGAAATCAATGTTAATTACCGAATCATTTCTATTGGTTTTATATAAAATTTTACTACTTCATGACTTCATTTTATGAATTATTCTAACAAAAGTCACATTTTGATAAATTAATTCTCCAACGAAATTAATTGTATGGCTGCTATTGTGAAGAATAGTAACATACCACTGGTTCATTAATCTGAAATCCCGCGATTTTAAAGATTATGAAATAAAAAGGGAAAGATACTAAAAAAAATGTAACTTATGTTTCGTGATCATTTCGGTGCTGACGCTTGCTTGAGAGGTTAAGCTCGAAGAATCCTTTTTAGTCGAGTCGGGACCGTGTCCTAGTAAAATTATTTTATTTGAAATCCTTTCAATCTAGAAAATCTAAATTTTTAATGTGACAAAAGAGATATTTCAAAACACCTTAGCGGGAATTAAAAGACATGAATACATAATAAGCTTCAAAAGACCATATTTATTAGGGTAATTATTAGTCGGCTGTGTTACTGTCTAAACCTTAGAGTCAGTATAATAACGTAAACATAAGTTTTTAAATTTATATTCTGCTTCAAGAACAAAAAAAAAATAACTCCGTATTATCTTTAAAAATTTAAAAATTCAGATGGGGATTTATAGTAATTATTATTTACTTATTTTATTATTAATCAGTAAAGTTCATATCTTTTAAACTTTTATTTACAATTTTTTTAAAGCCAACATGAAAATAATAAAAGCTAAATGTAAATTAATCTGAAGTTACTTTAAGACAATGTAGAGAGTCAACTGTTTGGGCGCCAATTATGAGCACATTTAGTTCAAAACTACACTATATTTCATAAGAAATTTTTAATCAGTCAAGATATTGAATACTATAATAATGTTTTTTTTTGCTTACATTATCTAAAATAGATTTATTATCTTTGTTGTTTCATTCTGGAGTTACACAATGAGTGTGTTTACGAATCAAAATGGGCATGGTTTTCATCGCAGTACAGAAGATTCTCCGCTAAGAAAAACTATTTAAAAAAAAACAACCCTATTTCTTCCAAACTAGGAAAAATAATAGATCGTGGATATGGCTGTCTATAATCTACTGCTTCTGATAAGAAAAATTACGGAAAATTTTCGATCCGATCAACACCAACAGAGCTAGAACGTGTTAAAATGTTCATTTTATGATGGAAAAAAGTTATACAAGAAAAATTATAGACCTCTATATAAAAGACATATCCATGTCTCAAGTTGTTCGATGTTTTATGCTTAAAATTTATTACTACTAGAACTATTTATAGCACAACTTTCTATCAAAATAGCTATAAGTAGTAAAAGACCTAGGAGACGATAGACTTAGTTGAAAAGAGAGATAAACTTATACTTCTATCCACATATAACAGCTGGGTAAACAGTAAAATAATCCGGACAGAAAGTTCGGATCCGAGACAATGGACGAGCGGACAGAGGTCCACTGAAGCCATAATCCATCAGCTGTGACCCTTCGATAATTACTTCCACAAAGCTATTTATTCACGAGTGACATATCGCCGCTGTTTGGCCCCGAATCTCGTCCGGTCTCTCGCTCAATATTTTTATATCGCCTCTCAGCAGGCACGGATAATTCACGCTGACTTAAAATAATTCCGGGAACTCGGCAGCGATAAGAAGTTCCAAACAATACACAGAATTCCCCAATCAGAAGTTTTCTGATTCTATTCCCCAGGAAAATGTAGAAAATTTTGAATGAATTCAATGAATCGGACAATATTCTTCAATGTGTTAAACAGAAATGTGAAATTGTTACAAGAAACATTTTTATAAACCAAAATTTATACTATTCACAGTAGAATTCATTATACATACTTATATATAACTTCTACTTATACAATTCTTTTAAAAACATTCTTGTAAAATAAACTTTGTGTACCTAAATATCATTTGTATAAATAATTTTATAATAAATCTTGACCTTCCCTAGTATAGGACTTAATCGAAGTGTTGAGACAAAAAAAAAAAAAAAAAAAATGAAATATAGTTTAATGATGTTATAAATAATAATTATAAAGGAGAATAATAATTCATTTAATTTTCCACGTAATTTATAACTCACATATGCCTTGAACCACGACAATAGAGACACGAGATAACGTTTTTCCGAGCTTAGAGCCGGACATCGGGAAGCTGAGCCAGCAAGAAATATTAATATGGCGTTTGGGGACTTATGTTAGGAGCAACCGTTGGTCGTTACAAAAAAACGAATTCGCACAAAAAATAAATTAATGGTGACCGTATGGTCTATGGTCTCAGTCATTCATGTTATTTTATCTTTAAACAGAACTACTATATACTTCATGATACTGCAATAAAAAAATAACTGTTGGTATAAATAAGTCAGTATATTAATAACAAATAAAGGTACTTTTGTAATAAGTCTAAGTATTTTGGATTGGAAAGTCTCAAGTCACTATACGTATCTATTTTTTGCTATGTCAACAATCCGAAAAAGTTGTCCAAACTGGCTTAAGTAAGTATATCAACAAGTTTCTAAGTTTTAGTTTTTATGTTTTTTTTGAGTTTTGGGTTCATTAGTTTAAAGCTTTTGGTTTAAGGTTAGGCGTTGTCTTTGTGTGTGGGCCACAGATTATTCTATCAAACGTAAACCCTTATATGTTTCATTAAATAAATATACCAATAGTAATAATAATAATAATAATAATAATAATAACCCGTGTGGAGTTGCTAGTCTTCCATCGGGCGCCTCCCCAGGTGGCGGATAGGGGAACCCTCACCAGATATGGTGGGCACCGGGGAAATAAAATACCCGGGGCGGACCAAAACTAGCTCAAATCCAGGTGCGTCTGAACCCAGAATGGGCGGCATCCTGGTCAGTGTCTGATCCTCATGTTAGAGGCGGCTGGTCAAGAACCTGGCAGAAGGTATAAAATGCAACTTCCCATTAACAATGGTGCGTACTAGACGACAAGCCTCGGACGAATCCGGAGTGAGGGCTGCTCCGGAGGGAATCATTGTTCAGCCTTCGACATCGACTGGTAGTGCGAGCGGTGCCCCGATGTTGTATGGAACCGCAAGGTGGCCTTCTAACGGACTTACCTCGGACTTGGGCTTGGAGGCTTTACAGTCTCCCGCGCATCGAAGAGCACCCCCAAATCCAAGTGGAAGACAGAAGCGGATGAGATGGACAAGAGAAATGAACATCGCTGTCATCCGTGCCTACTACTTGGCAACTAAACTAGAGACTGACATAACAGGATACCGAAGAAGACTGCTGCCATTTTGGCATGAAATATACCCTGATGTTATAGTCACAGAACAACGCATCGCGGACCAAATAAAAGCAATATTTCGAAAGAATTTCTTGTCTGCAATGGAAATCAATGATATAAAAAATGAAATATTGCAACAGGAAAGTGACCAAAATATGGATCAAAGTAGAGAGGTAACAAACGCTTCACCTGAGGCTATAGAACGTGTAGAAGAAACTGGCCAGAATAATGAAGAGCAAATTAGGCTCAGAGAGCTGTTGGCATCTGAGCATTTTGTATTTGAAGGTGTGCCACTCAAAGACCGCCCCTTGCTCGTAAAAGTGCCATATGGAAAAGAAACCGTTAAAATTGTCAAGTTAATTGACAACATTCTTCAAACAGTTTTAACGCCAGAAATGGATATTTCTGAAATTTGTCATTATATATACATAGCTGCAAAAACGGTTATAAAAGAGCTAAGCATAAAAACGAAAGAGACAAATATTAAAAGAACTGATAAAAGCCCTGAAAATAAGATACCAGCTTGGGAAATTAGAATAACAAGAAAAATAGAAGAAACTAGAAGACGACTTGGAATTTTAACAAATTACCTAAATGACCCTAGTAATGCGTCAAAGAAGCTGAAGGTAAAAATCGATGAGCTAATAGTTCTTTATATTGGACCTATTCAAAAAGATGAAATGCAACAACAACTAAGCATATATATGGACAAGCAGAAGCAAAGATTGGCTGCATTAGCATGCCGGTTACGAAGGTACAAAGGATCTATGAAAAGAAAGAACCAAAACAAGTTATTTAAAGCGAATGAAAAAGCATTTTATAGATCACTAGAAAAGAAAACTCTCAGGCAGGTACCACCAAAAGCTGAAAATATGGGTGAATTTTGGAAAGCTATATGGGAAAAAGCTAAAAATCATAATCATAAGGCTTTTTGGATTTCTGAGGTTCATAAGAAAATGGATAATGTACCCAGTATGGAACCTACACTTATTACTATAGAGGATGTAGTGCAAGCGGTAAAAACAATGCAAAACTGGAAGTCCCCAGGCCTAGATAAGATACAAAATTATTGGTTAAAAAATTTTAAAAGCACTCATAGAGTCCTGGCAGCTTACTATCAGCGTCTTTTGGAGGGAAAAGAAGCTCCTTCAAGAGACTTTTCTCAAGGAATTACTTATTTACTGCCAAAGAATAATAATACTAATCCAGATCCTAAGGACTATAGACCTATCACCTGCCTCAATGGAGTTTATAAGCTTCTAACTCGGATAATAAACGATAAGATCATGGAACACATTAACAGAAATAACCTGATGGCCGAACAACAACTTGGAAACAAATCTAATACAAAAGGCTGCAAGGAACTCCTAGTTCTTGACTCGTTCATAGCAGCACAAGCAGTAAAAAAACAGAGAAATGTTTTCATGTCGTGGATAGATTACCAAAAAGCATATGATTCTGTTCCGCATAGTTGGCTAAAGGAAACGCTGCGGATATATAAAATTAATAATGCTGTCATTGACTTACTTTCCAGACTGATGGATAACTGGAGCGTTATTCTCAGTATAAAGCAAACCAATGGGAATATCCTCGAAGGCCCAATAAAAATAAAAAGAGGAATATATCAAGGAGACTCTTTGAGTCCAACATGGTTCTGTTTAGCACTCAATCCTCTCAGTGAATTACTAAATTCTGCAAAAAAAGGATATCCTTTAAATGTAAAAACTGGACCCGTCATCTCCCACAGTTTCTATATGGATGATTTGAAATTGTATGCCACAAATGAGAGAGACATGAAAACATTACTGGAATTGGTTGTAGGATTCAGTAATGATATAAAAATGACATTCGGTCTTGAGAAATGTGCTACATTAAAAGCTGTACGTGGCGAACTAAAAGAAAGTGAAGGTATAGGGCTATCTAATAATACTAGGATAACCAATTTATCTGAAGACGATGAGTACAAATATTTGGGTCTAATAGAGCTTCTGAAGTTCAAAAAAAAAACGCTAGGGAACGGTTTGAAGAAAAATTTAAAAGAAGGATTAAATACCTCCTCAACACACAACTGTCTGGTGGTAACATAATAAAAGCTATAAATACGTGGGCCCTTCCCGCGTTAATCTATAGTTTTGGTGTTCTTAAGTGGTCAGATACAGACCTGCAGGCCATTGACAGGTATGTAAGAGTGGAAATGGTCCGTACAAGAAAACGACACCCAAAATCCTCAGTTAGCAGACTTTACATTCCCAGGAAGCAAGGTGGCAGGGGACTCTTGAATGCTCATGGGATGTGCAGACGTATTGAGAATGACCTAAGAAATTATTTCAGCACACATCAATCACTTAAATTCAGAGCAATTAGTGTTATGGATCGAGACCATACAGCTCTCAGCTTGGCAAGGGATCACGATAAAGAAGAACCAACAATCCAAGCAGTAATAGAAGAATGGAAATCAAAACCGCTCCATGGTAGATATTATTTTTCACTTATGGAAGAAACCATAAATTTGGAATCGTCTACCAAATGGCTGGCAAATGGGAAACTGTTCCCTGAAACTGAAGGGTTCATAATGGCGATACAGGACCAATCGATTCCTACCAATGTTTACAGGAGACGAATTTGCGGAGAAAATATCTCAGAAAAATGCCGCCTTTGTAAACAAAGTCCGGAATCAATACAACACCTGGCATCTGGATGTACTGGTCTTGCAGGTACAGAGTACCTTCGCAGACATAATCATGTAGCAGGAATCCTACATCAAGAACTTGGAAAGATGTATGGAATGATAAAAGAAATGGTTCCTTATTACAAATATAGGCCAATAAGAATAATGACGTCAGGGAGGTATAAACTATTTTGGGACGAGCAAATAATAACGGACCATACGGTTCTCCACAACAAACCTGATATATTAGTAATGGATCTGGAAAAAAAGGAAGCAAAGATATTTGAGATTGCAATACCAGTAGATGACAACATACAAAAGACCATCTCCACGAAAATATGCAGGTACCAAGAACTGGCTGGTGAGTTGAAGACTATTTACAACCTTCAAAAGATTTCAATCCTGCCAGTAATAATATCATGCAATGGCCTTATACCTCAAACGACAGTGCAATCCTTCAAAGATGGAGGAATTTCGTTGAAAAAATTAGAAGATGCACAGATGGCAGTCCTACTTGACACAGCATCAATAATAAGAAAAACTCTTAATATATAAACTTTTGGTTGGTACTAAACCCCCAAACGTTTACATCACCACTCATGTGTGTTTCAATAAATAAATAATAATAATAATAATAATAATGATTAGAATTAAAAAATGAGCATAACTTTCCTGAAAATTTTAAAGTTATTTTAATCCTTAACACCACTCAAACCATTCTATAACTATCTCTTATCCGTGTATTTTTTATTTAATTTCAATTAGGAAAAACAAAACTATCGTTCTATAAAAGGTATAGTTATATATTAGAGATAGGCCTACTAGTCAGTTAAGCCAACTAATCGGCTGCTTTTGTAGTCGGCAAAGAGCACCGACAAGTCGACCATTTTATTCATTTTTATTTTTATTTTAGATTCATCTTTATAGTTTATTTGTTCCAGGAATAATTACTCAGTTTTGTAATAAATTATCGAACTTCATCATGATAGTAACGCAAAATAAATTCGTTGGCTAATTAAGAACTTACATAACCTACAATTTTTTTAAATCAAAGTTTTGGTTTTGTACCATTATTAAAAAAAAAATCATAATTAAAATGTAATATAAAGGTTGTAACCCAAAATGGAGACTGCTATGTTAGCAATTTACATACGTATTTATTGAAAATTGCATGTAAGATATGTTTTTGTTTTATAAATTTAAGCCCATTAACACAATCTCTTTTCCGGCATAATTGAATCCCAAAGATAAGCAAATTTCTGCCTTTCCCTTTACTTAAAAAAAAAACACTGCGTTACACACCGGCCCGTTTGCAAAAAACAGACGAAAGAATACAAGATAAATAAAAGCCTATGGCTTCATGTATTGAAGGCAATAATGCTATAAACGAAGAGCTGAAGTCATCTGAATTCTAACGGAAGCAATGATCGAATAAATGAAATTCTTTATGCAGATAACTAATTGCTAGACATAATCTTACAATACTTTCATGTTTCAAATTTAAGTTACGCAATGAAGGATAGTCCACTTCAGTTCCAAACGCCATGAGAACTTTACGATCCCAACGCGTTTTATGAGTACCCTGGAATCGATTGCTTTGGACAAAAGCTCCCTAAAAGATTTAGTAAGATCAATAACAAGAGGGTCAACAAGGCAGTGGCCCACTCCTGAGGTCAATGACATAGCCTTTGATCACAACCTATCGCCAATATTAACACAGAGCTACTGTCCCAATCAGCACTTGTGTCCATAATGGGTTTGTGTACTGCCGGCAACATAACAGATTAAATTAGTGGCTATTTTTAGTAAATTAATTAATTAATAACAAAGTGTTAGCTACAATGTCATATACAGCAATTATCTTAATTTTTACATGCGTTTTTGCGACATGATAAATTTCGAGTAATGTGCACTATAAGTGCCATATTTCGCATTAGGTTGTCCGGAAATCAATGGAGGTTTATGGTTTAAAAATATAAAAAATAAAATAAACGATCTAAAACATTTGTATGCTTAGAGGATAGAGGTTTCAGTATTTAATATTAAACAATTCTAAATAAAAATTATAGTTTATAAAAACTGGAATAGCAGGCTTTTATAGCAAACCTAGCTAAGGGTGGTGAACAATTTGCAGCAGTCAGACTTTTTATTTTTTTGAATTTAAGGTTCGAAGCTAATCCCTGTACTATTCGTGATTTTTTTGCATTTTTAACACAGTTTATCCAAAATCAACCAACATTTTTGGTTTTTTTGACATATCTCAGAGTAGGAATGGTCAATTTCTTACTTTAAAAATCTTATCTTACACGAAATGTTAAGATCTATCACTTTTAGAATATAATTTTTTTTTTTTTATTGAATTAACCATTACTGCGTTACAGACTTAAACATAACCAAAACTAACTTTTTAAAGTTGGCAAAATTTTTCGATGTTTGATAATTGATTGTGGCTAAACGCCTAAATCAAATCCAGCTCAAGGGGTGCTTTTAGACGCACAGTTTAATAAACTATAATTTTGTAAATAAAACATTCTTCGATTGAAAGCATTTTTCTATGTTTTTTTTTTTACAAAATCTTAAAAAAGTTCAAAATGTTTGTGTTTTTGCCCCCTAAACATTTTCCCCTAATCAAATTTAGTTTAATTTTTTATATTTTATTCTCAGAACCCATCTGGACCATATAAATACGTAAAACCAACTACTTCATCCTTTTTAAGGCAGATCCCCATTTTGAAGTTGTGCAATTATTGTATAGTCATTGGTACTTAAAACGAGTACAAATTTTTCAAGATAATCAGATAGATGGAAATTGGAGAAAATTACTATGAAATACTCCGTTACACGCAGGTGAAGTTAATAAAAGCTTATTAAAAAAACATTTTCAACTGACTATTATGAATTTTTTTTATTTGTTCTTGAAGCAAACGTTTGACCGAAATTGAGTTAAATATATTCTTTCCCTCGAATATTATCGATTTTTAATAAGGCATTTCTCAAAAACCGTTAAAAGTTCGACAAATGTGTATAGAATCAACTTTAAAGGAAATGAAATAAGATTTAATTTTGATTTGTAGCATATATTTCTAGAGTCCACAGTTCACGAGATATAATCTAAAAACCCAAAAATGGGACCTTCTCCTCTTCCCCCACCGTTAGCTCACCCCCTAGCCATCCCTAGGACTTTTAGTATGTTTACCTTCTAACTACCCCTAACGAACCTATGTAAAAAATGATCGCATGTTTCATGCACTCTACAATGTGTTTATTGACTGGACTAAATATAATTTCAAGATTATATTTTTAAAAAAATCCTAATATGAAACCCATCTAAAATCAGAAAATAAATTGTTTTATAAACAAAAAAATAGAAGAGTACAAATTTATTAAAGATTTAATTAAAGCATCGAGATGACTAACCGTTCCAAGAAAAGGCTGCTCTTAATGACTCCCAACTACTTCAAAACTAATTTGAACTTGACAGAAATTGAATTAGACATAATTGAAGATACTTCTAAAGAATATATTATATATTACATCATGGAATTAATTAACACTAAAACAAGTGTCAATTAAATTATATAGAAAATTCACATACACCTAGCCGAATGGGTTGGACACTACGACTAGTGGAGATAAACACCTTGACAAAGGAGCGCCATATTTCGGCCGAATGAAGGTTCCAATCTCTAGAACGGCCCTCCCATTGTCACTGCTCCCCAATAATCCACGCCTACATTCCACACCATTAGCAACTGCCAGGATCTTAGAAATAACGGCCGTAATCTTAGAAATAAAAATCTTTTCTACGTAATTTAATATGTGATATAAAACTAAGTCCTATCTTAAATTATATAATAAACAAATATATCGATTATATTGTTCACACATTTATGCGAATTCGTTACTTACAGACCAGAAACATAGACGAAAAGTCACGAATCACTCCCATAGAGATAAGATCCGAATTGCTAAAAACCGGTAAAAAAGTAGCACTAAATAGTGAAACATATTAAGATAGAGCTTTATAAGGAGAAATTTAGTAATTTTATTTCTTGTGTGGTGTCGAAATTGGAGAATTAAAATAAATCCAACCAAATCCCATCAAACAACTTTTACCCTGCGTCGTAAACCTACGGTTTCCATTTAGGACATTTACTGCAGGCATTATCCTTTAATAATATCTCACTGATCCCTGTTGAATAGATCCGCTATCTAGGACTACAACTTCAAAAAAATTGTCGTAAACGTATTTTGTATAAAAACATACACATCAAAGATCTTCCATCTCATTATTAATCACATAACTATTATTAGAGCGTTATATAGTAATCTCGTGATGAACAATCAGAAAAAAGTTATGAACAATGCAGCTACATAGGAATTTTAATAAAACTGCAGGGTATTACTAGTATAAACAGATATTTCCTAAAATCGTTAAAAATTTTAACATTTCAAAATAGTATCCTTAAGGAAAAAACTAAAAAGAACAATGGCGGAACTTTCTTCGGATAACTTGAAAACCGTTAAATCCAGGAATATTTCAACATAATATCCTTAAGGACGAAAACTAATTGAAAGTAGGAAAGGAGAGTGGCCAAAGATGTCCTTCGGCCGCCAAAATCGTCAGATCCTTGCAGATCTGAAAAATAGTATCCTAACAGCAGGATTATGTTTATTTAACCTTACATTAAATTTTTAATAACGTATTCAACCTTTTAACATGTATTGAATGCAGCTGGCAACGCTTTTTCGTTACACTGTTTCCGTTTCACTCTAAGTAAATATTTGTATATATAGTAGAAACTCGATAGTTCGTCAGGAGGTGGAGAGGGGGTGACGAAATTACGGAAATGACGAATTACAGATTTTGCTGGTAAAGTAACAAAAAAGCATTTTAAACTATATAATTGTAATTTTTTGCATTTATTTAATGTAAAAACGAACAGATGAACATTATACACATTGGACCTGAGGTGAGATAACCAGGAGCAGAAGTTGCTGAGCCAGATGCTAATGTTTTTATAGAAAGAGCTTTCCAGTATTAACTGATTCTGATAATTCGTCAACTGCACTCATACTTCCTTTTATCTGTTACTACAATCAATGGAGGGATCGACTCCGGGCTTGTTCTGTTTGTTTTTTCAATGAAATGATTTACGAAATGTATAAATATAGGCGTATTTTTTAGTGACAAACCAAATGAGGCGGCTTAAAGATTAAATAAGTAGCAAGGGGGAAATATGAATTACATACGTATTTAATTTTGTTATTTATAGTTGCCAATATAAAAAAATAAACCTGAGGAATTACAGAATATGACGAATTATCGAGTGACGAAATAACGAGTTCCCACTGTATATATAAAAAAACGTAAGTATGGAAGCTTAGCTTCAACAATCAGAACCTGAATTCCAAAACAATAAAAACGAATGAGCACATACAGTGTAGCCTACACCATAGCAAGAACGGTACAATTCTTCCACTAAGATGCTAACAATGAGCTCTAAAAGATAGACATTGCTAGAGGGTGTAGTGTGAGATAAGTCCTCAGGGTTACACGAGACAGAATTTTCAACTTAGATTAGTTTCAAAATAGAAGCAGAGAATATGCCTAAAGAACAAAAGAAATGGTTATTCCTCTGGAGACGGTAGTTAAGAAAATGGTGCAGCGAAAATTACAAAGGTAGAAATATAATAAGCTACAAGATAAGAAGCAGATACATTATTACCTTATTACATTCAGGATGCAGAGAATGGTGGGATGAAATGTATAGTTAAAAAATATATAGATGTCTATTGCCCTGCCAAGGAGAAATGCAGTAACTTAAAAATTGTGAGATAATGACTTATTGGACTTATTTCACTTATCGATTTGTTGTACAATAAAATGCATTCCATATTCCTTAGAAAAGCAGTAAAATGTTTAATTACTTCTTTTCTACGGAGCATCGAATCGACTCTTTATTGGCTGTAATGGTAAAGGTTTTATTTTATTTTATATGCAATATTAGTGATTTTATTTTGTTACAAAAAAATACACATATACACATATATAACTTTAAATACACTTCATTTTTTAACATAATAATCGATTTTTAGCAAACATGTCTAGCGAGAATTAACCAAAACTCATCAAAAGATACAATTCAAAATAATTCACAGTGAACAGAAAAAAAAACCATTCAACGGACCGAATGTTGTTTTTGTTGGCTTAACATTAATTTAAGTTAATTCCTGGTTCCAAGTAGAGTAGGAAGGACGTGGGTCCACCACGAAATAAATTTTAACCCTCCCAGGTGGGATTCGAACCCACGAACTAGCTCGGCCATGGAGTCTTGGGCAATGGTGATGCATGTTTTGAGGAGCTGAATAGGCATTTCAAGTTATCTGTCTCGTAGGAGCTCGGCTTCAAGATAATAGCAACATTTTTTTTTTCATGGGACAAGCTTGATCCCTTGGATGCATGAAAAAATGGTTTATAAAATTGTATTTTATTCTTTATTTATTATATTTTTTTTCTACAATTATTAATCCGATTTATCTTATATTATGTATAGTAAGAGGTATTTTTTTCTTTATTTTTTATTTTATATCTAATTTCATTGGACATACTATATACATGGATTCATAGTCAACCAAATTACATATTGCGCTTGAGTGAGAGATTATGTAATATTAATTCAATAACAATGTTTATCAGGAAAAAAAAAACATACATAACTACATGCAGTACCTAAGTTTTTTGTCTTGTGGTGGCATCAAGATAATAGCACAATTTACTTATTTTAGGTTTTTTTTTTTTTTTTTTTTTTTTAAAAAAAAAAATTTAACGAAAATAACAGCAATATAAAAAAACCTGAATTGATAAAATTTCTTTAAACCAGCATTTAACCTACCTTCCGTCTCACAACCATTATTAAATAGTGTAGGAAATTTCATGTGCATGTTAAAAGAATTTTTTTGTACTTTTGTTGGGGGATTAAAAGGTTTAGGTTTTCGAAGAAAGCTAAAAAATTGCGTCAATATTTTGGAATTATTGTTCTAAATCCGATCTAAAAGTTAGCAAACTTGAAATTCTAATCTACACACACAAAAAATAGATAAATAAAAAACCAGTAAAAATAATCGTAGAAAAGAAATTTTCGCTATATTATTACTAGATAACTAGATTGGAATGAACTATGTTGAGCTGAGTTAAGGATCCTTGGAGTATGGCTAGTTAATGAACTTAACTTATAACAATTTATATAATTTATTCCATTAACGATACTTCACACAACGTATGACATAGTGTACAAACGTGATGAAACTACATACATTTAGTTAAAAATGCATATTATTACTCACCTGGTAATATCTCATTGGGCCAGATATATTTATTAAGTTAATTAAATAAGCTCTGAAAGAATAAATCTTTTAAGTAGGCACTTAACAAGGCACCACAAGTGTCAGCATTTAATTTTGGAGCAGGTGTAGCTAAAACCTGTGCTTGTGAAGGGGATGAGGGCGCTTAGTATGCCATATACCTTCCCCTAACTCCTCCCCCCTCCCGATTAACGTATATTTAATTCAGGCTCTTTAACTTTTGTTTTCAAGCTACGCTAAAATCCGTAATACAGTTTCCGCGTAACATTATAAGTACTGGAACCAAGGATGTACAGGTATCGCTCCCAAGAATAGTTAATATTAAAATGGATCTGTTATGTTAGGCTCTGATTTGACCAAGCAAATGTTTAACACAATATCAAAACAATAATAAATAAGTTGAGGAATATATTTAATTCTATGGGACAGCTGTCAATCCCTAAGTGATGGCTAGTGTGAGACGCGGACTAAAATGTAATGTCTGTGAAGCAAAATGCACGAGAAAAACTAGACGGTAAATCAAAGAGTAAAAGAATATATAAGAGCATGTACTAATAAGACCCAAAACTCCAATTTCGCTATCTATCTGAATGAAAATAACCATAAATTTAATAAAGACTCGGGAGTAAAAATACCACATCAAGTAGAAAAAAGCCTAAAATTAAATATTTATGAATCATTAAAAATAATAAAATCGTTTAAAACCGATTCAGATTTTTATTTAAATGACCAGATAAACATTTGAAATAGTCCCATTTTAAATTTGTTTCCAATAGGAACGGAAAAAAACAATGAGTCATAAGGGTTAACGCCAAAAATTTAACCTACCTACCCCATCCCCCTTCTTATGATGGATATATTTTAGTTTTCTTTTAGATCTCCTGAGTTGAGTACCAATGTTTGATTTCTTGTCTTACATTTTTGAAAACTTTAGTGTTTATAATCCATGTAACATAGTACTGATGTGTTGTAAATTTTGTATGTTTTAGAACTGAAGATGAATGTTTAGCATTCGAAACTATAAAATAGTTTAATTAATGTATCAATCCTAATTACTGTGGGTGACTACTTTTTAAAATTTTCTTTTTTCTGTAACAATGCAATCCTCAGAGAGTCTTGGGTAAGGTACTACTATGCTATGCTGTGTAAGATGTACTCATTAAGGCCCAACGGTTGTGAAACAAGGAAATTATAAACGCTCAACCGCCGGGTTTTTCCCCAATTAAGGGTAACCTACATTATACAATAGATACAGGGTGAGCCCCAGGAGGGTCTCCCGACCTCGAAGTCGATCCACTACTGAAAATACAGTGTATAAATTTTATACCTTTAGCCGGATTCGAACTCGAGCTCGGGAACCTCGCAGTCTAGTGCCTTATCCACTGAGTATCCGCGTATATTATAGTATCCACCGAGTATAGCTGTTCCATAATTAATAAAATAAGTCCTAACCATTCAATAATTTATTGTTTATACGAATTTGAAAAAAAAAAAATTACAAACCGAGTTTTTGAAAAAAAAAAAAAGGAAGTCTTTTTGGAGCAATGCACCATGACTATTATTAAAATAAGTGAAAACAGAGATTCAATACTAAAACTACCAATATTAGCTGCATAGATATCAAAAATTCTAATTAATTCAACTCTATAATAGATCCTAACTCCTTATATTGTTTAAGGTCTAATCTTTCTCTGAATTCCTCTTCGTTTCATTTAGTTTTTGATAATATATTAGATAAAATGGGCTATGCTATTTGATTTCATGAAAAATACAAGTAATATACCATAAATTAATATTTATGGTAACTACAGAAATAAATAAAATTATTTAATCTAGCGATTATAGAAGAGAACGCCCGATAACTTCTTTTTCAACTGGGAGTTTCTGCTGATGGTAAAGAGTCTTTAAGTAAACACAAGAAAAAGAAGCATAAGGTTGTCTCCTCCAAGTTTTCAAAACGCAAACAATCTACAGAAAATCAGAAGAAAAAAAGAAAGTCAAATCAATAAGACAACGTCTTCCATAATGAATTACTTAACCCACATCAGATAATGTAATTGTTTTATTATTTTGATTATTTGTTGGAAGTGATACTATATTTAGTGTATATTACTTTTTATTGGTTCATGGATATTTGAAATCATAGCATTGTTAAAGACTTTTTAAAAATTATATTTTATTTAATAAGGGGGAGAAACCCATATTGAATCCTCCTCAACATATATTCCTATGCTGAAAACTTTATATATTTCATTATTTGTCCTTCCAGTGTTGCCAATAGAGATTTCACAATAGACGCTAAAACGTCCCCTCAACTAGATAGAAGCGCTAGCTCATCAGACTTGGAAATGGGCTAAGTTGAGAACCACAGGTCACAGCGGGCGTAGTCCTTGTAAATCAGAGCCTTTTTACATCTGGAGTGAGCTACTGTTCTGCTCCTACTTTAAAAGTTTCCTCAGATGAAATAAAAACCTTGGAAAAGTTTTTTTCTTTATATCTGAGGTAATGTGGGCATTCATCGCGGTCTTGTTATTTAATTATTAAAAATCGCGTTAAAAGTTTCTTTGAAAAGAGTAACGTAGTGACGACCCACATGGTAATAATATTCACAGCATAATTTATTAGTTTATGGAATCATCATATTTCTTGTCATTAAGTAAGAAACCCCAATATTTAATAAAAAAAGTATGATTTGTAATATATACGCGAAGATAAGAAATTACAATACGGTCGTCAAACCGGTGATACTGTACGGAATGGAAACCGCTTCCCTCCCCAGCCTAAGGGAAATGTTAGGGATAGAAAGAAGAATACTAAGAAGAATTTACGACCCAAAGAAGGCTATAGGTTGAGACCTAATAAGGAAATATACAAAGAAATAAATGATTTGGAAACGGACATAAGAATAAGAAGATTAAGGTTCTATGGGCATATGGTGAGGATGCACTCATATAGATTAAATAGAGAAATCTATAAAATGAGAGGATACAAGAGTGCTGGGGGGTATATCAAACAGATGAAGAAGAAACTAAGAGACTGAAAATAACAGACCAAGACTGTTTCGATAAGGTTGACTATAGGAAAAGACTAAAAGAAATTAAGGTCCTAGTGGGAAAGAGAGATGCGGAAAAAGGAATAGCGTGGACCGAGGTAAGAAGGAAGGAGAGAGACGGCGTTGACAAACCATTTTCTAAGGTGAATGTCTTAGTTTCACAGAATTCTTCAGTCCGAGATGAGCTTAAAAGGGAATTTAAAGTTTGTTAATATTTTTATTTAGTTCAAATATCTTATTGTTAAGCTCAGATTTATACTTAATACATATAGTGTGAACCATTTTTCTTTACTTACTGTACTTTTAGCAAAGCAAGACAGTTCAAATCAAAAATTATTCTACAATGTGTATGGAATGTATTTTACAAGAAAGTGACAATAAATGATGTAAAATTAGTTACTGACATCCTATTGATATCTTTTAAAACACGGACAGAATTGAAAGTACTTTTACACAGTTGAGTTGTAGGATCCTTAAGAAGTTAAAACAATGGGTTTATTTTCTAATAAAACTACAAACATAGAAATAAAATGAAGTTAGTTTCAAAATTTTTTTGTTTTTAAGATAAAAATATACCTGCATCATGAAAAAAAAAAAAAGTTACAAAGGAGAAGCCGAGAAAGGAGCGCTGGGATCTCTCTGAGCCTGCCTGGCCCTCCTATGACAAGCCTGGTACCCTGGGACGCTTGAATAAATTGTTTATAAAATGTGATGATTTTTTTCTTTCTTTATTATATTTTTTTCTACAATTATTAATCCAATTTTATATTTTGAATAGTTAGAGGTATTTTTCTGCTTATTTTTTTTTTTTATATCTACTTTCGTTGGACATATTATATACATACATGGATTCATTGTCAACCAAATTACGTATTGCCCTTTAATGAGACAGCATGTAATATTAATTCAATAAAAAAGTTTATTAGGCAAAAAAAAAAAAAATAATTCTCCGTAAACAATAAAAAATAATTTTAGAAAAACGCTATTCTTACATCTGGAATTATTTTGAATTTTCATAACTATCAATAATAACACCTAGCTAATGTAAAATCTGAGAATTTAGTTACTTTTTATTTATGAATTATTTTGTCTGGCTTTTGAATCAACATACATAAGTACATGTAGTACATAAGTTTAATAGAGTTCAGTAACTTTTTGATAAAGAAGTATTGAATAAAAAAGAAATAATGTCAAGAATGAAACAATAGTAATACAAATTTATAGATATAGGATTGGATATTTTATCAAGGGAAACTACAAAATGTTATGATTTTTGGAAATAAGGAAAATTGACAAGGCGCAATGGCTTGGAGACTGAAAGCAACAGTTGATGGATGAAGACAAGCAGGGTATGCTAATGGAGACAAATGTGGCATATATCGCAAAGTAACTGACATTGGGGGATGAACGGTGAGAGGCGGAGGGGTAGGAATGGTGTGAAAATTTTATTATTTTTTTCTTAAAAATAGTGAGAATAAAATTTTAAAAAATGTGCGATTTTTCGAATTCCGGCAAGATTTAATGGTAATCTTGTAATTCTAAGCCTTTGAGAACGCTAGCGGGTTTTGAATGCGGTAGGGAGTTATTAAAATCGCGTTAGACCCTTTCACCTTTCACTAAAAGGAAAAAAAACCGCATTTGTTCAATGGGAGAGTACGCAGGAAATTAAAAATTTTCGAAGTATAATCCCACAGAGCATTTAAAAAAAGATGAAAAACAGCTTACCGCCGCTGAATCACCCTCGGCCCATTTACAGTCATAACCTGTTCTGTGCCTATTGTGCAAAGGGTTTTGCTTCCAATCCGAGTGTCAACAGGGATAGAACCCTTTGTTCCAAACCTTATTTACAGCGGAGTGGGAGAGGAAAAAAAAATGGCTGGTAGCGCCGAGAGAGAGGGAGGGTAAGCCAGCCAGCAAAACACTTGTGTATAGAGGGTCGGTATTATTCCCCTTAAGCACAATAAAGGACACTCTCCAGCTGCAAGCTAGTAACTTTATCTTCTCAGAATTCCATTTAATACGTTTAATTTTGTAATGAATTTACTTCTTAAAGCTAGCTTCAGTTTCCCCTAATGTTTGAATTTTCTTAATAATTTATAATAGTTATAATAATTTTGATAACAATAGATTTTTAAACCACACCTATATCTTCAATATTTGTGGACCTAATTAAAAACATTTTCCTTTTATATATTATATTATCGGTGGTCACAGAGAATAAAATGGTATGTCTAAAATCGTAAATATTCAGGGCAGCACTACCTTAGAACTTCTACTGTAAATCTAATGAAAAAATGAAAAAGAAAATTTAGTTCACATTAATATCACAAAAATAGCGAACTTAGTAATTGGTTTGACGAAAATTTAACCCTGGAAAGCTAGTGCAACGAAGGTGAAGGTATCTGTAGTTTAAAGTTACAAACAGTCAGTTCGTTGTAGCTAATTTCTCAATTTATATTACTATTTATCACATATTAATTTATTTCTTGTGTATTATGTATGTTTTATTTTACGTCACTTTATGCTGCTATGACTAATATGACGGGAGTCCTAAATTTTGCCTATCCAGGTATAATTAGGATAGGGATCTTTAACGAGTACGTGACATCGCACAGGCTCGGGACCCCCATTTTACGTCCCTTCCGAAGGACGGCATAGCTAAGGATTTTTTACTCCCTTTAAAAAATCCTAAGGTCATCTGCCGGGCTGCGAACCCGCGATCTTGGGTTTAGTAGGTTGCTATGCTAACCACTGCACCAGAGGTGACCCCACTTCTTGTATATTTAGAGACTGTTTATTTTATTTTCCTTACTTTATTTTTATTATTTCTTTATTTTACTATATTTTATATCATTGTACATATTATATTAAAGTATTTGTCATCCATATTAGACATTGCCCTAGAGTGAGGCAGCTTGTAATTATTAAAAGTAAAAATATATATTTTAAAAAAAATTAACATTTCCAATTTCTGAAGTGATTATTGAAACACTCGGGTTTGAGGGAACTGCTTTTTTTTTTTGTTTATTATTTTTTTTAATTTAATATTAATTAAAACATTATGTATTTATATTTAAACATCTATTTATACATAGATTTTTGTATTTTAACAATTTTAAAAATCTCTCCGTTCCATAAAAGATTTTTTGATACATGTATAGTGAATTTGCCAGTGGTAATGGATATGGCTTCATTAAAGAAAAGGATTCTCATCTCCTTCTCTATAGAGGAAATTCATAAACTTTTATTTAAATACCTTACCGATTTAATGAAAGAAAGTAAAATGAGATAGAGAAATATGGCAATGTATGTTTTAGGGATTTTTTAAGTCCTACTGTCTAGCGAAGAAGAAAATTATAACCCCATTAAATTAATTATTACAAAATCCTAAAAAAAACAAAAAAAAAAACAACAATAAAAGTACCCAGAAGGAGATAAACCTAAATAAAATAAAATTATACAATACTACCAAAGATGGAGTGGACAATGGAACAAATATGTCACTTCCAACACATGCGCGAAAAGGTCAAATCGCTGGCAATTGAGACTATTTTATAATCTATAGGGCATTGCCGGTGTGAGTTATCTAATATTGTTAAGTGTCTCTAATGATAATTACAAGCAAGAAATGAAAAATAAGCGATCATTCACAGTCTGGCATGGGAGCTCATAACTCCACACATGTTGTCCTGCCTTGATAGTCAAACCTTGGAAGTTTTTAATAATCTAACATTAATCAATCTTTTCCTGAGACCTTTCAAGTATTAAATGTAAAATCAAGCAATTAATAGCATGTCATTTATCCTAAAATCGTTAATCATTCAGAGATATGACCATATATTGATGTATTGTATGAATAATTATATTGATAAAATTATACAATATCCTGAATTCGGCTAGTCCAATTACCTTCTAGGACAATAGATAATATTATTAATTGTATCTAAGAGATTTAAAACAGGTATTAGATTAATAAATAGGAATTGACTGGTATAAATAGATAGATGATGTTAAAAAGAAAGAACCCTAGATGTGGAAGTAATGGGTTAGATGTTTCAGCAGTAAATTCTGAGCCAACGGGACGAAGTCTAAGAGTACCTTGGGATACACTCCCAATATAGAGTAATGGAAAGGCACAAACTGCGCCACTCCCGAGGGATGCGTACGTATACGTGGTCTGACTGGAAGGTCGCCCGGTCTAATCTCTTGCGTCCCTCGAAATATGGCGGGTGACCACGCGATCGACATAAAGTTTGTGCGTGGAGTGAAGAAACTTCCTGATTTGATTTTATTGATTCATCATTAGATAAACAAGGTCACATAGTCAACTTGCTTTAACATAATATGCCAATTACTATTATTACTATTATTATTACCTATTTATAATTTTTAAACGACTTCTATAAGGAGGAGGTTCTCAATTCGAATGCATTTTTTTTTGTATGTTTGTTACCCGATTATTACGTCAATCATAATTCGATTTTGATGATTTCTTTTTTTTTTTTTTTTTTTTTTTTTTTACTATTGATTCACTCATTTCAATTGTACTAACAACCAGAGAGTTGGGTGAAAACATAGAATAAATGAATTAGGATTGATGAATTAAATGCCACTTCTATTGAGATTATTTTATTTGAAAACTAGTTTCGAATGCTAAACATTCATCTTCAGTTCTAAAACATACAATAAAATTTTCAACACATCAGTACTATGTTACATAGATTAAATATACTAAGGTTTTTAAAAAGATAAGACAAGAAATCAAGCATAGGCACTCACCTTCGAGGTAACTAAAACACTGAATTTGTGAGAAGTAAAAGGGGGGGGGGCAGGTAGGTTAAGTTTTAGATTTACAACGGGGTTTCCCTTATGACTCATTGGGTTTTTTCGTTCCTATGGGAAATAAATTTAAAATGGGGCTATTGGATATGTTAATCTGATCATTTAAACAAAAATCTGGATCGGTTTTAAACGATTTTATTATTTCTAGTGATTCAAAAAGTATTTAATTTTAGGCTATTTTCTACTTGATGTAATATTTTTACTCCCGAGTCTTTATTAAATTTGTGGTTATTTTCATTTAGATGGATAGCGAAATTGGAATTTTGGGTCTTATTAGTGTATGCTCTTATATGTTCATTTACTCTTTGATTTACTGATCGTCCGGTTTTTCCCGTGTATTTTGCTTCACAGTCATTACATTCTAATTCGTATACACCGCTTTTTTGGAAAGTGTCTATTTTGTCTTTCGGTGAATGGAAGTATGATGACAATGGCTTATCTATTTTAAATGCAGGGTTTAAACCTAATTTTTTTAATTCTTTCCCGACTTTAACGGATATTGGGCCGTAGTATGGTATCAAAATATATTTTTTAGGGGTAGCTTTATCCTCTGGGGGTGTTTAGCATTCGAAACTAGTTTTCAAATAAAATAATCTCAATAGAAGTGGCATTTAATTCATCAATCCTAATAAAATAAATGGCATGGCATCCAGGAGAGCAACAGAACCCAAAGTCGACACCTTAATATCGATATTTTTAATAAGTCTTTTATGAAAATGTAACGAAGCATTTTTGTAGACACCGTGGCATGGCAGCTTTTGTATGACCATGTCCAATCAGTTCAAGGAATCGTAATATCGAACAATTCGAAATTCATCACCAATTTACTTGTGGGGCAAATTGTGGGAGACGGTCAATTTCAGACGGGACAGTTGAGAAGAACGAAAATGCGATGATGACCCAAATAAATATTACGAGAATAAATAGGTGAATATTTGACTTTCAAAAAAATTTAAAATTTATTTTAAAAAAAAACAGACCTTACTTTTGGGATCAAATTTTTTTATAAATGTTTCTTAAGTACCAGAGGGCTTTTCCCTATTACTAATTAGCACTGAACTCTAATAGGACTCAGTATTTTCGAAAAACGAGTCATAAATACTACTGAGCTTCTTTTTGGGTGGACATAGTAGCTCATTCTCGCAACATGTTCATCAGAGCCTTTTTAACTACATAAATGTTCAAATATTTGTATCCTTGTTTCAGAAGCAAGTAACCTGTTTCCACCAACTTTAATCCACCTCCATTTTCTCAACAGTTATATTCACCACTAAACCATCCAATTCATCTCGTATCCAATCCTTACAAATAAAAATCCTCAGAAAAATCCTAAATGCTCCTTACTTCGCCATAAACAAAATTATACCCTACGTTTCTGACTCAGATCAAACCAAGATATCTATCCTTCAATAACAAACCACACAACCATTCAAATACATTAGTATCACAATTTGCTTCTCATTCCAATCCAGCTAACCCTCCGAGGCTTCTGAAAAGAAGATGGCCTCGGGACTGTCTGATATAGTACTTTATTATAAAGAACCTATATAAGTGCTAACAATAAGTAGTTTCATTAAAAACAAGTGACGTGTCATTTTTAGCATTATCATTACATTTCCTTGATGTGTTATATTTTTATATTGTATACAGTTGTAAATTTCAATAAATAATTAAATTTAAAAAAATAACAAAGTTATACTTCTAAAGGAGGGAGCTTGAAAGTTAGATACAGGAAGCGTATTTTGATAAATAATTTCTTTAAATAGATTAAGCATGTAAAATTGCATCCATTTGTAAAGGAAAAGATACAACATCGACAGTGAAATATTCGTTATATTTTGGAATAAAAATATTAAATACAATCATATTTATGGAATAGTTTTGACTTGATATGAAAAAAAAAACTCAGTAAAAAGACTGGATAAGCTTATGCTTAGTGTATATTAACTGTACGTGACGATAATAGTCGGGGTTGGGCAGTTTAAACTTTGAGCTAGTATTATGAGGTTTCTAAAAAGTTTTAGCTTTCATATTAAAAAGTGGACCGTTGTGTACTCCAACTTCAAGGCCAGGAGATTGGAAAAGTATTTCCAGATACGGCACTCAAAATTTTTAGATTGTTCGCAATATATTCAAAAAACTTATCCATACTTCAGGTGTTTCGGAAACTACGAGGGCAAGTCAATAATTATCCGCAATATAGCTATATTTTTGTTTATGTTGGCAGTACTGTTCTTTTGTGTTGATGGCGCATGCTTTGTTTATTCGTTGTTATGTTTATGTGCGTATCAAGCTGGTAGGTTAGTTTTGTTATCGCTGTCGTGCTGTTAATAATGGCCGCTCCACTTTCTATTTGCACCAAAGAAGAGCAACGTTCAGTGATCCGTTTTTTGTGGTCGGAAGGTGTATCAGGGGCCGAAATTCATCGAAGACTTTTGGTACAGTACGGGAACAATTGTTTGCCACAACGGAGTGTCTATAAATGGATTGAAAAATTCAAAACACAGTGAACAATAAACAGTGAACGTTACAGTGAGATGCTTACTGCTAAGCTGAAGCCTGCAATTCGAAGCAAACGCCGAGGACTGCTGTCAAAAGGCGTTGTGTTGTTGCACGACAATGCCCGTCCGCATACAGCTGCCCACACTGTAGAAACGCTCGCTTCAGAAACTCAATTTTGAAGTATTGAATCATCCTCCATATAGTCCCGATCTCGCTCCATCTGATTTTCACTTGTTTGGTCCACTCAAACAGGCAATTAGGGGCCGTCGATTTGCCTCGGACGAAGCATTGAAAGAAGCGGTGCATTCCTGGCTCGCATCTCAACCCAAAACCTTCTTCCATGAGGGCATCAGGAAACTTGAACAACGTTGGACCAAGTGTGTTGAAAAGCAAGGGGACTATGTCGAAAAATGATGTACTTGTAAGTTTCCTATTTCATTTCAATAAAATTTTATAACTATATTGCGGATAATTATTGACTTACCCTCGTAGATAATATTAAAAACACACCTATAATTCGTAGCCTACATTAAGTATCAAACAGAAGGGACGTAGCAAAAACAAGGGATCGAATATAGGCAGGAGAAGGTTTGGGAGAGGTGACAGTTCTATTGTCTTCGGCTATCTCCTGTCATTGTTTGCTGTTTCGGAAGGTCTCTTTCATCGCCCCTGTCAATCTGCAAAGAGGACAAGGCCCACCCTGTCATATTTGACCAATCGCACCTCTCCACCTCCTTCATCGGTGTTGCTTTCTATTCATATTGGATTGTATACAGAGAAACGACTCAGAAAAGAATATAAGGAGAACAATATATTTTAAAAAAATAAATAAATTTGAAAAAATATACTTACTGTGACTCACGACATTGACCAAATGTCAGTAGTAATATCAAAAATTTGTCCTAACCAGATATGTTGTTTGTCAATACCTATTTTATTGCTTTGTATACATAAAACATTGTTTACTCTTTTATTGTAATCCTCTTCCCTACGTGCATTATAAACATTAATCCCTTAGTCGTTTAAGTAAGTCTCCAAAGACCACTTGATCGATTTCGTGAGTTTGAATTGTACTTTTAAAATTATCTATTAATAATAATTAAAAATTCCTGCAGCATATACAATAGTAAGTATAGCTTTTGAAGCTCAAAAGATTAATGAATTCCTTTATAAGATTCATATTTGGGATCTCTAGGCGTTCTCACATCACTTGCTGGTATTCTGATTTAAGATGGCTTTATCCAAGTTTTAGACGACAATACTTCCTTAAGTTCCTTTCTATTCCTATCTTTAAAATCCAAAAATTTACATTTACATTACTTGCCCTTCGTTCTTCCGTTTAACTTTTGAATACCAGATCTCAGCCTGTTGATTTGTACATCCCTTCTCATCGAACCCCGCTTCCTTTGAAAAATCCTTTATTAATCGTGCAGTTTTATTTTGGCATCCCAAACCAATTTCAATCATCAAATTTAAAACTCCGCTTTATACATCTATAAGTACATAATTTATATTCTATATAAGTTGCTTCCTGATATGTACGCAGCCAGACAATAATACCTTTTGATCGTACTTTCATGTTATTCTTAGGGGAAAAGATGTCCCAGAATAAAGATTATTTTTCATTTCATTAAGTACGAAGCAGTATTACTTTTTTTTTTGTCAATTCTGAATGCAATACAAAATATTAAATTATGGTTTGTTTGTTTTTTCTACAGTGTAACTAACATTGGAAAATATTCAAAAAGCTATTATAAATCAGCTTAAAATGGAGTTTCTCAACGTTCTATAAGTATCAAATACGAATGCTCAGTAGGGACTGTAAGTAACATTCGAAAAATGAATGCAACCCATTTTAAAGGGATTGAAAAGAATAAACTGGATCGGAAGCCTTTACTCTCAGATACTGTAAGCGCGGTATTATTCGTTCAATTCGGTCAGGCGAAGTTAATAATGTCGTTCAAATACAACGGAAGCTTAGACGGTTTGATAGTATCAACATCAGTGCGCTGTTTCTTGAGACAAGATGGTTTGTGAGGAAGGGCAAAAGTTAAAAAACCATTGCTGATAGGCATAAAAAACAAATGTTAGCATTCGCCAAAGACTATGCCCACTATACTGAAAATGATTGGTCAAATGCCATATGTTCTGATGAGACCAGAATTAATAGATTTGCATCTAACGGGAATGAATGGATATGGAAAGGACGAAATGAACAATCCATCTTTAATCATATGCGGTTTGATAAATTTCGTGAGTCACTGCTGTATGTAGAAATGTTTTACCTTTCACAAAAACATTTTATTCTTGGTTTCGTAATTAATAGTAAAAAGTGCATATATGCTAACCTTTTGAAGGTAAAATGATTTTAAAACAATTTGGAGGACTGAGAAAACTTCATAAGAAATCTTAGAGTGCTCTCACTGAGCCTCCACTGGGTTTGAACACGCAGCTGAAAGAGCAGGGCTCGGTTCGGGGATCCTTAGGCAGAGATTATATATAGTATGATTGTATTTTTAATTTTTAATTTTATAGTTTACTTAACTACATTAATTTTTTTTATTATATGAATGGATTCGAAATCAATCATATTACTTATTGCCTCGAGAGAGGCGGATTGTAATATTAATTCAAAGCTTAAGGCTAAATGTCCCCTCTGTAGTACCAAATGTTGCCACCACGTAGCGTTCCAAAATAAACAAAATTTAGATTCCTCCTCAAATCTCAACAGATCATCCGATTTTGATTCTGTAAAGTTAATTTTGTTTCATATTTCCGTAGAATTTGATGTATTTATTTTAGAAGGTTATGTATGTGATATTTACAATTTTAGGTTCAAAAAAACTACTTTCTAGTATTTTTTAAAGAAAAGTCAACTAATAGGCAAGTGTAGAATAATAAAATATAAATATCGGCGAAAAAAAAAAAAAATTAATTATACGAACAACATCGGCCGAAACCCATAAATACGAATTTCTATGCAATTTGTTTTTTTCAGGTAGCGTCTACATCTATCATGACTAGAGTAGCCTCAAACTACAAATCTAAAATAACATTTCCATAGAAAGGTTGTTTTGGAACTCAATATAGAATTTTCACGATCCGAAATGAAAATTTCGAAAAATTATAAATGTAAACAATAATTAAAACTATATAACCAAAAAAACTGCATACTTATTGTAAATATATTTAAAAATGCGGGGTGCATCAAATATAAGAAGTAATTAGGAAAAATCACATTAGAAGTATGGCAGAGGATAAGCGATTATAAACATTAATCCCCTACCTTCCGCGCCGGGTATAACGACTTGCTCTAGCCCTATTTTTGAGGTCCTACAAATTTTTTCTATTTCACTTTCCTAATGATGATTTTATTGACTAGAATTGTAACATTGTTCATATATAACGGGGAAAGGATATAAATAAAAACATTATTTTATTATTAATTTATATAAAACTAGCTGAAAAAAAAAGAAAGGAATCCACAAACAATAAAGCATTATCTATTCCTATTACAAATTAAAAAATTAAAATTACTTATGCTATATTACTGCACATTAAAAAATATATATATATATATTATGAAAAATATGATATATTATTTTTGCATAAATGTTGCTTATTCTTAATAAGAAATAATTATATTATGAGCTGTATTCATTAAAATTATTTACTTTTTTAATACCCAAATCAAAAAGATTTAGTACTTTTCTTCTTTTTTTTTGATTTCATATAAAAGTGATGAGTACAAAAAGTTATTGAATTTTTCAATTGAATGAGTTTAAATAGGCAGTTTCCTTCTTTCCCTTCCTGCCGCGCGAATTCCTGAGATATAAAACTCATTTTTCTATCTTACGTTTTGCCATAGGAATCCACAGTCAAGATTATGCTAGGTTCGGGTAAAAAGAAGAAGGTAGAAAAGACGCGAAATCCCTAGACGGCATAGGATCAAAGGAAATATCAACATTTCTAATACTATCGTAGGTTCAAACAACAATGGTCTGGTAGGACAAGATGTTTACAACCATTTCTTTGTGAAATTGAATTTTTTTTTTTTTTTCATTTTGATCAATCCATTTAATTGTTTCACAAGAGTAGTTTCATTTCTTATTTATTCGACATATCACACACAGTATAGGCTTGTTTGACTATTCTCCTCCTTCAAAACCCTAATCTCAAAGTAAAGGTAATAATAAATAATAGCAAGCTTTTTTGTATGAGAAACTTCCAACACATTTTTTTTACGTACCGGGGTCTAAATTGTAGAAAAAATGTGTTTTTTTTACTGCTTAACATTTGAAAACGGTTAGACATAAGAAGTAATTCATTACAAACCTTTTGATTTAAATAAGAAGTAATTTTGGGAAAAATTTGATTTCGTAAATACTATTTTTATTTATTTTTTAAAATTATTTATTTTCCTCATACCCTCTTTTCTCTAGTCTATTCGGGCCCCTGTTTTGGTCAACAAACACGGAAGGCTACAAAGACAAAGAAAATATTTATAAATATATTACAATGGATCTAATAAGGTATTTGATCGCAAAAGGGAGTGTGTACGTTTTAAAACCCCTTAACTGCGAAATAAGCATATTTTGCCCCTTATGATTCCATTTTATTCATTTTTTTTTTTTTTTTGGTGACTAAATTGCTGAGAGAATATATATTGATATTTACAAGCTTACAATCAGAAAACGGCTAGCTGTATGAATAAATTTATTAAAAACATTATTGAAACGTTTGATTCCGAAAAAACATTCGTACTTTATTTTTGACATTGACTATATCTCTAAAATGGTCGACTCTAGAAAAATATGTTACAAATCTAAATTAAAGCTGATTACATTTCCTATAAAATTGATTCTGTATAAATTTGTCGAAATTCTAATGGTTTTCGAGATATACGTTATTGAAAATCGGTGATTTTCGGGGAAAAAACAAATGTTACCTCACTTTTTGTAATACTTTTATTTCTAGTACCTTCCCCGATCGTTCCTCAGAAAAAATTACATAGTCAAAATTGTAGAGCATTAAATTTAATTTAATTTCATATATAAGTTTCTGGTATTTGAAGCAAATGTTTAACAAAAGCGAGGTAAACATTTTTTTATTTCTAAAATTATCGATTTTAAATAACATATATCTCGAAAACCGTTGGAATTTCGACAAATATGTATATAATAAATTTTATAGGAAATTCAATTAGCTTTAATTCCGATTTGTAGCATATTTTTCTTGAGTCCACTGTTTTCGGGATAAGATCGAAAAATACGAAATTGGCACCTCTCTTCTCCCCCCCAACCTTAGCTCAACCTCCAGGTTCGGAGACTTTTAGTAGGTTTGCCTTCTAATTGCTCCTGGCGAAGCTGTGACATCAGAAATTATCGCATATTTCATGCAATCTACACCCCTCATTTCAACACTCTTTGACTAGGGTCGCACTTTTCTGCGAAAACACCTATATCACCATTCATTTGGCTACAGTTCCGAAACTAATTGTTCAAATCCGAAATTTCTTTTTTTTTCATCTGAATGCTCATTAAATTTACTATAAGAACCTATATATAAAGTTATGATCAAGTTTCGTAAAATAACCATACCAGCACATTAAAAACCGCGACCTGTTTTGAAATTCAAACTTTAAACGTTAAAGTAATTGGATTATTTAATCTGGGCTGCAAAGCCCAGATAAACTTGATAGTATTGGTTATTTGTAAGGTTAATCATATTTAAAAAACCAAAGGTCCTTTATTTTTTATACAATATTTTTTCGAAATCAGGAACACAAAATATATAGGAAAAGATGATATTTTTGGCCGGCTAGACCTACAAGTTACCTCTCTGTGCGTTGGTGTTCCATATTGGTGTTATTTTATTAAACTTAAATTCAATTGAAAAATTCAATAACTTTTTGTACTCATCACTTTTATATGAAATCAGTAAAAGTACTAAATCTTTTTGATTTTGGTATTAAAAAAGTAAATAATTTTAATGAATACAGCTCATAATATAATTATTCCTTATTAAGAATAAGCAACATTTATACAAAAATAATATATCATATTTGTTCATAATATATATTTTTTTAATGTGCAGTAATATAGCATAAGTAATTTTAATTTTTTAATTAGTAATAGGAATAGATAATACTTTATTGTTTGTGAATTCCTTTTTTTTCAACTAGTTTTATATAAATTGATAATAAAATAATGTTTTTATTTATATCCTTTTCCCGTTATATATGAACAATGTTATAATTCTAGTCAATAAAATCATCATTGGGGAAGTGAAGTAGAACAAAAGTTGTAGGCCCTCCAAAATAGGGCTAGAGCATGTCGTTATACCCGGCGGCGGAAGTTGGGGGATCAGTGTTTATAATCGCTTATCCTCTGCCATACTTCTAACGTGATTTTTCCTAATTCCTTCTTATATTTTGATGCACCCCGCATTTTTAAATATATTTACAATAAGTATGCAGTTGTTTTGGTTATATAGTTTTAATTATTGTTTACTTTTATAATTTTTCGAAATTTTCATTTCGGATCGTGTAAATTATATTTTGAGTCCCAAAACAACCTTTCGATGGAAATCTTATTTTAGATTTGTAGTTTGAGGCCGCTATAGTCATGATAGATGTAGATGCTACCTGAAAAACAAAACAAAAACATTTGCATAGAAATTCGTATTTATGAGTTTCGGCCGATGTTGTTCGTATAATTAAAATTTTGTTTTCGCCAATATTTATATTTTATTATTCTATACTTGCCTATTAGTTGACTTTTCTTTAAAAAATAATAAAAAGTAGTTTTTTTGAACCTAAAATTGTAAATATCACATATATGGCCTTCTAAAATAGATTCATCAGATTCTATGTCCATTTTATTAATAAATCCGTTTTCCGATCTAAAAAATGTCTATTGGTTTCTTAATTAGGAGGAATCTAAAATTGACCCCGTAGGTGCTGCGATCTCTTGAGGCAGAAACACACCAGAGTGAGGGGACATTTAGCCTTAAACAAAAATAATGAAGAAATTTCATTCTGAAATAATATCAAAATAGTATATTTTTCGTTAGTATAATTGTTTCAAATGGTTAGCGGAAATAAGTCTAAAACTGAAAACAATGTACGCCTCAAGTTACTTCCCACTGGTTTGATTCGACACAAAATATAAAATTAAGGGTTATAAATTTGACTTATGAAATATATGTTTCTTAAATCATATAGTATAATTTTTAACTAAGAACAACCAAATCTTGAAATTCATCAAAGCAAAATTTTTTATATTTAACGACTTAAATTTTCCAAGCTAAAATATTATTCAGGACTATCATAAAAGCAACCTAGACGACGAGCAACATAACTCTACCAACTAACTTTTGCATGTTAACAGTTACAGAGGACAAATACGAACCCACTACTAACATTTCACAAAGAGAAATGTTTTTTACACAGAAATCGCTCATAAACAGCATGGCCGTCGCCTGAAAACACCTAAAGAAGGAAGCTGAATAAGAGACCTGCAAGACTAATAAAATAAAAATAAAAAAAATTTAAAAAATTCAACATAGAAGGAACAGCCACTCGGCTCTTTCACATTATTTATATATTCACTTCTTTAGATTCACAGTTTTTCTTTTTCTTTTTTCTTTTAATATAAATTATTTTATTAAGAAAGTGTTACAGTTTGCCTCCAAGAGGGTAATAAGTAATTTAGATTTAAGACTTAAAGGATCCATTCCACAATATATGAAATAAGAAATAAATGTAAAGGATATTAAAAAAGATATAAATAAAATTTAAAAAAAGATGTATAATAATAAACACAAACATAGGTCCAATTAAAAGTTAAAAATACAATCATACTTTCTTTACAATAAACACACATAATAGGAATCCCCCAACCAGATTTTCCCCTCCCATTATTCATACCAGTTTCTCTCTCAGCTCACCACTGATGTAAAAAAACATTCCCGTGGAGGCTGAGTCTGAGCACTATAGTGCAGTAACTCAGGGCTTGAGTACAGAAGCTGGCTATTGTCAGGACTCTATGTCGAGATTAATGATAGTATTATAATTCATTTATTGTTTAAAGCCAAAAAGAAAAAAAAAAACTTTTAAAAGCAATAGTCCTTTTATAGTAGGAGAATTAAATTTCAGGCTTATCCATAAATTCTTATAAACTATCAAATAATAACACAATATTAACAGAATTTGAAATAGGCGATGAAAAAATAAAATAAGAAATAAGACATTTAATTATGCTTACTTTAGGCATTTTATTCTCTTACTTTAGCTACCATGAAGAAATATAAAAACCTTATTATTGAGCGAAATACCTCGGTCCCCAAGTCCAAAACGAGCAAACTTGGAAGAATGAGAAGAGAAGGGGGAGGACGTGGAAGAGACAAGCTGTGATATAGTGGAGTGGGCCCCAGAAGAAGAGAAGAGAACACCCCCCCTCTCCCCCCACTCCTAACTAACGCTACTATTAATTTACCACTCCTTCTCAAGTTGGCCATGATAATTCCAGCAGGCCAGAGCTCTAGAAATAAATTACCGCAGTCCTTATCCCAGCCATCTTCCTTCCTCATTTTCTTAATGTTCCCTCGGGCAAAATATTCCAGTTAGGTCGTCCGTGTCTCCTGTCCGGAACCTGTCATAACGAGGTCCCGGCAAAGAACTGAGTGGGAAATATTTCTCTTAGCCCGGAGGAAAGGGTTCCGTCCCTATCTCTAATAATTTTATAATAAATTCCCCAATAAATTATTTAAAATCAGACTACTTCAACATTTACTATACTAACGTTCAAAGCTCCCAATTAATTAGAAAATACTTATTTACATGACTGTGATTAGACCTATTAGGACGTACGGAGTAGAGCTTTGGGACTCCATATAAGCCATGGGGCTCCATATACAATAAGCTTATCCATAATGATCTTAATGTTCAATATGTTGCTGATTTAGCCCAAACCAAATACCTATCCTTTCATAGTAAGCTCCATAACCACTCAAATCCACTAGTTTCTCAACTTGCTCACCACTCCACTCCCGATAATCGTACGAGGCGTTTGAAAAGAATATGGCCTTCTAGTGTAGAATGTTTATTGAAGTGCTACTAATGAGTAGTTCTTTGAAAGTTTTAACATGTTATTGTAATCGTTATTAACACATTTACTTGAAGAATATATTTGATGATATAAATTATTTAAAAAATTTCAACTGTTTAGCATTGTTAACAAATAAAAAATTGTCTGAAGTAGCAACTCAGGAGTAAGTTTGGGAAGTTATTATTTGTTCAAAAAGTTTTGAAAAGTTGAGCAATTGGAATACTCACATATTCAAACAATATTTTCGGTATATCTACTAATTTGATAATTCCCTTTTGTTACTTGGAAAACATAAATGACAGGCATGAAAATATTGCCTTTTTAAAGTTATGTTTACATCTTAAAGACGTAGGACACTATTAAATAGACTGTTTAGTGCACAATGACAAAAGGTTTAAAAGTTTAAAGCATTTGTAAACTTAGCATTTATACGTGAATAATTTTACTATCAGTCGACATATGGTTAAATAATGATTTTTAATAAGTTCTACATAATAAGACTTTGAGAATTTAAATTATCCACCAATAATTATTTTATATTAAAAACTTCTTAAATAACTGAATTCGACGTAATTAAAATAACGTCTTCCCTTAAGATTTGCATTTATATATTTACTATATGTATATATATATAGTAAATATATATGTAAAATTTAAATTTTATATATATATATATATATATAATATATATATACTATATATATATGTATATAAATAAAAGATATTACTGAAAAAATTGATATTACAAATAATTAATAATAGATTCTATCACAAATGGCCAACAAAACAGGCAATTCATTACCATGTTTGTTTTTTTCTATTTATTTGTATTTGTTAATTTATTTTTAAAAAAACTATTACCTATTTATTAAATGCTTTATAACAATAGATTATTATAGAAGAATCCAGCGCTAAGGAAACATTATTACTTCCTAAGTATATGTGCTCATCGGATAGAGCGGAACCTGTGGGCTAGGGTGGATCAAACAGGAGTGGTTGTGATCCCTCCCAATCCCTCATACTCATCCTAAATCCTCCAAATAATGTCAGCTTTCGATGCTTACAGCATCTCCTCCTCTCTGCTTCATTTTCTTGTATCTAGTCTAAAATGAGTAAAAGATTATCCCTGTACAAGGACTATTATTTTTTTATAGGAAAGATGTCATTAGATATAATGATTGCAGGAAAACTCACGATTTTCCCCACTAAAATATCCCTTATTTTCTTGTTTTGTTAGATGTAATAATGTAATACTTAACTTTTCCCCCGGGTACTATAAATTAGTTAGGCTTATTTTATGTGTAAAAATTTATATTTGAAAAATATTCGATTTCACATACATATTTTTAGATGTTGGGGATCATTTTTTATTTGAGTGGGCAAAGAACTAAAAAACAAAACTAAAAACTTAAATTTGTTCACATATTTCAACTAACTTTGAGGGACTGGACTGACCATTATTTTGTTAAATAAGTTATTCCAAGATAACGGTAATTTTGAATGAAAATTTAAACATATATGGTAAGGATATATGTTATCTTCATTTATTAACATAGTATTTTTTATTTTCAAATGAAATTCCCTTCAATATTTTTCTAATTATCCCATTTCGGAATGACTAAATTCAGACGCAGTATTTACTGGACGAAGGGAAATCGGTGTTCCATAGGGTAATGCCGTCTAAGAAAGATATCAAAAAAAACAAAAAAAAAAAACATATTGACTACTAATGTTAGCGTTGAAAAATGTCCAACTTCCCGTAGAATGAGTTAACAGGTGGAATATCCTTCCGCCATCTTAAAAACAGTTAAATCATCGAATATTTCAAAATAGTAATCATCAAGGACAACAATGGTGGAATATCCTTCCGCCATCTTAAAATCGTCAAATATTCGAATATTTCAAAATAGTATCCTGAAGAACAACGATGGCGGAATATCCTTCGGATAACTTAAAAACCGTTAAATCCTGGAATAATTCAAAACAGCATCCTTAAGGACGAAAACGAATTATAATTGTGGAAGGAGAGTGGCCAAGGAAATTCGGCCTCCAAAAATCGTCTGATCCTAGCAGATCTGAAAAAACAGTGTATTTATGTTTAGTATTATTTATTGTATTATGTTAAATATGTTACAACTCAATGGAATTTATGGAAGCTCATTTTTTGTATTTTGAGAAGAATATATTATTATTTTAATGTTAGAAATTCATTAGTATGTCAGACAGGTACGAAGAGTTCTTGACTTAGATGAACTATTGCACAAGAACTTGGGCACACAAAGTTCAATCTCTATTGCATTCATTTAATAAATAAAATAAAATAAAATAAATAAGCCAACTTAGAAAACCAGGAGATGGACTAGATTAACTGACAACGCTACCATATTCCGACAAGATTAAGATAAAAAGACAATACAATTTCTATATATATATTTTTTAAATCCACACCTGCCATATATATCGTGACACAAAAGCAGATTCGATGATAAGAAAGACTACTGGCAGGCTAGGCATTAGTGAGGTCAGGAACCAGCGGTACCCACACCTTATATATTTTATTAATTTTAAACGAACAGGTCCTCCAACCAACTTCCTTTTAGTATTCTACGGATGCTTTTTTGCATATTTCTCGAGGCCATTGCATTCGGTTGTTGATATGTCCGTTTTTCACGAAATCAGTCGTATGAATCCTGGAAGTAATATTTTTTAAATACATACCAGGTTGGTTGTGTAACGAGTCTTAAACTTTTTGACTAGATTATTTCAGGTATATTTTTGAATGGACGGTTTTTAACTATTCCGTGAAGTTTTGAGGCTTACGTCAATAGCGGTTTTCGCAAGTATAAGTATTAAGTGACACCACATTTTTTTTTTTTTTTTTAAATATAATTAAAGAAACACCTGGCAGATGAAATATAAAAAAAAATTTCTTATCAAAGAGAGTAAAAAGGGCGGATAAATAAAACAAACCCCGAGGGAGAAGATAGGGCGGGAGCTCGGTGGAGCAGAAGCCCTATCAAGAACTAGCGTCAGGCCCTCCCTCTCCTTATCTCCTGTAGTCTTTTTTGTTCCACCTCTTCATCAAGTCCTTTCTTCATGTTAATTAGCCTCCTCTGTCATTCCGCCCAATTAATCCCCTACCCGTTCTTTCGAGGCGAAGGAAAAATGGATTGACGCAGCGACGCTAAGTCAGGGACTCTTCTTATTTGTTCTTTTTGTGTTTTTCACCAGTATTATTAACAAAGGAAATTCTAGTAGAGTTTACAAAACCTTAAATAACAAGTAGTTGGTTGATTTTACAAACGCACTTGGCAAAGTAGACATCTCTTCACAATTTATATGAAAATACACATCGCACATCCAGAATGGAACAGGCACAACACAAAAAGTGATGCTTTTTTAGGAAATCTTGGTTAATGTTTTTATACTTTTTTTATACGATTTTTTTTTGTATCTTAATAACTCTAGTTTAATATTATCCGACCCTCTCCAATTTTTTTTTAACTACAAGAAACATAATTTTAATTTATTTTTAGTTGCGCCTTTTTACATTTTTTTACATTATTAGCGGCAAACGCTCACACTAAAAAAATACCTGTAAGCTACAACTGTACAACGCTACTAACTCAAAAATGGCACTTCTTGAGATGAGCCCTTTCATTCTCGGTGTGCGATATGTTTCCACTTTATTTGTTTGTTTGTTTTTGTTGATATCAATAACAAAAAAAAGTCTGTACAAAAATTAGTATTCTACATTTTTTTATCCTTTTGTTACATTTTGATTCTAAACGACTCATATAAGCTGGCGAAAATGGCGTGTTTAAAAATAAGTAGCACCTCGTCAAACATGTCCTTTCGACTATGAATGCTTTAAAACTCGATTATCAAAAGCGTATTTTATATATATATATATATATATATATATATATATATATATATATATATATATATATATATATATATATATATATATATATATATATATATATATATATATATATATATACTAGGCCACCGGGCTCGTATCCGAACCAGGGAAATGTTTTCTCTTCACTGATCCATACCCCCGGGCACTCGCAATTGCGATGTACAATTCGGGGATGAATGTTCAAATTGAACATTACTTTAATTAGATCTATTGACGAGCTGTCATATATATATATATTAAATTATGAAGTGGTTCTTGTTTAATAAATATTTTTTATTTTTGAAGAGAAAAGATTTGACCCCAGTCAAATCTTTTCTCTTCAAAAATAAAAAATATATTTAAAAAATATTTATTAAACAAGAACCACTTCATAATTTAATATATATATATATATATATATATATATATATATATATATATATATATATATATATATATATATATATATATATCATCATACAACATACAACAATACGAATAATGTAATAATAGGTAGAATTTAAATTTGGAAAGAACCCAAGGTACTGTGATACTAACAGGTTTACAGATATCCGCCTAAAACTAAAAAATAGTATGCGAACTTAAAAAATTATAATCCCTCGGAACCTAAAATTGTTAAGACTTTATCAGGCGAATTTTAGGGCGACCTTCCCTAAACATTTCTGGAGAAATTGTAACTTCGTGATAAAATGTAGTAATAAAAATGCTAAACCGACCACATGGATTTTCAAAATAGTGTGAAAGGAAAAGGCAATTTTTTTTAGATTGCGGTGGTTTAGGTTGTTTTTTAAATAATAATATTTTAAAAAAATTACTTCTACAACCCATGAAGAGTCTAGGGTTGTTGACGCTAAGCGCCAATAAAACCAACAACAACCTAAGATCATCCCTAATTCAGTACCTAAACCATTTCTCTTATGGAAACATTCGATCCGTTAAATAGTTTTTTTTTTTTTTTTTTTTTGTCCCTGTCCACAACGAATTATTTCGAATGGAATCTTTAGATGAGTTTAATTTACTTCTCGCTAGACATGCTTGTTGAAAATCGATTATTATGTTGGAATATGAAGTAGATTTAAAGTTGTATATATATATATATATATATATATATATATATATATATATATATATATATATATATATATATATATATATTTATTTATGTAACAAAATAAAATAAAACCTGCACTGTTACAGCCAATGAAGGGTCTTGGGTACTTAGTAAGGAAGTATAGTTTCGTGACCAACGGTTGGTTATACAAGATCATGTGGTCAACAATTACTCCCAACCGCCAGGTTATCCCCCAATTAAGGGTACCCACTTTATAGAGGTTGTGTGTACCCAAGAAGGATCTCCAGACCCCGAAATCGATACACGGCCGAAGAAATTAAACTTTTTGCCTTCAGCCCGGCTCGAACTCGGGTCCTCAGAGCATAGCAATTCAGAATGAATAGGCATTAAGTTTGTTTTTATTTATAGGTAAAAGGGGTGTAGTACATTAAAACATCTTGTTTATAAAAACCTCTAAACGTCTCAAATGATACTAGTTTTCCACATTGCAGTAACCCTCCATATGTATCGATACTGATTATTGTATACACATGGATAGCCAAATCAGCCTTTTTAGAATAAAAAATGGAAATATCCATGAATTCTTCGATGAAGAAATTAGGCGATCTCAAGGATCTCAAGGATTACAAATTTCCCTAAAACGGATAAAAGCCCAAGCCGGCTTACTTGGAAATGAGCAGGCAGATATAGAAGTTAAAAATCCGGCAAAGGATACAACTCTTCAAATATTATTCAATAAAGCACCCATTAGTGCAGTTAAGCAAATTTTGAAAACAACTAATCGACAAACTTGGAATGAAAGATGGAGAAATTCGACAGAAGGTAGACATACTTATGAATTCATTAAAACTTATACAGACGATAAAAAAAAAAAAAATTAAAAAAACTGAATACAAATTAACCAAATTTTTGACAGTACATGGCGGAGCTAAACGTTACTTACACAGATTTAAACTTACTGACAACAGCATTTGTAACTGCGACGGAAATAGAGAACAAACTTACGATAATCTTATTTATGAATCCAGAAATTTGGAAAAGTGCAGAAACAAACTGATAGCCAAAGTCCTACTGAACGTAGAAAATGGCTGCCTTCAAAGAAGGATCACATAGACAAATACTTCGTTTTTATATCATGCTGATCAACAATTAAATAGTGTACCCATTGCAGGGTTACTGATATGTGGAAAACCAGAAAAAACAAAACACTTTATAGAGGCTGTGTGTGCCCAAGGAGCATCTCCATACTCCGAAGTCGATACACGGAATAAGAAACAGAAATTAAAACTTTTTGCCTTCAGCCGGACTCGAGAACGGGCCCCAGAGCATAGCAGTTTAGAATGATTAGGAATTAAGTTTGTTTTTATTTATAGGTAAAAGGGGTGTAGTACATTAGAAAATCTATAAAAATCTTGTTTATTTAAAAAATAATTTATCCCGCAGGGATTAATAAAATTGTGTCAAATGATAACATATGAATGAGGAAATAGAAACTCAATACAAAATCACACTATAAATTCAGAATAATATTAGGACGATCTAGTCCCAGGATTTAAAAGTAAAAATAAATAAACAGAGATATCAAAAAGTCATCTCGTTTTCCATAATCCACATCAGGTAACTAGATCTATGGTGATTCTAAACCAGATTATCCGGAGAGTGGGTATTTATAACATGTAAATAGAATGAAATGAAATATTCAAAGAACTCTCCCCTGCAATACGGCTGTCAAACAGATACCCGGAGGATTACCTCTTGTCAGGGATATTCAAATTAGAATTATTTATAACTTTTAGAAGGCGGGAATTCATCCGTAACATCATGGATTATTTAATATAAATTAATTAAGCAAACTAAAGAGATATACTGAAGAAAAGGAAGGAAAATAATTAGTGCTTTCGTAACACTCAATATAACGTAATTTGAGAACTTACAGTCTGCAGAGAAAATCATATAGGTACATAATTACACAAGTTTTTAAAAAACTTTTTTAGTGATCGGCACTATTTTTTTTTTTTTTTTTACTTACCTCAAAAATCTTTATTTAAAAATGAAATAGTACATTGATACATATATCAATAAGCAATGAAAATCATTACATAATACTATCAGAAATAGCCACATTAATTGATTTAATTTCCAAACTCAAAATTATCAGCTTTATTTGGATTCTGGGACACTCAGGTATAGAAGGTAATGAACACGCGGATTTATCAACCAAAGAAGCGTGTTCCCTCTTCCCATTACCCTCAAACCCAGTCCCTTTACCAGACCTCAAATCCTTTTTAATGACGTCAAATTAATATAGTTTGGCATGAAAGATGGCTTAGAACCGACAACAATAACAAACTTAAAAAAACAAGACCTACTCCAGGACCATGGAAGCAAGAAACAGGACCAAGAAAAGAACAAGTCATCTTTACAAGACTAAGAATCGGACACTCAAAGTTAACCCACAGCTACTTACTGGAAGATAAGCCACCCTCAAAATGCAATGAATTTCAGGTAAACCTGAACATATTCTTGTTAAATACAAAAAATACCAAAAGGAAAGAAAGAATAATGGTCTGATGAATCAAGACATCTCAACATTGCTTGAAAATAACTCGTATTTCCACAAAAAACATTATGCATTTTTTGGAAGAACAAATCTGTACAAGGTCTTACTGTTCTCAACCTGAGTATGGTGTCTCTAACCAAATGTGGTCGTACACGGCACCAGAAAGTAAATAAATAATATAATCATTAAAATATAATAAATCTAAATTTAGTTTTCAAAATATCATTCTTTTGGATGTTTTTATGTGATTAAGGATTAGTGAAACATACTGTTAAAATTGAAGAGCGAGATTCAATGGCGATGTTACACTGAGATCAAGGTAGCAATAAAGGAAAAAAGAAATAAATATTAAACGGAAATAAATAAAATAATAATAATAATAATAATAATAATAATAATAATAATAGTAATGATAATAAATAAATAATTAAACAGAAATTAAAAGAGAGTTTTAAGACGGGAATTCGTCCTTCCATTCCAGTTGGCGATTGCTTTTAGATCTTACTGTATCTGATAAGGTAACTACTGTCAAATTTTTAATACGAGAAATAATAACAGAGGTAGAACGTGTCAAAGGTTAAAAATCAGAAAGAAGAGGATAAATAACTTTGTATTAGATCGGCATAAGAATGGATAGGGGCGAAGAAAAAAAAAAAAAAAAAAAAAGCGACTGAAAAATTAAGGTTGGGAATGAAATAAAGGTGTTCATGGTTCAAATAAAAATGTGAAAGGCATATAAGATGATTTCTGAGGCATAAATAATCTTGCTAAAATTTTGTTTGTTACTTAATAATATTGTTGTTCATAAAATACATAGGCAAATAAGCCTTTCGTAATGTTTAAATTACTTAAGACCTAAACATGCAATTTCCAGATCAGCGTCGCAGCAATGTTATAAAACATACTGAAAGACAAATAATTCAAACCAATGCTATTTTTTATTTTCTAGGGTAAAAGTTTTATTTTAGTATATCCTATTATTTTAGTATTTTAGGATATATGTCATTATATCCTTGAATCAGTGCGTATTGATAGGAATATTAAAAACGACAATTCAATAAAAAAACAATAAATAAATCAGTATTGAAAACAAATGAAAAGATTTCAGATTAATTTAAATTCATTTATACAACCTAAACACAGGTTTGTTCAATTCCACTGAAGAAAAGATTATACGCTAGTGGGGTATTTCTGAATGTAGCTCAAACATTCGACAGAGTTTGGCACAATGGACTTCTATTTCAAACCCTCCCTTCCTTTCACTTACTATCTTACCCTTCTCTCTTTCCTTTCTGACAGATTTTCCCAAGTTCGACAAGGCTCATATAACTCTTCTGTACGACCGATTAGGGCTGGAGTACCGCAGGGATCGATTCTTGCGCCTTTGCTATACATTATATAGACACTATCCATTTACCCTAACACAATAATAGCAACTTACGCAGATTGTATTGCAACATATTGCAATTCTGACTAGACATTTAGATATCAATCATGCTTTACTGACTCTGCAACACTACTTACAATAATTAATACATAAATATATTAATATATGAAGTATAAAAAATCGTATTAATTATAATTTTCGTAAAATTAAAATTTCTTGGTAATCACAATATAAAAATACTGCATGCTTTTATATAATTATATTTTTATATCCTAATACCTTTCATACGCCCCGGTTAAAGTATATGAGGACGTGAACTCCTAAAAAAAGAATCAAACTTTTCGAGGATAATTCCAGCAAAAAATACATAAAGCAAGAATACTAAAACTCTGTAAGCTTCAGTGAGATTCATAAACATAAAAGATATCAATAAACCGAGGTCTTAGGAAGAACTTGTAGAGGCTGAACTAGTTGAGATCCCTTTGATAGGACAACCTCTATCTAGGATTTGAGATAAGGGTGAGGGTGAAGCGCTAAGCCGAGTAATGAGGGTGCCCTGGAGCTGGAGAAAACTCTTTATAAAAGCCAACTCCAGGGACCTCGGATCGATTCCCTTCTTTGAAACTGACAGTAGTCCACTCAATCAATTTATTTTCTTCTGCAAATAAGAATAAGAACAGCCACGGGTATTACTTAATAAAATATTCAAACAAAATAAAAATATAAGTAAATAGGTATGTATAAAACATACATCCTGTAAATGTGATAATAACGTACATAATAACATGACTATTGCTTCTAAAGCAACTGTAGCGGTAGCTACCGAGCTTAACAAATATTATTTTCACTAATTATTTTTTGTGCTTACGGACTACTTTTATATGTTGCCATGGCAACCAGTTTTGTAAAAATGATAGATAATATTTATTAATTGTAACCTGCTCAGTTAGTTGTAATAGTTAGTTAATAAAGTGTTTTTTTTTTTGTCGTTGTTTTGAACACGTAGTTTTTTTTTTTGTCGAGACCTTCTGGTTGACGTTAACACTAAACATTCTCGACAACTGGTGACCCCGACGTGATTTTTTTACCGAGATGCCTCTAGAAACGGAGATAAAGAGCGATACAAGTAAGGCAATGCCTGGAACCACCGACTTCTCCGAGTCTCAAATCACTTCAAAATCGGCGCTAAGCCCAAGAGTAATGAGGGTGCCCTGGAGCTGGAGAAAACTCTTTATAAACCATCAAGCCAACTCCAGGGACCTCGGATCGATTCCCTTCTTTGAAATTCTCGACTCTAGATATTGTACTGACAGTAGTCCACTCAATCAATTTCAAATATTTTCGCAGGTTTCTAGGTATGATAAACTTCTGCAAATAAGAATAAGAACAGCCACGGGTATTACTTCAAGGATCTGTGGTAGGACTCTCCCATCCTGGAATAAAAATCCGACAAAGGTTTGCGATTGGTGGTGCCCACTGCAGCAGCAAAAGCCAACGGTGAAAGTGGCATTCAAACAAAATAAAAATATAAGTAAATAGGTATGTATAAAACATACATCCTGTAAATGTGATAATAACGTACATAATAATATGACTATTGCTTCTGAAGCAACTAACCAATCAGAAGTTCTATTTGAGAAGGTCCCGAGGCCATGTTCTCTTCATAGGACTCTGAGGGTTATCAGGAATAAAATGAGAAGCAAATTAAAAAAAAAAAAAAACTAGTTGATTTAAATGGGTATGGAGTTTACTATGAAATGATAGGTATCTAGTTTGTACCAAATCAGTTAGATATGGAACGTTAGGATATTTATGGAAAGTTTGTTTGTGACATAATAAGGAGCAATGAGGATTTTACGAATGCTTTTGGATTTTAAGGACTGGATACTTAAATGGGACTAATAACTGTCATGTAAATAAGTCCTTTGTAGTTAATTGAGAGCTTTGAACGCTTGTCTAGTAAATGAATGAGTAGTCTGAAACGACGAGTAGTTTCTTGTTTTTTAAGTCTGGTATGTATGAATAATCTAAAATTTATTTAAAAGTAACTAGACCTATTTGGACATACATATTTGAGCTTTGGGGATCCACTAAACCATCCAATTCATTTCATATCCAATCCTTACAATCCGAAATCCTCAATGCGCCTTACTTTGTGACAAATAAACTTATTCATAAAATTAACATGACTAAGCCCTCTAATTCTGCTTATTGCAATTGTAGGGAAAAAAGAAGCTACTTTCCCAAAGAAATTAGGAAACTATCAACGTCGAATGAAAAGTTTGAAATTTAATATTAATGGGACGGAATAGTTTTGAGATAAGAATAATAAAGTTAAGCAATATATTAGAAAAATTTGACGGAGTTTAAATTCATAAATTCCCTCTCCAAAGTCCGCTAACAAACTTCCCCCTAACTGTTCTTGGGAGTTAATCGCCCGTTTAACTAATAACACCCGCAGTCCAAGTTCAACGGAGCCTTTCATGGTCCATCGGACTAGGAAGAGCTGGAGATGTTTACTAGATGAGTTTGTGCTATTTAAGATAAGGAATAACACAAAAGGTTTCTATTAACATAAATATATTGAAAAGAGTATGAAAGAATTAATAATAAATTATACTAATTGTAAGTCCAAGAAGTTGAATTGTTGGAAGTTGAATTTCAAAACTCTAACAGCTCATTTACCATAAGACTATGCTTAATAGCAAGTCTTAGAAAGTTAATTCCAAAAGATTGGCACTGTGAAATTTTGTTATTTTTTTTCCGCTGTAGAGCCCGGAGGTCGTACGCAGTACAAAACAAAAATTGTATACCTCAGTTTAAATGTTTAACTTTATAGAGTCATTATGAAAAATGAAACAAACAAAAAAATTAAAAACGTTAAAAGAAATAATGTGATTTAATATTGGTTCTATGCTCGTTTTAATTTCAACAATTGAGGAGTTATCTTTCAAAATGGAACATGTCCTATTTAGGAACAAAGGATAAAGTTTAGACATGTCCCGGTATGAATACGAATCACTTCGTGAAATATAACTACGAGGTCAACGGAGAAGACACCAGTAGACCTATGAGAAACTGTAAGAAGTGGGTTAGTTTAAGAAGGCGTTTGACAAAAGAGGCATTGACTGGACAAAGAGAAATATGTTGATCAGTAACTGGGACAAATGGACAAAGCTATATAATAAAGTTCCTCACAGTCCTTGAGCGATAGAAGAGGGGGAGATAAAGTATTTGTTATATCTTCTTTTTCTATATAACAAATCTTCTGCAGTAATTATCATTAAAAAATTCATCATTTGCGTTTCTTTGAACATGATTTTTTAAAGTGATCACATCTTCTTGAGTTCCTAAGCAGATCATATAAATCCGCCAGACCATAAACTAATACTAAATACTGACAATCTTACTAATACTAAAATAACCTTACATGACCTTCTTACATAGAACAGGTATGCATAGGTTCCATCCAAGTAAGAATTCTAATAAAGATTTACCAACGAATAGTTAATTTAAGGTTATGAACATAAAATCAAATTTAGGATAGATTTGCTTGAGAAGCACAAGTCTGCGGCAAACCAGGACCTGGAAGACAAAGTTACAGCGAAGAGATTTAGCGAAGAGGCATACAGCGGAACAGTTTGTGGTACAGGGAGAAACCACACAAGGAAATTGCAGGAGCCTCTCTCTGGGGTTGAAGATGTAAGCCTAGAATATCTTGTACAGCGAATAAGGTTACGGCTATAAATTATAGAACACTTATCTACAAAACTACTATCACACCTATTTGGACGTTGAGCATTGGGCCTTCACTAAGACATCATTGTAACCCAAAATACTTCGAAAAAAACCTCAATGTTCCTTACTATATTTCAAATAAACTTGTCCAACAAGATACATTATTCTTTCGCCATAGATTGGATAACCAATCTAAGCTATTAACTAGCTTTCTATTAGATTTTTTATAACCCTACGAAGTACCTGAAATGAAGATGACCTCAGGATCTTCTATAATATAACTTCAATAGAAGTGAATGCGAAGATCGACATTTCAATAAATTCAAATTTCCGCCAATTTATTTATTGTACTACTGTTGTTTAGCTCAAATAACAAAACACTGTTTTTGGTTATTAGCCCTTATATTAAAAATTAATTTAATATTATAAGAATAGCAATACAGTTTAATAACATATATATGGAAAGGATACAATAGAAGAAAAAAATAAGTTAAAATCAACGATATAATAAAAAATTAAAAGTTAACTATAAATTCAAATAAGAATAAATTAAAATAAAAATAAATGAAATTTGAGATATTAAATAAAATAGCCTATTTTTTTAAAAAATAAATTCTAGTTTTTTCTGCTAAAGGAGCTTATTATAATATAATTATCGCCTTACAATTAAGGCCTTACAAGCTTACGCGGTAAATCATATGTTTCAATGTATTCCCTTTACTGAGGGAACTTCTCGAAGATGCCGGACAACTGTACAGATTTTAGAGAGAAGGTGATCTCTCCTTGCCATAAAATAATCGTGAGTCTAACGGCAGTGAAAAATTTTGGGACGTGCAATTATCAGTTCTCTCCTGCATTTATTATCATTTATTATAGCATTTATTATAGCATTTATAAGGGCGTCTCTTGATGTATTTACACACACTATTTTTTAATGCTGACCAAACACCTTTCCAAACACTTGAAGAGTAGTAAAAACCAACAAAAAAAAATTAAACTAAAAAAATATGCAAACTAATTTCACTGAGTTTAATGGATATATCCTTAACAAGTCATCACATACGTTGCCCTTCACATTTCCTATATTTGATTACTAAAACTGCGGTAATTACCAATAAATAAATATTAACAAAATAAAATTAAGAAATATTTTATCTTAAAAGATGTTGAATTATGATCCGTGAATTCCTTTTGAACTTGTATAAATATTGACATGGAGTAAATGTAATCGACAGAGCCATGGGAAAAACGCTGTGGAATGCTGTATATTTTCTGAGAAAAGCGAGACGAAACCCAGCCAACTGAGCCAAAGGAAGAGGCAGCTCGCTGAATAATGATAAGCTAGTCTCCCCCCCCCTCCCTAACCCCCTCTCATCCCCTCCACTCTGGATCCAGTAGGTCATACGATGAATTACCTTCTCTTAGGGGTTGAGGGTTGATTCAACGGTGGATAGGGCTTAATTGGTTAAGGTAATATCATTCAGGAGTAGCTCAGCTACAAAGGATATGCTAATTCTAATTGCTTTGTTCTAATTATTGACCGACTGATTCATTTGAGCGTTTATAGAATTTATTATACAAATTTACAACTATATAAAAATAGTATAAATAAATAAAGGCTTAGCGAACTTGAAGGTTCGATGCCGACACCACCAACCGTTGACCACACACCTCCCTCCAACCCACTTCCCCAAAACCCAAATCTCCCAGGTCGGCCTTGACGCAATCCTCCCATCTAAGTCTTGGTCTACCCCGAGGTCGTTTACCCGACGGCTTAAAACTGGCCACTTTTTTCGGTATTCGATCATACTAAACCCAACGACATTACATGCCAATTTCAACCGTCGCACTACTATTACCTGAACTAAATTTACCAGATATAACTCGCGCAGTTCTGCCTTCTGAATTCTCCCGCTTCTTCATCCCTTTTTGAGCTAAATATTCTACGCAGTAATTTATTTTCGAAAACTTTAAGGCGTTGTTCCTCCCTTAACCTAAGCGGCCAAGTTTCGCATTCGTAGAGAACTGTATAAATAGCCTTATATATCCTAATTTTTAAATTGCTAGAGAGTTAGCGCGAACTGAGTAGTTTTACTACCGAGAATTAAAAAGCTATACCGGCTTTTAACCTAGCCTTTATTTCCTCTTGAATTTGATTTTTCTTTATATAATACACCTTAAATATTTGAATTGCTCAACGTGTTCAAACTTTATCCCGGAAATATCTACATCACTAAAATGTTCACCATTTCTACTACTAACCATATATTTCGTTTTATCGGTATTAATTACTAGTTTCCTCCTTTTTACACAAAAGTACCAAATCATCATCATAACCACGAACCGGAAATTCGTTTTCCCGTAAGCATTACCTTCCTAATGAAGTATTCCAGTGCTAGTTAAATAGTACCGGAGAATGAGAATCTCCCAGTTTTAAACCACAAAAATAGTATAAATTTAGTAAATTTGCTAAATTTGCTATGAATACAATGGAGATGAAAGAGCTTTTAAAGAAGCTACCCATTGGTAGCACTTAAAATTAGAAGGTCACATCTTCTTTTCAGAGGCCTCGGAGGGTTATCAGGAATTGAGTTGGAAACAAATAGGGAAACGGGTATGTAAGAGTCTTTATGAAGCTTAAAATAACTGGTTTGGGACAATCAGTAACATATAAGACACAAAGATCATTGTGCATAAGTCGATTTTTGACATAAAGAACATTGAGAATAACACGAAGGATTTTGGATCGAATATGAGAAGAATTGGAAAGGTCAGTAGAGCCCCAAAACTCCTCACTTCAAAGGTTGTCATGTCCACGATTGAAAAAATATATTTTTTCGCGAAAAAAATACTTGCCAAAGACCTCGATAGAGGTGCTAGAAAGATAGACGTAGTGGATAGGTAACAAGTCATGGGAGCTATAGGTATCTCGTTTGGGCCAAATCAGATGTTTGTTTGTGACATAATAAGTAATTTAAGATTCTTCTTCTGCGATCTTCCCTTAAGGTCGGGGATCAAGAAGAGGAATTCAGTGGTCCTCTTAAGGTCCTCCAGGTCACCATGGAGCAGGATTTACTAAGCATTCAGGAATGCAAGGATAGGATAAGAGATGAATTGGCTGGTTTAGTGGAGCCCCAAAGCTTAACTCCTTATGTTCAAATAGTTCTAATCACTGTTAGGACAATGAGCCTTTTGTAAATAATTGGAAGCATACAAAAAGTAAATATTTAAGTAGTAAAAAAAAGTAGCGGATCTGTTCAGAATGTATCAGTGGAAGATTATTAAATTGAGCGTCTTAAATATAATTTTTAATGAATATTCCTAGACTATACGTATTAGTTCGAAAAATTGTAACGAACGCCTAGGCAACTTGCCGTGAAAAGCGGAGGTACTCATGGAGGTGGTAGCGACCGGTTCAGTGAACAGAAATTAAAGTCTGCAAGGAATTCAGTAACACACACCATTAACCACAACCAATAGATCTGAAAAAATGGGCTCTCTATGTCCTTTAAAGAGGATACATATATTTTTTTCTCCCATTGTTCTGTTGTATTAAAATAGAGTAAATTTTTGACAGCAGTGGTCACAGTAAAATTCGAGTTATATTAGTAATGATTATTTTTTTCCCCGTCAATTATTATTTTTTTTCATTTATAGTAGATTGATAGACCACTTGGCAACTCGAAAACGAAAGATTTCGTTCTCGTGTAGCTTGTGGAAAATATGGTAGGAAGCATAAATATTATTTTTTCTCCAACATAATGGAATTTAATTAGGTTTGGACTATTTGAATGTAGGACGCCTTTTTGGTTTTTTGCCTACTCAACAACGCAGATCTAAATAAATTAGGTATAAATAAAACATAAAAGTTCTTGAGTATTTTAAAATATGAAAAACCCCAAGTACAGAAGAAGTTTAAGCCGTAACAAATGGAGAGTTTTAACAGTTATAAAGAAGCAGTAGGCACTTAATTTGTACAAATGAACTGCTAAGTAAGATCTATAACAGAGGCCGAAGACAAATGGTTCTCATCTGTCTCAAGTACCGCGGGCTCACTCGTACTGAAAAGTCTAACCTATATATTCACCACCTCTTTTGTTTGTATATGTCTTCACTTTAATTTTTTATTTTAAATATAAATATATATATATACATATATATATATATATCTGAACGAACAGAGAAACTATAATAAAACGCTTCTTGTCTCCCCTATGTTACCTAACTTTAAACATCCATAGTTCTCAACACCTAACATTAGGTTTAGACACTTCTAATAGAGCTAGTTCGGTATAAACTCCCAGTCAAAAGTATTGCAACACCCATAATTCTCGAGATTTTTCTGTTTTTTTACCTTAGCCAATACTTGGTTTATATTCATATTAATATTATTTATTAAACGTGAGACAAAGGGGATTAGTTACATCAATGTTTTTCCCTATTAATAACAAACGATGGAATTTTAGATTATTTTTCTCAAATTTCCTTCAGTACATGTTAATCATTCGTTTCGTTATTTAAAAGTATGTTAAGACTAGTGGAAGCAGTCATTCAAGCCAGAGGGGGCAATATGTCTTATTAAATATAAATTAAAAATTTTAAAAGTCTAGTTCAGCAATGTTTATTATGGACTTCAGAGCCTTTCTTTATTATGATAAAAAAAAAATACGTTTTTATAAAATTCAAATATTTTAAAGTGTTGCGATACTTTTGACAGGGAGTTTATATTCTTATCAACCTTTTATTTTAGTTTCTTCATCTATTTTTTTTATCTTCATTGTTCTCATTATTTATAGCCGTCTTCATTATACATCTTCAAACTCCAAAATCAAATAAAATGCATTTGATTATTTTAAAACAATATATCGGACAAGGGAACAAAAGCCACTAAGTTTTTGAACAAAAAGCGACAGCTCCTCAATGATACAAAATTTTCAAATTTTATAAAAACGTCAAATTGATAATCTAATGGCATTGAAAATTTTTACAGCTATAGGTAGCACCATTGTTCTACTCAGAACTATGTCACGTCTAAGCTGACTCCTATTTAAACCCTGCAGAGCAGAATCCCAGGAAACTAGTCCTAAATAATTCATTAGCCAGTGACTATGATTGTTTAGATCAGCAGTTAGTTACTATAACAAATGTTTTTTATTCATAATAAATATTTTTAAAAAGTCTTATTTATTTAATTCCTGGAGCCGTGTACCACCACATTTGGTTAGAGGCACCATACTCAGGTTGAGAACCATAAGTCCTTGTACAGATTTGTTTGTTTAAAAAATAATAAGGTGTGTGTGGATGAGTTTTCTTCAAGCAATGTTGAAATGTCTTGATTCATCCGACCATTATCTATTGTCAGATTTACCGGACATTCGTTGCATTTTAGGGATGGCTTATCTTCCAATAGTAACTGTCGGTTAATTTTGAATGTCTTGTGTATATTGAAGATCTTTTATGTATTTTTTTTTTTTTATATTTATACTTTGTTGATATTTACAACTTTATACCATATATACGATAAGTAAATGTGCTGTGTGATTACAATGACATGTCAATAACTTGTGAAGAACTAGCAATTAGAAGCACTTTAATAACTTTTATACATTTAGTTTTCAGACACCTCGGAGGGTTATCGGGAATTGAGTGGGAAGCAAATCGGAGAAATTGCGGATAGCTTGTCGTTGAAGGAAAGGTATCCTGTAAGGGTAAAATCTGCAACTTCCAATGTTTTTAGAAGTTTATTCCAAGATACAAAAGAATACTAGAAACACGAACTTACTCGTACAACAGTTCCAGGTGCACTGAAACGTGAAAGTTAAAAAAGGACAACAAAAAAAAAAGGTCAATGCGGGCCTAGTAGATAAGATCAAGTTCCGCAGGTCTACAGGCGGGGGGGGGGGGGCGCTATCTTCTCTTTGGCTATCTCAAGTAAAAACATCTGAAACAGCGAAATTATGGATTTGCAAAAAAAAAAAAAAAAAAAAAAAAAAAAAAAAAGTAAACAAAAGTTAAGTAACATGATTTCGATAATCACATTATACCACACTATGAACTCCTATTCTCCACAGTTCGTTTTCTATATCAGATCAAAACTAGCAAAGGATATACAAAACTTTTCTGATTAAAACTTAATAGTTGAAGCAAATCCCGTTAAATAGTCAGGAGAAGACTAGCCTAGGAGAAGATGACAGAGGATGTAGCTAAACTTGAGGAGGTGGCACTAATGCCCCCCTCCTCTCCAGCCATGGCTTCCCACATCCATTATCCTGAAGGCTGTGGTTTATCTCACCTGAGCACACTTCAAGCTAAGTCACTCTTACAAGGGGTAACGTAATCTTTGTGGCAGCTAACAGGATTCAATTATACGCTTAAATTATATTTAAAACAAGGTCAAAAAATAAATGATTAAACAAACAAAAAAGTTCTTAGAAAACTGTTTGGAATACACAATATAGAAAAATAATTTAACGTAGATTGGGAATGTATCAAAGCTTATAGACCAACAATTTACTTATTAATTTTTATTTACTGTAAATAATGTGTGAATGTAATCATTTAGCCAGCTATATTACTTACTGCCCACATTTGTGGCAGATTGTAATATATATAAATTTTCATCAATACGAAAAATGTGTCCACATTTTTATTGAACTAATTAATTTTTAAACAAAAACAGATATTTTAAGTATAATTATAATAATATATAAGTAAACGTAATGAAATCTTAATTATCCGTGGTTGACTTCATAGAAAAAGCTTAATTATTATTTTAGCTTTTAGTCTAATTAAAATCCTCCATCTTTGTTTTAAAAATATATTTAACATTTTCTAATGTTTTGTAATTGAGGCGTAGAATTCCAAAACCAGCTAAGATCAATTTCGAGATGTTTATTTTATTTTATTTTTTTATTGAATAGTTTTACTACTAGACTGTCTTTGGGTTGAACTTTTTTTTCAAAAAAGTGGTTCCATCACATTGAAAACGGCCATACAAAAAATTTCCTCTTCCTAATCCTTTACATTTATCGACCAGCTGCGAAAAAATTTAAAAAATGGCCATGCCTGGTTTTGGAATTCTACGTTTCAATTGTAAATTTTATCTTAAAAAAAGGATTTTTGTTTTGTTTTTATAATCTATAAAAAATGTCTTATCTATTAGTATTAATATAACTGAACAGAATTAGAGATACGAAAGAGAAGATTTAAACTGTACCAAAATCTACACCATCTCATAGAATAAACCTTTTTGGGAGGTAGTCTGCCAGTACTCACCTGAAACAAAAACAATAATAATAATCAAAACAATTCATGAAAAAAACTATGAAATCATCATAATTAAATTAAGTGTAATAACTATAGTACATAATTGAATGATTTTTATTCAAATTAATCGAAATTTTCCATTACTTTAAATATTACTTGAAGGTTTGGATAAGAACCAATAAATCATTACAACTTTTTACCGAAAACGTTAAAAAAGAAATATTAATAAGTACGTATAATGGTATGGAAGGCTGAATTTTTTGCCATTCCATTAATAGGTATACTAATAGAATTGGTAAATAATTATTCTATTTCTAAAAAAAAAAAAAATATTATTTATCTAACAGGAACTAAGAAAATGAATGTTGGTTAGGACCATAATTATACAAGTATTTTAATGCTTCAAGAAGTAATTCAACAAGAGGGTTTCCACATCCAACTCCGAATAGCTTCATAATTACAGGGAATTACCCATCAAGGATGTACTGAATGGCAATAAATTTATTTTAGGCAGCGAGTAGAAGGAAGGAATTTTAAGTATCCCTTCATAAGGAGGAAAATGGAAGTTCTGGTTTTTCAACGACCGGTACAAGTCCGGCATTCCACAAATATCTAAAGTCCGCACTTACATGCTTCGGGTTCTTCCGATATGAAGAGCTTTCTGGGAAACTATGCTTGCGATAACCTATTTCTGAATAGCTGGATAGTTGAAGAATTCCATTTTGAATTTCTACATTTTTTTTTGTCAAGGAATATCTCTAATATATTACAACATGTAAAGGGGAAAATAGTTTAGATCGTTAAATCTTCAACACAGAATATAAGAAACAGTTCAAAACGCATTAACTAAATGTTAAATTTAAAATATTTACGCTTAGTTTAATACTATTTTCATTTTTTTTTATTATCTAGAAAAAAATAGAAATAGTAAGTTGACAGTAGAAAGTACTTAATCTGCTGGGAATAAAGGAGTGGAGTATTTAACAGTCACTTTATCATTAATAATTTATACCAAAAAATAAATAAAATCTCCGACTAGTCACTAGCCAACTAGTCAGCTAGCAGAAAGGCCAAGCCAATCATTGCTTCCGTTAGTATCCGGTTGATTCGGTTGAATACTTTTTATTGTTCCATATATTTTGTGGTGTACGTTCATATAAAATTAAGAAAAAATGTGTACGTGTACTGTAGCAGTAGGAATGCCGATTTTGAATACAGGAGAATTAGTATCTAGTTAGATCTAAGACTTTTGTTTTACAAATGGGCCCCAGGTAGTTAACGGGAATCGAATTGGAAGACTAATGGACTCGAGTGGGTATGAAACTTATCATGGAAGGATAGCTGGTTAGGGCCAATTCACCAGCATATGGCACATTAAGATCATTATGGATATATTTGTTTGTGACATAATAAGGAACATTGAGGATTTTACGAATGATTTTGGAAGCTGTGAACGTTTGTCAAGTAAATGTCAGAATAGTCGGAAACAACGAGCAGTTTCTTGTCATCTTCGTCTGGTATATGTGTTGTAATTTAATTCAATTTTTACACAAGGGACTTATCTTTAATTCTTATGCGAGAAAAAAAAAAGTAGAGGCTACTCGTCGATTTTCACTGCTCCAATACTTTTTTGACCATTATCAGAACTAATTCAACTTACGACTTAGAGTTTGTGTTCTACTAAACCACCGAATTTTCACCGTATCCTATCTCTCTAATCCAAAATCCTACGAAAAATTAATTCTGCTTACTTCGTTACAAATGAACTGATCTACGAAGACATTAACGGCCTATATGTTGCTGATTTTGCACGAACCCGATACCTTTCTTTAACGATAAACTAAACACTCACCCAAAACCACTAGTTTCTCCACTTGTTTTCCATTCCAATCCTCCGATCTAAAAAGAAAACGGCCAAGGATTTTTCATTAAGAGCCACCAATGGGTAGTTCCTTTGATATACCATTATAAGCATAATACCACATATTTAGAATATTTTTAAGGAGTGTAGAGGAGTTAACGAAGGATTGACGGGATCCCAAATTCTAAATAATATCGCTGGGTCATCAGCGTATTTTGCTGTTACACGTGTCGCAGGACTTTATTAAATTCCCTTAATAAAATGCTGAATCCTGAAAACGTCCTTTAATCCCCGGAAAACAAAATGAGGAGAATACCTGTTCCCTAAAACTCATCCATCTACATTTAAAATGGGCTATTAGGCGTTGTGACGGAAGCGGACATTGAATAAGGAATATTCAGATAACACCTGGCAGGAGTAATGGGCGCCCCTCATCATCAAGTAAAATGAGAGGGAGAGAGAGAGTGGGGAGGGGGGCGAAATTAATTTCCATTGGATCTGAGCAAAACTTAATAACTGGCCGGAATTGATTTATCCGGATTATCTGATAATTTTGGGCTAAACTTCCGGTCGGATAGAGCCCACCTCAACTCTCCGATTGAGTTGAGTTCGTAGCCTTCAGTCGGCCATTGTGGAAGGGAGCTGCTCGGCTTTGATTAGACAACTAATATTCAAGCCAACTTTAAAGGAAAAATAACTACAAGAACAAAAATTAAATACATCCGAAGTCAATAGCTGCACGAAATAAGTTTCGTAGGCTACTGATTGATACGTTTCGGGTTGCCATACATACTACAGGAAAGTAGGGTAATATGACGCAGGGCTGACTGGAAGTAACTGCGACATTTAGAGTGACCATAAAGCTGCTGCCTGCTACCGACCAACAGCTCCGCACGTGTGCAGCATCGTTCGGTTTTGAGAAAAAAAATCAGTGAAATAGTACCGTTGTTCTCTCGAGAAAATGATTTTTTTTTTTTTGTCCATTTGATGTTATAATTTAACAATTTGAAGTAATAGGGTAAATTATGCATTTGTTTTACTACATTTTAGTGTCATTTGCATGTACCTTAGCTTTTAACTTCCTTGGAGTTTTCAAAATTTTATTCACCAAGTCAAATGACGCAGAGCCAACGGGGTAATATACCGAGCATGTCCTAGAGCACCTCTCAAGTTTAAATGGTAAGAAATGGAATTTAAATTTTTTCGTTAAGCCTAGCGCGCATTGGGACGGGACTGCACGGACGGACGTTCCGCTCTGCCCTTGCAATATTACCGTCATATTACCCGAACCTTGGGGGTAATATGACGCAAAGAGGTACCTGCGGACAATTATAAATTTTTTTAAAAACAATCAGTTTGACAAGAATAATTCTAAGATACGACCTACAAATCAATATTATAAGAAATTTTAAGTTTTTGAGTAAGTAATTGAAAAAGTTTCGATACTATGACCATTCTTCCTTAGGTGCGTCATACTAGCCTACTCTTCTATATGTCATATATTTTTGGCTCCAGATGTGCTTATGTTAATCTTTAATAGTCTATGGTTCCTAATTTAAGGAAAATAGTTAGAATTAGACAATATTCATCACCATGATGTGGTGAGGGCTTAGGTAGGCAAATTACATTATTTCTTCATCTAACCAAGTGAGGAATAGACCACTCTCCAAGCGTTAATACGGTTCTGACTGATATGTAAGTTCCAAAATACTAACCTTTGTCGGATTAAAATGTTATTAAACTATTTACCCAAGTATTAAATATTTTGAAAAAACTGCTAAGTAACCGCATTGGCTTATTTTCTATGTTAATGAAACTACTAAATTCCTGTAAATAGTAGACGTAAAAATCATCCCGACTTTTAAACTAAGCAAATAAAAGCTCATTTTGCACAACGAAATATCAAGTTGAAACCAGATAATACTGGAAACGAACTGCATAGGACTGCTGCGGCTAGACTACGTACAGAGAATGTGAGTCACTAATTAGTGAAACACAGCTACGAATTTAAAACATGAGGAAAAAGATAACTCAGACGGTGGAGGGATAGGTAGAACGTTTTATCAGATCTGGCAAGTTAAGGTAGACTCACTTTATGTTAAGAGATTAGCGCTAAAGAGAGAAGTGATTAGGAAATGGATCTAGGACGCATCTACACCGTAAAGTACTAAGGATGAATAATATAGAATAATACCAAAAAAAAAAAAATATAATATACAATAAATAAGTAGTAAATAAGAAGCCAGTTCTCACTAATAAGTGAAATAAATAGAGAAAACATCGATTAATAAAGTAAAATAATAACAGAAAACGAGTAGCATTGGATTATTTCATATGAAATGTCAGTTTTTATTATTATAGAAATTTAAAGTGGTATTAGTGAACGTCTGTTGTATGCTAATTTTATATTTACAAACTAAAATGAGGCGTTGTTAATCCTTTCTTTGTTTGGTAATAATTACTGTCACTACAATTGATCGTCCATTGTTTAGTATAATATCATACATACCCGTGGAAACGAGGGAATTTAAACTAGGATACACGGCCGTCTAACCTGCAAAAACACTACCGTTCAGGGAAGGGTGCTGTAACGACATGTCACATGACACACGCCAAACTCAAATTTGCATCCAAAAAAATTACTGCTTTCGGTGCGTTAGTCAATGAATGGAATAATTCATTTCTCCTTTTGACACAAAGGTGAAACCGACACATAGTTCTGCAGAAATATTGAAATAAAATAGGTTAATCGGAAGACCCAATACACTAACACGGCAGACAGTGAATCATAAAGTCCTTCCATACTCACCTTATTCTCCAGACTTATTCCACATTTTCAGAAATTAGGAAAACTTCCTTAAAGGTAAACTTTTTGATAATGATATTCATGTCAAAATCGCATTTTCAGTTCGGGGATGAAAAGTTTTAAAAACGTTAGTTAGTTTATAGAAAATAAGAGTAAACATTTTAAATGAAAATATTTTTATTTCATAAAATTGTTTTAATAAATAACCATACCTATAAAAACGGACATTGCATACGAAACAAAACAATATAATCTAGGAAAAGGATAAAACGTTTATTGTGATTATTCGAAGTGACATAAATCCTTTCACAACTGTACCTATAAAATTTACAAATAAATAACATTTTTTTTTATAAAAAGAAATTTTATGACTCATGAATAATAAGAGGGCAACAGCCACCGATTCTAATATACTAGAATCAATGCCGGACTGAGAATGATTAAACATTTAAAATGTGTTCGCTTGAATTTAAAATGGACGCTTGTCGTAATTAAGGAGCAAGCACAAGTTTCGCTTCAACACAAACTTTAAAGCAACCACAAAACCTATCCGTCATTCAACAACTAGGATGTTTCCTTGGGGGCCACTAACGCCAAACTATTCCTACCTCCTCTCATTTTAAAGTTCCAGAGTAAAATAAACGTTCAAGCGAAGTGTGTAAAATAGTTACTCATGGGAACTCATTATTAGTAATGCCAAGGTTTAAATAAATTATCAACCGATATAAATAAAAAGTGCAGGGTAGTTTCAAACCGCTAAATAAGGACTTTACTTTCAAAGTTAAAAGAGAAAAGTTTCCTCTAAGAATCAAGTTGGCAAAGGGAGTTCGTCATAGTACAACCCGCAGGCTAGCTAGCGTGGTCAATGTTAATTTTTTACTAAGTAGGACAACCTTACAAGCACAGACCTCTTTTCACCTAGGGTCATAACCTATATTAACATTCAAAGATATTATAGAATTTTAGATTCTGTGTACATCCAGAAATTATTAATAAATTAAGACCAAATAAAAATTATTACGTTATCTGAGAAAGCTTGAAGGAAAATGAGAAAGGTTATAATGAAATTTGATCTCAACCTGTCATTCCTCAATAATTAAAGCATAATAGTAGAACCTTAAAAAAACAAATTAATAAAAAAAAATACCACTAAACCTCCAAACATGCTGTGTAGGAAGAGTACCTTTAGGCGACATAGACCATCCAGGAATGGCGAAAAAGACAGATCTTCTAATGGCGAAAGACAAAATATGACTCTTTATTACTTTATCGTTAGTTTAATTTTATATAAAGTCAGAGGTTTGGAAAAAAAAAAAAAGTACTACAACAACCCATGAAGGGTCTTGGGTCTAGTACTTAGGAAAGGACTTTATTTATTCCTGTGCACAACATACTTCAAAGTATATAATGTACAATTAATTTTTTTTTATTAATTATTACATAGTACATGTTTGCAAGTTAAATATAAAGAAGAAATAAAACAAGAAATAAAATAAAGAATAATAAGTTATACAATATAAACCAAGCGACAAAGTTATTGTAACATCATAAACACTCCAACAATATTATAATACAGAGAAATTTATGAATTTTGGAGATCTTAAAAGTATTTCATATTAATATCTTTAATTTTTGAAATTAATTTTTTTAAAAATATTTCTAGTTCTTTAAACATATTGCTCATCAAAATATTGTCCATTCACCGGCCAATATCCTAGTATTTGAACTGTTTTTGCCTGTAGTATATTTCTGTAGTCAGTGAATAGTCTGGATTCATATATGAGGTGATGTATATTTTGTTCTCGTGTGAAACCACAATGAGATAAAGAGTGATAGGTAAGGATATACCATTTCTTGGCAAAAAATGAAAGGAGGTGATTTAGTCAAAATAACGCTCAACCGCTAAGATTTCCCCCTAATTAAGGGTAAATTATTAGAGGCTAGCTGTTTTCGAGGTCTCGAACTATGTCAAGCCACGGCTGAAATAACAGAAAATAAATTTCCTGGAAAGCCTCATCCTACAACATACCGTAAAATATTGTAGATACATTTGCTGTAGAATCAATCAATTATATTAAGTTAGTTATTTAAATCAAGGTCAGACACTTAAAATTCAACCGAAACAAAATAACAATACAATCTCGAGGTAAAGGAAGAGAGAAGGGAGGGGTATACCCCATTCACTGACAGCGAGAACAGTAAATCACAAGGTAAATGGCACGAAAATATGATCAAGATACCGAAGAGGGAGGTCTAAACAGATGAGCCGATAAATAATGGAGAAAGCAGTGAACATAAATTTCGCCGAGGAAGAGGAAGAGAGAAAAAAAAAGAGAAGAAATAATAAGAGATCCATCAGTCTTCTTTAAAGAGAGGGAAGGCCGTGACAGTGTCCCTGGTCGAGATACCATTTGCATCAGAGAGTGCCATCGGCGATGTTGGTCGACAACGGTTAAGCGCAGGATGTGTACAAACATTCAATCAACACGTTGAGCCCTGATTGTTCCAATTAATGCTATTTGTTAGTTACTACCGTCTCTGACAAGGGTTGTTAGTTAATTCGATTTCAATGTTGTTTCAGCTTATTATTTAAATGTTTAATAAATAGAAATTTAATCGTTGACCTAAATATAGGTTGTTTAATAATTAAAAAAAAAAAAGTAAATAAAATAATAAGATGAATACTATCAGTTAAATAGAAAACGGATGAGAAAACCTTTACATTTTAAATTACTTTTTGGAAGCGCAATTCAACAATATTACGTTTTGTCTAATGATATTTAAAAGAAAATGTAAGGCAAGCGTTTGCAACAGACGGCTCTGTGATGCTTTAAAAAAAAAATTAAAAAATATCAGATGAGTGACAAGTTTACAGCTCGTTAAAAAACAGAGAAAATTGATTTAATAAATAATTGAGAATCTACCTACGCAAGCAAAGTATAATTGAATCCATGAAGCAATCTTATGAACATGATAAGCTGAGATTTTTCTAGTGTTACGCTACCTACTTGAATTTTTGATATTATTTTAATTATTCTTTAGTACAAATGAACTAACTATTTTTCTATTTACCACTGTTAGATTGATCAGCTATCTGACAATGGAATTTTTTTTTTCCCACAATTTATTAATAAATTGATTGAATTCAAGACCTATGAAGAGGCTTGGGTTCAATTCTCAGTAAGTATAGTTTCAACTTCAGGACAAAAACTTTATAAGAAGATGGATGATAAGGTCAGCATCCACATTTAAATGTAATTTTACATCAATGGAGGGCCAGTTAACAGAAAAAAATTTTTTTCACACAGTTGACGTGGAACTCAGGAATCCAATGCCTTATCCACTGAGCTACCCACCCTCTAAGACATTATATATAGTTGAATTTTATTAATTCTGATTGCATTTTTAAATAGCATTATAAGCAATTAAAAATATCAAACCTACGATCTATCGGGAGTATTTAATAAGAACTTATCTATTAAAAGTGAGGGAAATTTTCCATTAAGGTCATCGAGTTACATGTAGCAAATAACCTGAAGGAGAGAAACTAAAGGTAAAAATCAGTAAATGAATCTTAAAAAACGTAGAATAAAGGCCGAATATCCTCGGTCACTCCTTCAAGACAAACTAATTGTTGTCCTTCTGAAAATTGATTAAATTGTTTCACCTAAAAATTAGGTAATTTGTTTGAAAAAAATATAATTTCCTGTCAGGGAAATCATTATGAAGAAATAGTAACACCTGAAATGATACTATGTGGCTTATTTAGTATATTCCTCAAAGACTTATGTTCAACTAATTCAAGAATTTCAGTGCTTCATGAGACGATGAGGAAAATATTCATATGTAGGTAATGTCCATCATATCCAAAATGATACAGGTCTTTCAATAAACCCATCGAGTCCCTACAAAGTAGATAATACCCTGACAGAGAGATTATTAATGAATTCCAAAAAAAGTAGATATGTGTGACAAAGGATTTGCTGAAGAAAGCAGCTCTGTAGGAGGAGGTACACAAATTGGAAGGGGAATCTTGAATTCAAAGAACTGGTATAAAGTGGGAAAAGAAGTTCTAAGAAAGCTGTATTTTTTCAAGAATTTTTGGAATAGATGGATTTCGATGTTATATGACCTTTATCGACTGAATTCATCGCCTAATAACATATACTTTAATCGATTTTAGTAATTTATAAAAATTATTAGGATAACTCTGGATGTTGACCCCTCTCATGTCTGACACCCCAGTCGAATTGTTTTCGCATCTGCTTATGGTAACAGGTTGAGTGACAGGTGATGATTAAAAAAATTAAAGATAAAAAACATTGCTAAGAGTTTGGAAACAGGAAAACTAAGAAATTTATGATGATTCCTATATAGTTGTTATCCTATATGTATTACTGTTCGACATTATTAATATAATTTCATCATTATATATAATTATATCTTTATTGGTGTAATTTCATATTCAAGAACATAATATAATGTGAACAGCGTAAATTTGCTATAGAATACGTTTGAGCTGAATCCAGCTTCACACATAAAAAAAGTACACGTTAAAAAAAACCTGTATATAATTGACGATTAATAAGAAAAGGTGTTGCATTACCTTTTGTTTCTATTACCATAGTAAAAAACTAGAAACCAGCAGTCAGCATTTCCCTAAACACTGAAACGATTAAAAAAACAACATATCTAACTATTGTGGTGGTTTTACGCCAGGGAAATCTAATCCTACAGGCTTCATTAACATTTGTGGAACATCAGAGAGCTACAAAAACTGCTAACTTTAAAACTGGATCAATACTTTCTACAACTACTCGCGACATGGAAACGTTTCAGGCATAACTTCAAAGAAAAACCCTATCAGTAAGTGGTTGGTTAAAAGTGGCTTCCGACGCGAAACTATTTAGAAAAAAAAGTTAATAAAAATATGTTACATCTTCTAAATAATTTTGAGGAATGTTTGTCCTATTTTTTTTTGAGATAACTATTAGTCAAACATTCTTTAAATTACTTTATAATATATTGAGCTAAATAACACAATTTAGTAAATAAATATTTTTATAAAATAAATTATTTCGTAGCTCAATAAACAGATTAGAGTAGATGTGTATTAATAAAAACATATTTTAACGACAATTGAGGGAAAACGACATTTTTATTTTAATGAAAAAGAAGGGCGGAAACAGAGACAGACAAAATTTATATCAGAAGACTTTATGACAGTTTAAAAGACAGATGATTATTCTTATACAAAATTATTAAACTTTTTCTACAAAGTTTATACTGACAGAAAAAAAAATCCATCTAATTGATTTCTTTAATTTTCTGGGCTCTAAGTTGTATTATTTTTTAGTGGTTTATCTTCCCATATACTTAAACCAGAGTTTATGAAAATAAGGAATATTAAAGATTCAATTAATAAAAGCAAGAATTATTTAAAATAAATAACAAGCAATTTTAAATGTGCGAAATTTTAAATTAATAAGGTTCATATCCGCTATGAGTGTTCATTATGTCTTATTTTGATTTTTGGATAAAGTTTTGAGGGATGTACTACATTTAATATAAAACAGTAATAAATCCTATTAATTTGAAATTTTGTCATTTTAATTTTTTTTAAATGCTACGTACTTTTATTAAATAATTGATTATAGTAATCGTTACAAGTTTCTTATGCCCTGGTTATATAATATAGAGACGTAAACATGTTAGTATTTATGTATCTTATAATTTTATAAAGGTTTAAGATTAGATTGTGAAATACCATTTCTTGAATAACGTAAATACCTTCGATTCCGTAAAACGCTCATAATACTCATTCCAAATACATAATTAAGATATAAAATACTTTTACCGAATATCTTATTTAGCAACTAGGAAACACAGATATTACAAGAAATCTTATTGGCAAAGAGATAAGACAGGGTGCGATAAGGAGTCAGGCCTGAAAATGGGAACCCATCTCTTGTAATTATATTAACACTAACGAGCTACCTTCCTCTTCCTTGGGGAGGGGTGGTGAGGGGATCAGTTAGTCATGAAACTTAATAGCATATTTTCCCAGAAGCAAAGCTGATTAAGTCCTTCCCTTACGATATTTACGGAGGAATAAGAAAAAAAAATGGTGAAAAAGTTTCAACATAAATACAAGGAACAAATAATGTACTCTCTGAATAAAAAAGAGCCCAGGTCAAAAAGGAAAGAAGGGAGAAAACCTGGCGAAATATTGATGAGAGAGCAGCCTTCAAAGAGTATCCTTAAATCCAAGGATTAGAAAGCTTCTCTAAAAGGGTTCTTACTTTCTATTCTTGATTTTCTGTTAAAATCCTTCTAATTTATAAATGAGCTTAAATAAAGAATAAGGTCATATCAAACCGATATCAAGAATTAGGTTTCAGTTGATCTTCAACATTAACCTGCTCGACAACCTATGAAGGGACCTCGGTTCAATACTTCAGTGAGGATGTACTGTTACAGGGACAACGGTTGTGAAAGGAGAAGATTCAGCCGAAACCACGTTCAACCCACTAGGTTTTTCCACCAATTAAGAGTACACAGTTTATAGAGGCTGGATGTGCTTGAGGAAATTGACCTCGAAGTCGATCCACGGCTGAAATAACAATACAGCTTGAACAATCAACATTACAAACATTAATAACAAAACAGGTTGAAATAGTGAAAAAAACCTCACCATGTCTTTTTTTTTAGTTCAGAAAGGACCTGAAGAAACGACCATAGGTTTAAGACCAAACATAAACCCTTAAAACGTGAGACAAAGGAGTGTGGTTCTTAAATTTCTTTCAACTAAAACGATAAAATTTGAAATATAAAACAAAGACTTAATTCTCTCACAGATTAAAAAAAATACTCTCTCCAGTACAAAATTTTCTAAAATCATCATCAACCACCCTGGTACCTTAGTAACATAAATAAAACAAACTTAGACACAATCACAGTACAGGATCATATCAAGACATTTGCACCCTGCTTGCTGGGTTGATGTTGCACCACAGCTTAGAGGTTAATTTAATTATTTATAAATATTATATTAACATTAAGCATAGTCTCTGATGACACAATAGATCTATTCATATCTCATTTATTAGACTATTATTATCCTAAGATAAGGTAAAGGTAAGGGACATTAGGATTTAATACCGAAAGTCAGCCCCTTAAGCTGTCACTCACCCTCACTGTTTTATTACTCTTTATATAAGGTAAAAATTTATTAAATTTAAATTATATGTTTTGAAATTAGTTAGACTTACAGTTCAAGCTAGAATCCCCCGTTGCGTCTTCACCCGTTCTCATAAAGAAAGAACTTCAAAAAAATTTAATTCTAACTAAAATCTTAGTTTTATTTGTTTATCGATAAAAATCTTGTATTAAAGTATGCAATTGAACAGAGATTATACAGAAACCCTAGCGAATAATGGACTACATTATCAAGTAGGGCCCATGAATCATATTTTTATACACAATATCAAAAAGCAAACGATCCGCATTTTGATTTCGTAATAATTTTTACTACCAGAAATAATTTTATCTGGTTGGATTTTAATTTCTAACCGTAAAAGTTAATGATGGTAGTCTAACCTGGCACCTGCCACTCATCACAGTACATTTAAATTATTATTATAGTAAACTTTACTATTTGAACCTTTCCTAGAACTATGAAGATGAAGTGCATATTTAAATTTGGTCGAATAGTAAACTTCACACATCTTTATAGCTCTTTAATAACAATTTGATTGATAATGAGAACATTATATTATCAATTTCTAGCTCTATATAACACCGTATCTTTGTAACCTCTCTTGAATGGATCACGCCACCTATCGGCCTGTTTTCAAACTTCACTGCGCATTAAATCATTATCTCTTTTTTTAACAATGATTTAATTGAAAATCAGTATATTTTATTATCGCTAAACCTTCCTTGTACTATGAAGATAATATAGTCAAAATTTACTTCAGTAGTTATCGCGGATAGTGATCACAAAAAAATGTTGTTCTTTTATATAACAGTATAGATTTAAATACACCAAAATAACGTTGCGTGTCTGGGCTATGGTACAACTTAAAAACCTATCCTAAACACAATGGGAAGGATGTGATCAATTTCGCGAAACCACCCCGAAAGAAATATGAAACTATCCCAAGTAGGAATCAAACCCACGGTCTTCTCTGAGACCATCGCTAAACGCGCTTGGTAGGCAAAGTAACGCATTTGATTTTGGGTAAAACATACGGTTAGTAAATAAAATATATCTACAGAGACTTAAGTCTTTAATAATGAACAAAAACAAAAAAACACAATGTTTTTGTTTTATTGAAATTTACATTGCATATGGGTAAATGCATAAACAAACGAAAAAAATATTTCCAACTTTTCTTTATGTTACATCACCAAACGAAAAAGTGCGAAACTTTAAAATAACATTGCGATTGAAGTTGAACCGTTAAAACTTTATAAAATAAAAGAAGGACAAACGAGTTTGCGGTGGCATGTTCTATTTCGGCCTTCAACCCATCCCGCTGACAAACACACTAAATTACTTAGAACACAGAGGCGACATGTACAGCTGACATGGAGGCTACATGTTGAACACAAACCCCACGGCTTTAATAATAGGTTAAACCCCAAACTAAAAACTTCTTAAATGTTTACCATACTGTTTTTTAAATTTATTATATATATGAAATATCGATATGATTCAGTTTAAAATTGAATAAACAGTTAAACGATTTTCCTCAATCTAAAGTGATCTGATGTTATTTTTTTAAATTATATTCAACTATATTATACAGGTAAAAAATGAAAATAAAATATAGAAATATATACATTCAAATGTAATTTATTTTTCTCAGCCCATCCCCCTACAGTCAAACGGAAAATTAAATCACGAGAACTCCACTCCCGATTTTCCCCCCCTACACTTGAAACTCCCTATATCACAAATTATTATTTAAATTAAAAAAATGTAATACCAAATGAATAAAAACATATAAAATTAAACATTTTAAAGGTAATTGGTGTTTACTACTATTTAATTAAACATAATTTAATGAATCGTTTACATCTACAACAGTATAAACTAGAAATTAATTTTTATAAAAGTTCATTATTCATCTCTTATTTGTTTAAATAAGATCTGAAGTGTCTGATATACAACAACAGATATATACAACAAACAACAGAGGTAAAAAGGATTAAATATTATATTAACAATTAAAGGATTTTGTGGATGAAGGGGTTATTTCACATATTATTAACAATAAAATCTAGTTATCTGGATAAAGAATGAGTGAGGAGAAGTTATAGGTAGCAAAATCTGAATACTTCAAAACAACTACGGTAATATATATGAAGATGAAGGCTATGTAACATTCTCCTGCTAAAAAACTGTTAACATGAATTACTCAAAATTGTGTTTTGTTACATAAACCAAAACACAAAACTTAAATTTTCAATTTAATAAAAAACAAATACAGCAGTCAGGCAAAACGTAGATATCAATGGAACAGAGCGAAGTCGGAAAAAAAGAACTTCGCAGTCAAATGTTTATATAAATATTGTGATAATTTGTTTTTTATTACACATACTCTTTCTTCTTAAAATTAATTTATTTTCAATACTGAATAATGTTACAGCCTAAAAAAATATTGAAAATATAAATTATGAATGGTGAAGTTTGGCTAACCGTAAATACTAATGGAAAAAGTTAAAGAGTGCGGAACATCATGCGAACATATAACTAAACCTGCAAATCTTATACATTTTTTTATTTTGTTTAAATTCCTTCTATTTTTTTAAACCCATCATGAACGCTTACAAAATAGGCCGAATCATTGAAGGTACAATAAATCTATAAAATATACTTCTCACTGATTACACCCTAAACTATTTATTTATTTATTTTATTTTTTTTAATTTTATTCTGGGGCTTACCAGCATAAGGATTATTACAAGAAAAAAAAAATGCATAATTGCTAGTAAAATTTTCTGGCCATAATCCTTACAATCGATGCATAAGTAAATATAACACAAATTATCGACTGGGAAAAAAACAAATACAATGAGGTATGGAAATATAAAACATTGAAATAAATATTCCTATATCTAAATATTCATATAATACTGATAATGTAGAAGGTGTAAAATAAATGATGTTTAAAAAAAGTAAAGAAAGAAGCTATACGATTAGGAATGGATAGGGAATTTAAAAAAAAAAGAAAAAAAAGAAAAGAAAAACAAAGTAAGAATTGAAACATTAAACCACTTAATAAATTTGTGTTTTAAGACAATTGTGTTTCATAATTATTCTGTAAAGGTATAGTATTCCTTGGACGTACTATATTTTGTATAGTATTTATTTATAACATGAAATATGTTTTACTCGTGCCTAGTTCATCAAAAGTGAAACGTATTGGGGGAACGCATGAGCGCTAAGTGTAGTGTGACACGCTCTACCTCTGTTTGTGTTGCTCGGATAGCAAATTTGACGACAGTTCTCTAATGAGAAAATTAATGGAGAATATTTTTGTTATATAATATTTTTCAATAGGACCAACCGTTTAGGAGCTATATTGGTTTGAATGAAAAAAGTCACAATGCTTATATAAATTTAATTATATTTCCTTTAAATATATTACTTTAAATCTAGAACTCCATGAAAAATATAATATTAATAGTAATTTAATGGTTATACAAGAACCATGGAGTGCGATGTATTATTTTATCAAATACAAGTCGCCTATTCCATTGGGGTGCTATGGACGGGAAACAATAAAACAATAAAATAAATTAATTGTATCAGTCATTTTTTCTTCCTTTTTCTCCGGTGTTTCTTACCGCAACTTCTGTTATTTTTATTTCATCCGCATTGGTTCGTGTATGGATTACAATATATACTATATTAGCTAGCAATTATATTCTCGAAGACATACGTAATATTACAACTGGGAGTAGGGATTAGTGGAGCTAGGTGTTTGGGTCTGGGGACAAAAGAGATGGTTAGAAGAGGTTTGGCTGCCTGCCCTATAATAAAATCAATATTTGGGGACGGGGGTTGGGCTCTTTCTGCAGACAAGGAGGTCGAGGGAGTAGTACGTGGGAGGTAGCACGAGGGCGGGTGACCATCTCTTCTACACTGGAAGATGGGGTGATGTTTATGGTTCACGATAAGGAGTATGAAGATGGGTGTCTTCAGGAAACGGACAAACTCGGAAAGAATCGAGGTTCCGATTTTACTTGAGGATAGGATCAGAATAGTTTATTACCAAGAGATTAAAAAAAAATGTAAGAGGGAAATATATCGGAGCACCATAAATCAAGAAGCAGTTATTATTTAAGTATAATAGAGACAATCAGTGAATATTACATGGCGTGAAAGGCACAAGCGGAAACAGCGGCACTTCCTCTCTTGATTTCCTTTTCTATTTATTTTAGTCTAAGAGATCCCTCATCCAGCTCCTTTTCAGCCATTTTTCTGGTGTTTTCTGGAATCTAGGCCACTACTTTAGCCTTGTTTATATGTTGGGAGTTCCATGTAATGTTTCGTCAAAAACATAATGGGTCCGTATTTGTTCATACAAATAGAAATATACATACATACAACGGTCAGTATCTAGAGTTATGTAGCTTACGTAGCAGGGTGCTTTTTCGATTATAGATGAAATATAATTCGTAACATAATTTTCATAGAAACTAGCGATCAAGTTATTAATACAACTATATCAAAAATAATTTATCACTAGCTCCATCACTCAGATATCTATAGGTTTTTCTGCTGATGTTGCTCGGATTGAAAATCCGACGACAGTTCCCCTATCAGAAATTTAATAAAGATCATATTTTTTTTGTATAACATTAGTCGCTAACACTTATTGTTTAGGATTTATTTTGTTTGAATGAAAATAGTAACGTTTTGCCTATATTTTTTATGTGTTGGAGTTTTTTTGATAGGCTCTCTGCACCTTTGTTAGGGTTACTCGGATCGAAAATTTGTCGACAGTTGCCTTTTAAAAGCAGTAGGTTATAGATAAACAAATCCATGATTATTGTTTTTTTCTTTTCAGGGAGATATCAAGTTTTTTATTATTTAACTAGTATAAACGGTGCATCTTTTTCTATATAGATAATATTCCCATCATAATATTCCTATATAAAAAAAAAATGAATAAAATAAAAAACCAAAGCTTTAAATAAGACGAGGACGATAAAAACGGTATTGAAAGTATCGGAAATATAAACCGAGCAATGAAAGAAACATGAGACTGCTTGACACGACATTCTGTTTTAAGGTATAAGGTTTCTTTAGATGGATAAATATAGGAGTCGTATTTTATATATAGAGAAATAAATAATTCTTTATAATAATTTTCTTTATAATAAAAATTCTTTATCCTTCATAGAAAATACGAGGGTGAATCAAATATAAACGGTAATTTTCAAAATTATATTTATTGAATAATATTATACAGAAACTATACCTTCAACATTTTTCAATGTAGTCTCCTGCATTATCTACACACTTCTGCCACCGATTTGGAAGCTTCAATATTCCCTGTTCATAAAAAGACTGAGGGCGAGTTTTTAACCATTCGCGCACGTGCTTTTCGACGTCTTCATTGTTTTCAAATCGTTTTCCTCCAAGTGATTCTTTCAGGGGCGCAAACAAAAAATAGTCACAAGGGGACAGGTCTGGACTGTAAGGAGGGTGTTCGAGGGTTTCCCAGCCCATTTCTTCCAATTTATCCCTTGTCAACAATGCGGTGTGAGGGCTTGCGTTGTCATGGAGAAGGATGACATCTCTAATGGTCACACCTCGTCTTTTGTTCCGGTAACTGGTTTTTGCTGACTGTAGCACCTGGCAGTAGTAAGCCGCATTCACTGTTCGTTGATCGTGAAGAAAATCAATGAGTAGAACTCCCCTTGAGTCAAAAAAAATTGTTGCAAGAACTTTTCCGGCTGAGAGACGAGTTTTGGCTTTCACTGGGCAGCCTTCATCCTTCCTTCGCCACTCCTTACTTGCCATTTTCGATTTGGGGGTGTAATGGTGGACCCACGTCTCATCACATGTGAAGAATCACTTGGAGGAAAACGATTTTAAAACAATGAAGACGTCGAAAAGCACGTGCGCGAATGGTTAAAAACTCGCCCTTAGTCTTTTTATGAACAGGGAATATTTAAGCTTCCAAATCGGTGGCAGAAGTGTGTAGATAATGCAGGAGACTACATTGAAAAATGTTGAAGGCATAGTTTCTGTATAATATTATTCAATAAATATAATTTTGAAAATTACCGTTTATATTTGATTCACCCTCGTACTTCACGACAAACTCTACGGACATATTAATACAAACTATGGCCTCAGAGAGAGATACGTAGATTTAATGTGTTTGCACGTATATATGTAGTATGATTTTTTTTTCTGTAAGTTGGGGCTGAACGTCCACGTCCTAATGTACTCAAACTAGGACAGACAGGACAGTTCATATAGTTTAACAATCTATTATAGTCACCGGGTATATAATTCTCTACTCTATGATTCTAGCCAGGGCGGGATTCGAACCCCTGATCAACCACACATTTTTTTTTCGATGTTAAACTGATATAAAATAAAATATTACAGTGGGCTTTATCATTATTATTTTTATCAACCTTCTATTTTTTGTGCCTTTATGGCCAACGAAATTCTCTATCAAACGAATTCAGCGCTTTCAAGCCCCGATGTTCATGCATAATTTAATACTTATTGTCTATTCCTTTGATCGCTGTAGCGCAAATGGACCAGCCCTCTCGCAAAACTGGTTTTTAGGAATCAATAGATTAGTTCCCTTTGCCAAAGGGCTTTATTGTAAAATTAATAAAAAAATATCATACTTAAAAGGAAATATTTAGATGATATCAGGGTAAATAAATTAATAGCTTTTATATACAGACAGGAAAAAAATCGCACGTGTTTTTATCTTCATATTTTCGGCCAAAAGGTTTCTTTTACGTAGTGTTTATGTTCCCATTTTCTTAATTAAGCAGTTTCTTGTCTTTTTCAGCCTAGTAAGTATTAAGAAGGGTAAACCAGAAACTTACTGACACGCTTAAGGAAATATTCATACTAAAATTATACAAAGAACAGTCCAATAAAGTTGAAATTTTCAATAATTTTTCCTTACTTATTGAAAGCTAAGAAAGAAAATTCACATCAAGCATTATTCCTGGAATGTATTTTACATGAAGTGACAATAAATAATGAAAAATCAGTTATTGGATATCTCTTAAAATACGGACAGAATTGGAAGTACTTTTACACAGTTGAGTTATAGCATTTAAAATGAGCTTGATGATTTTGTTTTTTTGGATGAATATTTTTTTCTTCTATTTTTTAAGAAGGGGTGTCAATAACTGTCTTGTTTACCCTAGTAAGTATATAAACAATTATAGTTTATTTTTTCACACAATCACTTTATGTAAAAACTAAATTAATAGTAATACAATAAAACAGAAGGTAAATAATAAAAACAACAGATATAACAGTAAGTAGCCGAGAAAATTTAAAAAAAAAATAAAAAATAAAAAAAAAAGTAGAATTTTTACTTTCCAGTATATTTTAAAACTTTACAAAATTAGGTCTTAATTAATTTAAATATTACAAGAGCCCGAAGTATGCATTTTATGAACATTTTTTTTTTTTTAAATATCAAACAAAATACCCTATCTAGCCTAGTATATTTCTGAGAATAAAGAAAAAAGCATATCAGCGTTCTCGTTAACGTTTGTGAGAAATGTTTTATTCTGAATACTTCTTAACTGCCTAAATAGTTTTTAACTTTTTTCCTTTAATAATAATTTCAAATTTGTCACAAGATAATTGAAACAATAAGTATTTTAACATCAATAATAGACGTGTTAATTTATTTTCAACACAAACATTCCAAACTAATGAGCTCCTAGATATCAACGCCCTGCCATCTTAAAAATAGATTACACTAAGAGAACTCTGGAGACCTGGAATCGATGGAATGGTCCCAAAGGTACCATCCGTTTTTGATCAAATACCCTTACTAACCGCTACCTCGCCCAGCGGGAGTGGAAGTTATCGGGCTGACCAGCTCCCTGCAACGGCCCTGACTTCTGACCTTATACCGTCAGCTGTAATGGCAACCGACTCGGGTCTAACCCTTCCGATGGCAATTCTTTCAATATATACATAACATTAGCACCTTTTTCTAATACCGAGGTCACAGATGTGAGAAAAATCGCACAAATGTAGTTTTTAAAAATATTGGATAAGGATACTACAATATGAAAAAAAAAAAATTAATATCTGAATGTCTAAACATTTTTTATTTTAAACTATTTATTGATATTTACAACTGTAAACTTCAAAGGCCCATCTTCTTTTCAGACGCCTCGGAGGATTATCGGGAATCGAGTGTGAGGCAAGTTCGAGGCGGGAGACAAGTGAATTCGAGTATGTATGGAGTTTACTATGAAAGGATAGTTATCTGGTTTGGGACAAATCAGCAACCAATGGAACATTAAGATGTTTAAAGGATAAGTTTGTGACATAAGGAGCATTGAGAATTTTACAAAAGATTTTGGATTGTTAAGATTGGAAGAAGAATTCGGAGGTTTAAAAGAGCCACTAAGGTCAACTCAGTATGTCCAAACGGGTCTAATTATTGTCATGTAAATAAGTCTTTTTTAATTTATTAGGAGATTTGAACGCTTATCTAGTAAATGTTAAAGTAGTCGGAAACGACGAGCAGTTTCGGTATGTTGGTATTATTCTTTTTAGCCGCCTGGGAGGATTATCGGGCATCAAGTGTGAGGCAAGTTGGGAGACTAGTGGATTTGAATGGGTATGGAATCTACGAAAGGATAATTATCTGGTTTGGGCTTAATCAGCAACATATAGAACATTAGGATCTTTATGAATAAGTTCTCTTGTGATTTAATAAGGACCAATGTATAGTAAAAACAGTAAACGATAAAAACCGTTAAAGTGGAAGCGTGTGGATTGAACGGAACGGGCCAGACTTCGAGGCGCTAGCTAGGCTGTAGACTAATTTATCACGAAGTTGGAAATAAATTAAAGATTTCAGGTTAGCCACACTGCATAGTCTGTAAAGTATAACACAACCAACTAGAGGTGATGGAAATAATATTGGGCTAAGACTAAATAAGGAGATGAAGCTCTATTAATGAATCAGATTCAAAAATACAAAATCATGCTATGTTAAAACTGACTACAAAACATTAATAAATAAATGGGTGCTCTATAAAATACAAAGAAATATTAACACTGTTATAGACGAGGTACTTGATAATTGGATGCTTTGAACGTTTGTTTAATTAAAATAAAACTAATAACCAATTTAAGTGAACTACCTTGGTAAAGGCGACTTAACTTGGGTTGCAGGAATAGGGGACAAATGTAAAATCAATAGACAGAGAACAACCAAAATACGAGGTCCAATTACAGGGCTTGTTTCGTTGATACTGGCAGGGCTGAAATTTTCAAAACCGCGAGGAAAATAACGATCAACGACAACAAAACCCGGAGAGAGAGGAGGGAATAATTAATTCGGCAGCGGAATACCTCGCCCTTCACGCGGGGCAGGAGGGAACGTCCCAGTGATTGTTATAAGCGAATTCCACCTTGTGAAATATTACAGGGGCCTTCATCATTTCGGATCGCCGTTATCATATTATGGTAACGAATTCGGACAATGATAGGAGTCCAGGCATATGTCTCTTCCAATTGGAAAGCGATAGGTATAAAATAGAAACAGACATTCGATGGAGTGGGAACAAAATCGCTCAAACAAAATTACATATAAACTTACAAAATTACATATAAACTTAGGATATTTTTAAAAGATTACACGAAAAAAATCAGCATCAATCATCTTATGGAAATTAATTATTCTACCAATTACATTACTGAAAAAAATCCTTTAAAAGCATTTTGTCACTTGCTGCATCACATGCAACCACTGACGATTTATTTTTATCATTAAGTAATAAAAAATTGGCTCATTATCACAAGGTGTTCAGTGGTCCCAAGTATTTACGCCTACACTATTTAATTATGTAAACAAAAAGATATTAATAAAAAACAACAACAACAAGAAAGTTTATATTCAGTTTGTGCAAAAACAATATAATTTCATATATTTATTTAGATAAGACTATTTATTAATAGTTCAATTTCCAAACTATTTTTTCCCCCAAAAAATTGACAAGTGGAACTACCTCCCTTTTGCAGCAAAGCCTTAAATTATTTTAAGTTCTGTACCAAGCAGTATTGATAACCAATCTGAGCGGCATAGATCAGTTCTTAGGAATCGACATTGGATCATCGATTCTTGATGCCTCTACTTTACCAAGAATCGGTGGAATCGAACACAGACACATCCTAAGTAGGATGTAATAGCAGCCAGCCCAACTTCGATTTTCAATTCTATAATTGGAATAGAGATCGTTCAATCTTTATAACTTATTCATCAACTTCATCAGCAGTTATAAATAATATAAAGATAATTAACAGCCCATCTCAAACAGCGTGACTATATTCAACACAGCTCGTGAAAGTAATCCAGACATGAAGCGAAGCGCTAAGTAGGCCGTTAAGTCGCCAGAGGGAGACAAGAAGCGACGAAGCAAGGATGGGAAAGATATGGACAGGACTCACTGGCCGTGTTACCGCTGTTGTGGAAGTGGAGGAGCAGGGCGCGAACCATAATCAATATTTACAGGACGGAGGAACCAGGACCGGCCTGTGCCCCGTGGCTACGGCGATAAATAAAGGAGAAGGCCGTCGGTACGGTACAGTACTCCGAGATCAATAGGTAAATGGCTTCTGCTTCGGTTCATCCTACAATCATATTCTGTTCTAGCCTGGATTTCATTAAAACCAGACGGGCTCAAAATTATTCAATAAGAAAAGAAAATTTGATGCATACAAAGTAAAACATACAGATTTTCATTTATTTCTTAAAATCAAATAAAAAAAAAAAATTACTTCAAAATATTCATAGATATCTTATTTAATTGTCCTATAGGAACATAGAAATAAAAAAGTAATGTCTAAGATCATCAACAAATATAGGGGACTGCAAAACCAACCACCTTAAAAAAATTCAAATATTACGATAAAAAATACTTAAATTCACCACGAAATCACCTTGGTACATCACAAACCCCACACCACATAGATTTACATGTATCGGTAGTAAACCAACATATACTCGTACATAATTTTTCCATATTCCTAAGGACATAATAACATATTATTAAATGTTATGGCCACGACTAACATATCCAGAGATCTGCTCAAATAAATCCTTTTTTATCTGAGGAAGGTGTGAATAAAAAAGAAAAGAAAAACGATCCATATTAAAAAAAATTCATTTCTAAGGCATATTGGCAGTGCATAGTGCGTCCTTATATTAACATTTTTTTATTTTACAAAGAGAATAATACATTGTTTTTTTAAGAATTTGATTATTTAATACTTGAAAGTGTGTCGGGAATAACGTTCTATGTTCCTGTGGGCAACTTTACAGAAGAGCGGAAAACTAATACAGCATTAATGAGAAATCTAAATATGAGTTTCACCACCTCAATGAGAGTCTTAAAAAATTAATCACATAAAAAAAATAGTTTCATTTTTTACTGAACTAAAAAAAGGGGGGAAGTAAACCTGAATGTGTTTTTACAGAGAGAGAGAGAGAGAGAGAGAGAGAGAGAGAGAGAGAGAGAGAGAGAGAGAGAGAGAGAGAGAGAGAGAGAGAGAGAGAGAGAGAGAGAGAGAGGAGAGAGAGAGAGAGAGAGAGAGAGAGAGAGAGAGAGAGAGAGAGAGAGAGAGAGAGAGAGAGAGAGAGAGAGAGAGAGAGAGAGAGAGAGAGAGAGAGAGCATAAAAATGGACTTTAAAACCTCTCGGTATTTTTATTACATATTTTTTATACTGTTTTAAGAGACATTCATAACCGAAGTATAAATATTTTAATGATCACCTGCTCTTTTTAAAAAGAAAAAAACAAAAAAAATCGATTCCTAATTAAAAATTTTAAAACATTACTAAATTTATTAAAACCAAAATAAATAAAAAAATTATAGTAATAAACAAAGGTGGTGCGAAAATTTTAAACAAAAAAAGTTGACAAACTTTTAAGGAAATACACTGAATGAAATTTCCACCTAAAGCAAACAGCACACGGGTTTTTTTTTTCTTTTTTTTTAAATTATTATTTCCACTCCTAATCCGCTTTGCCCTAATTTCTAAGTAAAACAGGAGTAAATGCAATCAACAAATTAAATAAACTGATTTAAATAAACGAGATTACGCTGGACTCTTTGACAAAAATACTCTAAAGAATTTACAAAATCGAATAGATTTTTGCATAAATAATTTCACGTTTCTTTGAAAACGAATACATATTTAATTTTGTTGATTTCTTATTCATAAATTTAGTAATTAACCACTGAAATTTCCTTCAACAAACAGTTTTTTTCTGATAAAATAAATGGTACTTAACTTCCAAATTAGGTATCACTGTTTATCTGATTGATCCCTAAGAGCCGTGGTCAAAAGGGTTTAATTATATGCTGCCCTTCCTCGACCTTTTCATGAAGAATAAAAGCTTATTATACTTTATAACTGCGAGGAAATCCCTTCATCTTCTCAAAAGGAGTTTTCTTAACTAACTTTCCGATCAAATCGAGAAAGCTTCCCTTAATTAAATATAAACTTCTGCTATTTTAAAACTTAAAAATGTTTTGAACAATATTCAATAAATTAGTTTAAAAAGGGATCTGTTTATTATAGAATGAAGATTCTTACGAGGAACTGGCACAATCATTATTAATGTCATTGCCTTCAAATGTCTTCGAGCACTACTCATTCCTTACTTTTCAACTTTACAAGATCATTTGTATTATCACTAGATAATGATGTCTTATGAAATTCTAATATAAAAGTGTTGATTTATACAGAACTCTTCTAAAATGCACGATGTTAAAAAAAGAGGTGGGCTCATATTTTGTCTTTTGTATCATAAATAAATAAAAATGAAAAGGGGATGAGGGGGGGGGGGAAGTGATGGAGCAACGAATATTAAAACTTCATAACTAATTTATTATTAAAAAATAAGATGATAAAATACAGTACATACTTTATTGGGAGTATTTGAATAATCCAAGATTTCATAAAAACTTACCTGCAACACAAAATAAAAATAATAAATAATATGAAAACAGTAAATAAAATATAATTAATAATAATAGGATTAATGTAAAGTAAAATAGTAATTGAAATTCGTTTCAGATGGAGGATTATCAGGAATGGAGTGGGAAGGAAGTTGAGAAACTAACGGATTTGAGTGGTTATGGAGCTTACTATGAAAGGATATGTATCTGGTTTGGGCTAAATCAGCAACATATGGAACATTAAGACCTTTATGGATAAGTTTATTGGTGACAAAGTAAGGAGCATTGAGGATTTTTCGAAGGATTTTGGAATTTAAGGATTAAACAAGAGATGAATTGGATGGTTTAGTGGAGCCCCAAAGCTCAACTCAGTACGTCCAAACAGGTTAAATCATAGTCATGTATATGAGTCTTTTGTAATTAATTGGGAGCTTTGAACGTTTGTCTAGTAAATGTTGAAGTGGTCTGTAACGACAGGCAGTTTTTTGTCATTTAAGTCTTGTATGTGGATTCCAAGTTAGACGTTTGTCCAAGTGAAGTCCTAGGTAGCAGATCTGTTCAACAGGGATTAGTGGAATAAAATTTTGTATTTAAATTTTTTTTTTTGTTAAATTATTTTGCCTATATTATGGTATATGTCAGTTATTGCGTTGTTTCTTACAGGACACTCTCTACAAAATACTGTTCTGCTGTAACGAAGACTAACTTTTTATAAGATCTGCTATAATATTTTAAAAGAAAAATAATTTATAAATATATATATATATATATATATATATATATATATATATATATATATATATATATATATATATATATATATATATATATATATATATATATATATATATATATATATATGGTATATATATATGTATATATATATATATATATATATATATATATATATATATATATATATATATTTTTTTCTTGATATAAATCAATAATATTAAATATATTTTATTTTTTTTTGAAGAGAAAAGATTTGACCCGGTCGGAACTCGAACCCAAGTTTCCACCTCTCTTTCTTTTCTTTCTTACAGGACACTCTCTACAAAAATACTGTTCTGCTGTAACGAAGACTAACTTTTTATAAGATCTGCTATAATATTTTAAAAGAAAAATAATTTATAAATATATATATTCGATATATATATATATATATATATATATATATATATATATATATATATATATATATATATATATATATATATATATATATATATATATATATATATATATATATATATATATATATATATATATATATATATATATATATATATATATATATATATATGTATATATATATATATATATATATATATATATATGTATATATATATATATATATATATATATATATATATATATATTTTTTCTTGATATAAATCAATAATATTAAATATATTATTTTATTTTTGAAGAGAAAAGATTTGACCCGGTCGGGACTCGAACCCAAGTTTCCACCTCTCTAGCGTGGCGCCTTATCCAACTAGGCCACCGGGGTCGTATCCGAACCAGGCAAATCTTCTCTCTTCAGTGATCCATAACCCCCGGGCACTCGCTAATCGCGATGTAATTCCGGGGATGAATGTTCATATTGAACATTACATTTAACTTGGATCTATTGACAATCCGTCACCGGTATATATATATATATATGTAATTTTTCTTGATATAAATCAATAATATTAAATATATTATTTTATTTTTGAAGAGAAAAGATTTGACCCGGTCGGGACCCGAATCCAAATGTATATATATATATATATATATATAAGAAGTGTAAGTAACTTCGAGCTGGAATAGTAAAGAAGATACTGGACTTACTTCAATGATTCTTAACAAAGTTATAATTATCAAATTCATTTGTGAATTAACGCAATATTATTTTTTACAATACTCTATTCATAATTCAATTTTTGTCTATGTAGGTATCCTTTTTTATTTTTATCGATATTTATCTTCCTTCACTTATGCTATTTTTTTTTATTATTCGTTCTTTGTCTCCGCATGTTAAATGTAATAATAATGTACATTAAAGTTAAGGTTTCATTGAAATGTTAAATATGTAAATACAGCTGAGGTTAAAAAAAAAAATAAAATAAAAAAAATGAAAATAAGTAAAACAACTTTACAACAAAAGGATACTTGAAGTGTTGGAACACTTTATTTTAGTTCGAATAAGTATCACCTCTTTGTTTTGCATTCCCTTAATTTAAAATTATTGTTAAATCTCCGCATGCATAATATATCATTTACAGAGTGAATATGATATTTTAGAAGAGAATATATTCAGAGTACAAACATGATCCGACCCTCTTAGCTACGTGGGGAGGGTTCACAATATCTTCAATACAGTCTAAGGAGCCAGTGACTCACCCTGAATCCCCAATGGCTTAAATCTTTATATAAAAATAAACAATGTCATGGAAAACAAATTCAACGATTCATTATAAATTTAATGATATATTCACTTATATCTTCGTGATAAATAAAAAAAAAAAAAAAAAAAATTAAAGTAATGTAATGTATGTAAATGTAATTTAGTTATCATTTACATATTATTTTTACCTAACAATAAGAAAGAAGAAATTGAATATTAATAATCGTAATATTAAATAGCGTATATAACACAATAAGTCTTTATATACTTTTTATAAATCTGATACATGTTAATAAATCAATCAATATTATATTTTTTATAAACAGTACTATGAGAATGACCTTCTAATTTTAACTTTACCGCTTGATCACATAATACGACGAAATAATGTTTAAACATTTAATCTATAAACTTTCCGAAGAATGAGAAAAACTGCTTCGTAGTATACAAGAGATAATATAAACTATAACTTTGATGAAGTTTGTCCGTTAATATCAGCTTCAGGAAAATAAACATCTATGGAACAAACATAACTGTTTTAACGAGGAAAACAACTTTATGGTACTTTAGATTAACAATTAAATGAAAACTGTTATGATAATATATTTAATTGTTTAAATAAACAATAATAATGACAGTAAAGTTTAAAATAATATTTGTGCAACAGATCAAATGTTTAGCTTTAACATGGTTATTTTAGATTTTATTTTTTTTAACATTCGAAAACAAGAAGAGACAAAATAAAGGAAATAGGAAGTAAATATAATAATCGAACTGGAATTTTAAAATAATATTAAAAAAAAGAAAGAAAAAAAAAATGACCCATAAGGATCTAAACCAACGGTAGTAAAAAGGGATTTGGTGGAAGTTAGGCCTAACTTTTTCCTGTACCTAAAAAATACGACTAAACAACTAAGTTTAAAATGATTGATATGTATAAAGAATATAAATTAACAACTAGCGGAATAATTAAAAAATAAATTGTAAAATGTAAAAATCGTTCAGCAGGGGTTTCTAAAAGAGTATACAGAGTGAGTATCTCTTAGGGTAAAAAAAAAATTGGATGAAACTAGATCCAAAATGTAGTAAAATGCCGCAGACCTGTCCTTTCTATTCCAATCCGTTGCAGATATACGATAAGTCACTTTTTTGAGGAAACCACGTTTTTTTCCATACCCCACAACCACAACCAACGATACTTCCACATGGAACGGTAGAAATGCCTTCCCCTGTAAAAACAGACTCAAAGTGGTATTCTTTAATATCAACTGCATTCAGAAGCTAATATAAAAATTGAGGTCTATGTTCATTATCACTCTTAATGTTAAACCTATCATTCTTAATTTTAAACCTTACATTGAAAATCTAATAAAATAAGTCCTAAATTATAGTAATAAATAAATAAATGCAATAACATAAGATCCTCTCACCTGGTGTCGATTTATTGACAGTTTTCCTTTATTTTCTATTAAACAATAATTTTTTTCTTAGCTTTTTAATCCAATGAAGAGTTTATTATGTTTAAAATGCATATTTCCATTATGAGATTGTCATAATGTTTTATTTACGCAAGTAACTGATTTGTATGCCAAATGAGAACACCATGTTTTTTTCAGTTTCGAATGTGAATTTCTTCATGAAAACGAAACAAAATCATTACGTTCAACATATCATTCAAAAGTTCATTAAATTTGCAAGTTTTTGTGAGATTTGACGGTTTGTGGATAGTTTTTTTCGAAAAACTGTGAGCGTTGAAGTAATATAAGACATTGTGACTTCCGCAAATAAGGTGAAGATCAAGTTGTTCTTTAGATACCAAGTTTGTAAAATTAAAGGTTACAGGTACTCAGCTATCATAGAACATTTAATTCTAAATCCGAAAATGTGGTCGAAATTTGAAAAATATTTAAACAAAATGTTGATATTACAGCTTTTATGGAAAAAACGTGGTTTCCTCAAAAAAGTCTTTGATTTATCGTGAATCTGCAACGGATTGGAATAGAAAGGTGAGGTCTGCGGCATTTAGCTACATTTTTGATCTAGTTTAACCCAATTTTTTTTTTTACACTAAGAGATACTCACCCTGTATTGTTATCTAAGATATTGTATATTATTTAAGATACAAGCACATTAGACCAATAGGTTACAAAGGTACTGTACTATATAGAGCTATTAATTTAAGATAAAATATACTAATTTTCAATTAAATTTTTATTAAGACAGCTATAAATACGCGGTGCGACTTGTGGATACAAGTGACATTTTAAAATTAACCGATATGTGGTTAGAACCGTTCCGATAAAAAAAAAAAAATCACTTTAGGAAAAATCAGCCTTCAAAACAATAGGAGGGGGCTTAGTGGCACTTTAGAACCACTCATGGAAATATAATGCAACTTGATACTTATTTTTAATATTTATCTAAATAGATTCATAGGAGAAGGGCTTTTAAATTTTTGACATTAACCTAAAATCAGTTGTATTACTATATTTAATATATTACTATTTAAGATATTATTTATTACATACTTAAGATATAACCACTTGCAATACATGTGGATGGCGAAAGTCAAAAAAAGTCTTTGATTAATCGTATATCTGCAACGGATTGGAATAGAAAGGTGAGGTCAGCGGCATTTTGCTACATTTTTGATCTAGTTTCACCTTTAATTAATTTTTTTTTTTTTACACTAAGAGATACTCACCCTGTATAAGAAAATTATATCGAAAAAAAACACTGTGTCATGAAATTTCCTGACAGCTATATCACTCTAGATGACCACGAACGTTCTGGTGGTAAGAATAAAATAGAGTATAAAAAAATAGAAAAAGAAATTTTAAAAACATCGGAGAGTTGGAAAAAAGGTCATCGGACGAAATCTGAAATATATCATGGATTAATAGTTATTATTATTTGAAAAAAATAAATAATACAACTTAATTATTGTTCAACCACATATATTCAAAACATAAGATAAGATTGGGGGAGTACCCGCATGTCACAAGTGAAACACAATAATTCAAGAAACATGGACTTGAGCAAACACCGATAAAAGTTTTTTTCTTTTGTCTACTTAAATACTGATATTAGCTTATCAAGAAAGTTAAAGCACGGGTAATTTACTACTGCACTAGCAATTAGTTTTTTTAACTTATTTGATAATATGTTAGTACCAAAATAGACAAAGCAAAAAATCTTTTATCGCCGTTTACTCTGAGCCATGCTTTTAACTTAGCGTGTTTTACTTGTAACAGGGGCTGCCGATTGGGGGGGAAATTTTCTCACGGGGGATTTTAAAAGCCTTTGCAACCGAAATGGGGAAATGTTTTTTGGGGAAATTCAAGCAATTACTGGTTTTTTTGGAGGTTACACGTTACCAGCAAGGTGTTATAACTTAAGAGGAAGCGTGAAATAGACTTGCCACTGCCGCGTTCAATTTATAACCGCTTTTATTTTTCATTATTTTTATTCATAGACATTTTGATTTATAATTTTTATTTCTGACAATATTTTGTAATTTTAATTTTTATAATAAGCGGTTACCAATCCATTGAATATTGAATACCTCACTCCAGCTGGTGGCAAATTTTCAATTTTTTACTCAACATTTTTGTTAAACAAATGTCAGTTCAACCCAGTAACACAGATTTTGGCTATAAGTATTTAACAAATTATTTATTTTTATGTTATAACCTTATTTATTTTTATATATTTTTTTTTTATTTTTAATGTCACATTATTAAATTTGAAAAGTAACATCATTCCTTTGTCACTTGGAGGAAATCTGGGGGAAATTTAGAAATGGCTGGGGGGAAACTGAGGAAATTTTGCTGCAACCTGGGAAAAAACTGTTATTTTGGAATCGGCTGCACTGCTTGTAACCTACGTCATACTTGGACAATGCATTTTTAAATTTTCTAAGAAAATTAGAGGATTGACGTATGCATACATAAATATAAACAGACACTTTCATATTTTTAATGAACAAAATTAACACACATTAATATGCATAGTTATAGCAATAACTCTAGTTGCAGCACTAATCAAAGGATTCAGAGTTGAATAACTATTGTTTCAGGAGAGGAACCTCAGCCCTCATTAGAGTGAATAGAGAAGAGCGGTAGTTATGAATATTTGAGTTGAGTCTTCTTTGTTCTAGGAGTGAAGCCAATGTCTTTGAGGGCGTTCGTTAGTTAGCGGAAGAACTGTTTCGTTTGAGTGGCTGTGGGCGTCGCTCCTAACTGGCCTTTGAATTAGCTCGCAATTTTAGAAATCTTCCTCAGGCCCTAAAAATAGAAAATTACGCCTCTATGATTATTGAAAATGCCCATGACGTCAAATGCGGTAATGGTATTGTAATTTTCCATTGTTGAGGACCTTATTTGAGGCAAGAAAACTTCGCAACAACCACCTTTTAGCTCATACAGTAGAGTCCCCAATTAGGAATTAATAGAAACAGATTCCGCCTTTTGAGTAAAATGTAAGCGATAAATATAAATCCAGCATTTTTTATTTTCTACAAAATGTACTTTTTTCTTTACCTTATCCGTATTTTTAATACTGTATAAATTAAAGAATATAAATATTTAGAGAAATAACTAATTGGGTAAGTCCAATAGCTATGTATACTGGAGCTTGGTAAACACCTGGATAAGTGACCAATAAAAAATAAACAGATTTGGACAAAATTTAATCATAGCTATTAGACAACTAATTTCCAATAATCAATCTCCTAATTTAATAATGATTAAATTAAGTGATTGTTTATTTGGGCTTCAAGTCGTTATGTACTCCAACGGTCAAGGTCAAGATTATCTCAGAGGGTCGCTACGAAATAAATTTTAATCTGCCCAGGTGGGATTCGAAACCAGGACCTTCAGTGCTGAGCGAGCTGAGACTCTCGTCCCAACTCACTCGGACATCGAGCCACGATATATCAAAAATATCGATATTTTTCTTTGTTAGTCCAATATTTTATATAATTTTTTTTCTTCAAACATTTGTTTATCGATACATACATTACGATCTAAAGTTTCCTTTATATTAAAAAATACAACATACAACTATATATATATATATATATATATATATATATATATATATATATATATATATATATATATATAACATAAAGTTAGCTACCATATAAGTATATAACAACATGTTTTAGAATAATAAAAATATATGTAATTACAGAATATAGAGGAGTATGAAGCTACTTACAATGTTACTGGTGGATATGGTATCGACTAACTAAATTCTAGCAATTCTACTACACAACTCACCTAGGGGAATTTTGAAAAACAGTTACAAGGTTTATGGGGGATTCCCTAGGAGAAATTAAGTTAAAAGGACTGGTGGTATTCCCAAGATGTAGGTACAAAAATATTTCGGTGTAATATACTAATAAATGGATGAATGATTTATATGATGTATATTAATGTAAATGTACATAATTGGTCTGAATGTATTAAATTGGAATAACAGGTGTTGGGATTTAGAACGTCTGATTTTGTTTATTGCGCGATTTTTAAATTAGATGGTTATCATTTCATTAATATTTCTTTTAAAATTATTTTGCTCATAGTGAATAATTTTGGGGGAATCAAAATTATAAGAATGTTTTGTTTGCCTGTAATGTGTGGTGAGAGCTGTTTGGTAAGGTTTATTCGGGTTTTTATTTTTAGACGTGCAACTGTATTTATGTTGATAAACACGTCGTTTAAAATATTGTTCGAATGTACCGAAATAACACTATCTTCACACAGTATTTCATAAACAATATTAGATAGTAATTCTAACTAATCCATATCTTTGGTTTAATGTTTTTTCACTGTAGAGCATGATTAAATAATAGATTAGATAGGGAGGCATGAATAGATAAGTGTGAGAGAGGTGTCACGAAGGTGGTATACGGGAACTTTACCTGCCCTTCTCCTTTGGACGGGCATAAGCCCAAGTGCTCAACGGGGAAGTAGTGGAAGCGTAGGAGACTTGTCTCCGGGCCTGTGACCATTCCAGGCCTCTGGGACGTAGCCCAAAAATGATACTACGGGATGAGTCCTAGCCAGGCTCACCGCCGGTATAGACGGTCACAGACGTAGTAGTCATAATAAGAAGGCTAGGAAGAGAGCAAACCAGTTCATCTGGTGGTGACTCGACTAGCTGGAACCTAGATGGATGCTATTCTGTCCTCCGGTGTTGCGTCCGCATGTTGGTGAGATGTAAGTGTGGGTACATCTTGCTGGCATGCGGCCGCAATACCAACTATGTGGCGATATTGGTGTCTTGGGGTGGAGGGAAGGGAAGGCCGAGAGGCTATGTATTCCTTTCACAACCTAAAGACCCATCGACTCACGTAAACACTATAGGGCATGATTATGAGATTAATCTAGTCTCGAAATGTCACCAAAATAGTTGTTTTTGTTTATTGACTGAACCTCAAGAACCTTACTAAATATATATATATTATAAATAAATTTAAGAAGAGAAGATGGTGACAGTTGGCAAGATTTGGTACGGGTTTCATCAGACTAATAAACTACTTCTAAATTTTAAATTTTTGAAATAATTTTGTTCCTATTTAAATTACGAAATAAATTGACTAATCCTACAAATTATGTATTAATTTATTACAATATTCAAAGAAGAATATAATCTGATCAACTTTATCTTGATCAGAACTAACATAATCCGGAAAAGAGAGGTTCTGATAATTCGTTTACTCCTTCATCAGAAAATTGATTCGTCATAAATTAATTCCAAACTTGACCAAATGTTGTTACTATAATAATAATTATTCATTGTAATCAAAGAACAGGCACTCTGCGTAATAACTGTTCACGGACAGCTGAACCGAAACCCTTCCTTGAAATTAACAGTCCTGATTTGGTGCCAACTCTGATAGGTCGAACGCATAAATTACGGGGTGTTTCGTCTGATTGCCTTCTCTATCCAAGAAATTAGACTATTATACACAAGTTAACTATTTTATCAATCAGAAAGTATTTTACTATGTATAAAACAATTCAAGAGGATGTGAACTAAATACAGAAATACAAATTATTTCCCTGAATACATAAATGATTTACTTACATGTTCACATTAAACAAGGTTACATGTGATATAAAGGTGCTACTCTCCCACACGCCTACAATGCCAGTATTATTTCACAATGAGCAAATTCACCCATTATTACTCCAATAACAGGTGTGAATAAAACTTTAAAAGAGGAAAAAAAAATTATTGCTATTTTAAAATTTATTTATTATTATTTTTTAAATGCTACATAGCCACTTCATCTTCTTCATATCTCTTTTTCTAGTTATTTTGAAATATTCAGATTTTGCAACCCGAAACTTCTGCACATAAATCTTTCATCCAATGAACTGGATTGTATTTAAAAAAAAAAAAAGTGACAAAACCCATACTAAACCGTTTAATTATCATTATAAATGATAGTTTATGTGCCATATCTATTGAAATTGTTCATTATTATTTATTCTAAGACTTTTTTTGAATGCATAACATACACATAGATTTGACACATAGATTAATTGCAGTCAATTTTTTTTTCTTCAAATTTTCATTATTATCTCTCAGGGACATTATAACGGATCCAAAAAAAAAAAAAAAAAAAAAAAAAAAAAAAACCTTTTTAAGATGAACAATTCAACCTTCTTCTTTTTGCAACGTTAAAATCTGCTAAAATAGAACTTCGAAAGTTAACTTAAATTGGAGTTATCTACTTCTTCACGCGAACTTCCGATATATAATATGTATATTAAACCACCCAAGTTTAGAATTCTCGTAGGTTTCTGAACCGATGAATGTTTAATATCTGATACTAGTCTTCGAATAAGTAACTTTTTTTAATATTGGCAAATTATTTATCAATCTTAATTCTGTTGATCCTTCAACGCCATCATGCGTACCTCAAGTAAATATAATTGGGTAAGTAATTAAGGTTAAATAATATCTTCATAATAATTACCAATTACATAGAAACATACAGACATAGTGTAAAGGATCCGTGAAACTATTAATTAAAACCTTTGAGGTAAAGGTCAGAGGAATCACAAAAGGTCAAAGAGGGTGCCCTCACTTTGACTCTGAATAAACCTTTTGTCACTCAGTGCCCTGAGACAGTCGGAAGGGGGAGCGACAGCGGATTTCACTCAGTGGAGAATCGGTAAAACAAAGACAAAAGATAAAATCTTCTATAAGAAACTTCTGTACTTTATTTAATATTATATTTCATAGAGAATAAGCTTCCTTGAATATAAACTTGTTTTAATTTTATATTTTTTTAATATTTTCTTTTTATTCATTTGTGTAAGTAATAATAAAGGTTTGTTGTTGAGAAATGCCTCACCTGATGCACAATAATAATTTTGAACTAATTGAGAATAAAATATAACAAATTTACAGAATAGCTACTAAAACATATACCAATAAAAATAATCAAACATAACATAGAGACCAACGCATGTCAGCACAACACCACATTCAGACTTCATAAAATAGATTTTACGACCAAATCTTCGGATACATCAACAATATAATAATAATTATATTCTCGTGAAGCATGCCAGAAAATACCCGAAGAAGTTTAAAAAGGAGTAGGTTGAGGGATCTGCTCGGATAAAATTAAATCTATAAATATTAAATAAATGATAGGAGAGTCTTAAAGTATCCTTTAATAATGTTCCACTAATCCCTGTTGAACAGATCCGCTACCTAGGACAAACTTCTTACTTGGAATTCACATTGACTAAAAAGACTGCCCGTCGTTACAGACTACTTCAACATTTACTAGACCAACGTTCAAAGCTTCCAATAAATTACAAAAGACAGATTTACATGACAGTTATTAGACCTATTTGGACATACGGAGTTGAGCTTTGTGGCTCCACCAAACCTTCCAATGCTTCTCGCATTCAATACTTAGAATCCAAAATCCTTCGTAAAATTTTCAATTCTCCTTATTATGTTATAAACAAACTTATCCATAAAGATGTTAATGTTCCATATGTTGCTGATTTGGCCCAAACCAGATACCACTCCTTTCATAGTAAGCTCCATAACCACTCGAATCCATTAGTCTCACACTCGATTCCTGTTAACCCACCGAGGCGTCTAAAAAGAAGATGGCCTAAAGACCTTCTAATCTAAAACTATTATTGAAGTACTACTAGTGAATAGTTCTTCGCAAGTTATTTACATGTCATTATGTTGTGTACAGTTGTAAATATCAGTAAATAGTTTTAAAAAAAAAATGTGAGGAGTAAGTACCGCTTGGTGCTGACCTCCCTTAAGCCTGACATGCTTGTTATCTTTTAAATCATAGCATCTGCCTAACATCGCGATATAAGTGAGAGGCGTGGATTTAAATAATTAAAGAAAAATAGTTCCAGCACAGTGTTGTTAACATTTTTTTCCTTTAACAGCGTTCATAAAGATCCATACCTACCTAAAACAAGTTTTACGTTTAAGTTCGGTAACCTGATTCTTTTCATTTGATCCGTTCATGATTCATTGATTTTGCAATCAAATTAAAATCTTTGCCCCATTTTGATATCATCATCTTTTAGTTTCCTTCCATCTTATGAGAAAAATAATTGTTATAGACATCTATTTTAGAATATTTAATGCATTTTCACCTTTTATAAAAGGCTCTTGTTATCAACATGTATATTTCTCTAGTTGCATGGGTGGGAGTGAATGTTTTACAGAAGGCTAAAAAAACAGCTTTTTAGTTTTCCCGCCTGTTCTAAGTCAATAAGTTAACGTTAGAAAATCAAAATCTTCAGATGTATTGTATAAGATATTTTGACTTCATTGATCTGTTGATATATTTTATAGGTAATGTGTAATAAATTATTGAGCTTGGAGACCTTAGATGATGAAAAAAAACAAAAAAAAAAATAGGAAACTCGTATCTCCTTAAAAACGTTTGTACTTAAACCTTGTCAAACGCTGTTTTCTGAAGCCCTAGAATTTACAAAAATGATGATATGTATTACAACAAAAATGTGTAGAATGATACAACAATTATTAGTATGCATACAAAATGTCTAATTACTTTTTATATACTTTACAAGTTATTCATTTATTTATAAGGAGAAAATTCAAAGTTTAATGAAGGAATTAAAAGTATAATTATATATTATAGTAAAAACTATAATCCACAAATGTTTCTAATATCCTAATAATATTCTTTGAAAATTAGCGCTATCAATATTGCAATAACCTGTTTAATGGTATAAAAATATTAAATTAAACTGTTATAATAATTCCCTGTTTTTGTTTGTTTTTTTAAATGTATGTTAACTATGCCACGTACATTAAACGTGAATGCGGTTCGTTGCTGTCGATAAGCAAACAGTTTAGGTGTCTGCACTTTGTACAAGGGTATCAAGTATCACATAGCTCTCAGTAAGTTATGAAGCCTCGACCACGGAATGCGCTATTGGTTATTGTACAATTCCTTTGATTGCTTTAGAATTAGCAGGCTTGATTTACACAAATATACAAACGGGTTTGTAGATAAACATTTATATAATGAGCACTGCCTACTAGCCTATGCATAAGAGTCGATAATGGGAAAAAATCAATATCGAAATATTTTTGGTGATTTCTATATAGCATTTTGTTGATGGGCTATTTGTTGATTCAATATTTGTTCCACGAACCAAATAACCCACTTCGTCCTTTAACTTCCAACATCACTTCTTTTTCTTTACAATTCAGCAAATTCCTCCTTTCCTCTCTTCATCTACGATATCCACAACTCCTTTCACCTACGTGAGATCCTATTACCCGTGCCAAATTCCCGATAACTTTATTCTAGGTTCCTTTGAAGTAGAAAGCCTCTTTACCAATATTCCTATCGACAAAGCCCTTACTATTATAAATAATAACTGGCGTACCATAGAACCCGACACTCCCTTTAAGCGTACATCTTATCTTGAATCCCTTAAACTTTGTTTAAAATCCGGCTACCTTACTTTCAAAAATAACTTCAAATAGCATTTTGTTATTTTTCACCGTTCATTAAAGCACCAATCTACCAAAAAAAGTAATATACCATAAACACTTGAAAAATCTTAATTATTATTTATTTTATTTGCGGAATTTGCTATAATTATTAGCATAAGGGATGCTTTCTGGCAATAACAGATGCTATAGGTACGTGCGAATTCGCATAAGTGGCTTCGTTGAGAGGTAAGGTCAAAGGACTTATTACAATTCAAATTTTTAAATGTATGTTCCACTAATACCAGTTTCCAGTAAGATCCACAACTAAGGACTCCATCTCGACAAACGTCTTATTCGGGATCCTCAAATAAGACAACAACTTTTCATCGTTACTGACAACTCCAACACTTATTAGACACTAGACTTTAGATTCTTATAAGATTTTTATACCGGCTTTCAGAGACAACCCTTGGAAACTATAAACCAGCTCAGAGCTCGCACAAGTATATCATAATGCAAATGTTGTAAGATAAATTAAAATTGGAAGGCTCCGATGGACGGGACATGTGGCGAGGATGAATCCAAAGGAGGTCCCTAAAAATCTCTAAGCGGAAAAAATATTTGTCAAGAGAATAGTCGGCAGACCAAGACTGAGGTGGACCGATGGAGTTGCAGAGGATGCGTTGTCCATCTTGGGAGTGAGGAACTGTAGAGCAGCAGCAAGACACCTAGATGACTGGCGGTTGATGTTACTGGAAGTCTTGACTGACTATGAGTTGAAGCGCCGATTTTTATGTATGTATGCATGCATGCAATTAGACAATACAGAGCAAAATGGCGTCATGTAAAAACAGGTATGTTATAACATTTTAACTATTTAAAACTATATACACAATACAGCTAATTATGCGTATACTATGTATGTATATTTTATTGCCACGGCAACTAAGAAAGAACGCGGTAGAAAAAATATGAACATGTAAAAACAAAAACTATGAGAACTTACTGTAATCATTTTACAATAAATATTATAATAGAAATATTATTATAATAAACTCTTAGTGAGGCTAAGGGGTTGTTCAGATGTAGCAGCTTGCCTAGGTTTGACCAAGTGTATTGGTCCTCCATTAGCCCCGGGAGAACCGTTGAGAAGAGGAATCGATCTCTATGAGTATGCTACTGCCCCAATTGTCCATGCACGACTTTAGTCGTATCCTGCTCCAAGTAGTCCTACTTCTACTAAACAAGCAGCAGCTTCACCAGAACTGACATATGGCCGAATCAGTAAGAGTTAGATGGGCCCATGAGAAGACATCTACAGGCGGAGCTGGGGACTGGAGGTACGGCTGGAGCACTTCTATGGGACCTAACCCCATGAAGGCCCACTGAAGTCGGAGGACTTCAACCTCAAGGTGTGAGTAGTCTCATTGCTCAACTGGGACAGAAGAAAAATAGGTCTCCACGAATTTACTTCCTCTGATGGGGAAAAACGAAGAAGAAGATAGACTCTTAAGGTTTCTGAATATTCTCTTCTGCAAGAATCAGATCATAAGTTAGACATTCTGGTCTGACCTAACGAATTCTTAGGTCTCCTTCCTGCTAAAAATGAAGAAAATATGAACCTAACTGTGAAAGATAACTTTTCAAGAAGGAAGAAAATAAACGGATAAGGACAATCTAATAACGGCGTCCAGCCAGTTATACTGAAAGTGCCCTTCTTTATGAGGATCGTAAAAGCTCTCCCTACCTGAGGGCTATCCCAACACAAGAACCTATCAGAGCTAAGAGTTCGAAAAAAAGACAATTGGGTTCTGTATTTCAAATCCTAAAGAAATAGACTGTTATAGGTGGAAATAACTCTTACTCTGAGTATTGCCTTGGGGCTCAATTTAGATAAAGACGCTGGGTGGAACATGATTTCTCAACAATACTAAAAAAAAAAAAAAAAAAAAACGCAAGAGATAGAAAATAAAAAATAAGATAACTGAAATAAAAAAATTTAAAAAGTTTAGGAAATATAATCGGTAAATAGTACAAATTAATTTTAATTAAAATAAAAAGTTTGAATTCTAGTTTAAAATTAATTATTTTACTTATCAAACATTAACCATACAGGCAGTGGCATTGCTAAAATTCTTCAAAGCTTTGACTTGGGTAGGTATTTGGGCAGGGGTCTATGCGTTTCTAGTGAAACTTTTTTTCACTGAAAAAATATAAATTTTTTTCTATAAGCTCTATTTGTGTTGCTCAGATTTGCCGAGTTTCTTTTTTTCACAAAATTTTAAATGTTTTGCTAGAAAGTTCGCAGCATTCTGACGAAGAATGAAAATGGTGCCTGTATGTGCCAAATGATTTTCTCAGAAATGGGAAAATCGGTTATTTAAATAAAACATTGTATGACGAGTTTGAAAAGTGTGAGAATAGCTTGTCAGGAACCTACCTACTCCTTTTTTAATTCAGAAATATACACAAGTAGCTATTTCTGCATTAAAAAAGATGTATTTTTGACGGGAAAAAAAAAGAAAAGAAAAAGCTAAACGATTTTTGGAATACCAGTACTTTCATGAGTATGCGACCGAGGACGTGACAGAAAAATTACAAATTGTGTGAAAAATCACAATTTTTTGGAGAGGTGTACATCCGCATCCAATTGGCTTAAGGAGCTGCTGTTGGGAATAAATTGTCACAAAATTAGAGCTCTTTAAAAGTGCAAAATGCTTGATCACCGAAGATCATATAGTTAGCGAAATACTGCAAATAGTGGAAAGATTTTAGGGTTTTTCCAGTACTACATAAATTCCACCAGGTTTTCTGAGTTGCGAACTTGGATTTCAACACATTAAAAAAATGGTAGATATATAGATTTTTAGCGAACTTAGGTGTTTATAATGTATAAAAGAATATCCTTCCATGTATAAGGGGTCTTCCAAAACATCGTTCTGGTAATCATTATTGTTTTTTTAAATATTTATTGATATTTACAATTGTTTATAATATACATGCATTAAATTTGAGGAAAATGATTATAAAGACATGAAAGTCTCTTGGACAACTTCTTTTAAGACACCTCGGTGGGTTATCCGGATTCGAGTGGTATATGGAATGGTATTCAGGATACTACCTTGAGGAAAACCAGCGGTCTGAGAAAAGAAGGATGAGTCAGTAGAATTATGGTTAGCTTTAAATACTCTATCAGAAAAATAGCAACAGAGAATAAGAAAATATGTAGATGAAAGGAATACTATTATATAAAAAATAAAAGTAATAAAACCTTATAAATTGGTTTAAATAAGAGAAAGTTTTTAATGTTGGTTATGGAACTTACTACGGAAGAATAGGTATCTGGTGTAGGCTAAATCAGCAACATATGGAACATTAAGGTCTTTACGGATAAGTTTATTTGTAACAAAGTAAGGAGCGTTAAGGATTTTTCGAAGGATTGCATAAGAGAAAAATTGGAAGATTTAGAGAAGCACCAATGCTCAACTCCGTATGTACAAAGAGGTCTAATAACTGTCATGTAAATGAGTACTTTGTAATTTATTGGAAGCTTTGAACGTTTGTCCAGTAAATGTTTGAGTAGTATAAAACGACAGGCCGTTTCTTGTCGTTTTAGTCTAGTATGTGGATTCAAAGTTAAACGTTTGTCCAGTTGGAGTCCTAGAAAGCAGATATGTTTAACAGGGATCAGTGGGAAATTATTAAAGGATAGTGTAGGACAGGTAGACGAAGGGTAAAGGTTATTAGATTGGATTTGCATGGATTTATTTTAATTCTCTAATTTCGACACCATTCAGGTAAATTTAAAGTTAGGAATCACTAAACACTTACTTTCAAGTGTAAAAGGTGTAGATGCATAATAAATAAAGGAACTAATAAATAAACTGTTGATATTAATGGAGGTATTAGCAAATATTAGTTAGCCTAATTCCATTTGGTAGGGGGAGGAGGTTCCTACTGCTATTAGTAGCGGAGGCAGGATCAGCTTACGCCGAATGCACTAACAACATTATGTTAATTGCAGCATCGTAATATGGGGCCTTCATTCATTACTGGCCATGGGGGTTTAGAGGAAATAATTAGGGAGGATCCAGATATGTATATTCGCATTGATTAGTAATAAACATGGGCAAGGAGAATAGTTGATTACTGCCAGGGCGAAGCAGCGTCCTTGTAAATCCCTATCCCATTATTCACATCAGAGAGGTAAGTCCTATTGAATCGGTTAGCACATCGCTAATAAGTTGACGTTGTGGGGTTTATCATTATAGAGATTTATAGGCCGCATAACATGGTGGTCGTCACTTCCTGCTGAAATCTAACTTCCCAAGATTATCAAAACAATAAAATAAAATAAAAATTAATGACACAATTCTGCAAAAAAAATAGAAGAAAATTTCGCTCCCTTGAGAAATCGTTCCTAATTTTAATATTTTTATGAGTGCTAAATTCGAACCTGAAGGCGAAAAAATTCTATATAGCACCATTTTTGAGAATTAGACGTTATTCTTTGAAAAACCTGAAATTCCGTATTTTTTTTTTTGCATTTCTATGAACATTTTTCTGTAACTTTTCTAGTTACTAGTGAGCTGAATTAGAATTCATAGCAAAAACAATTCTATCAAACACCATTTTTTAGAGATTGGAGGTTGTTTAACAAAAAAAAAAACAACAACTAAAATAGCACTTTTTTTTATATTTTTTATAACACTTTTTTGGTAAATAACAGTAATATATAAAATAATAATATTTAATACTGAACATAATTAATGTGCATATTTATTTTCTTTTGTACCCTACATCACGTGTCTCCCGTTGTAGTGTCCAACATTAGTCGACAAGCATCTTCTTATTGCATTTACCGCTATACCTTTTATTTACCAGGGCTATCTCTTGATGAAATCGTTCTCCGTGTTCATCTAAAGCTGCTCCCAAGTTTTCCAAGGAGGAAATAAATTCGAATGGGAATGCAAAAAGTGAATTTTTGAGGACGTGCTGCAACCCATGGCCTTGAATGATAAAAGCAATTCTTCAACAATATCATTTATGCAACAAAGCTTTTTTTTTTTTTAAAGCGCCTCATTAAAACCTACAATACAAATTTGACAAAATATGGTTTTGAAATTTTTCTGACTTCGTAATCAGCGCACTTCAAAACATAATAAAACAACATTTTTGTTGAAGGGAGCTTTTCGATGCAGAACAGTGTTATTAGTATAGCATAAAATTACTCTAGGAATCTTTATTATCATTTTTTTTTTTAATTCATTAATTGAAATCTACAACTGTCGAAAATAATATATATTGCAAGTAAACCTGCGGTATTGTTAGAGAGAAAAGGCACATTGGTAGCGTTCAAATGAAAGTTCTACATCAGAAGTCCATCTTCTTTTAAGAGACCTCGGAGGATTGCCAAGAATGGAATGGGAAGCAAAATGAGAAACGAATAGATTCGGATGAGTATTTATGTTATTATGAAAGGTTAGGTGCCTGGTTCGTGCCAAAACAGCAACATGTGGTACATCAAAGTCATATCGGGAGAATTAGATGGTTTGGTGGAATCCCATAACTCCAATACATAAGCCCAAATAGGTCTGATAACTGTCATATATATCTACAAGCAGCTTCTTGTTTTTTCAATCACGTATTAAGGTTCTATGTGAGTCTTCTGTCGTAATAAAATCCAAGATTATATAAATGTACAACAGTATTTTTTAGAACTCCATCAAAGGATACGGGAGTCCCAGACATCTAGAAAACTAAGCGTTGAGGATTTTTCAGCTAAATACTACCAACAAGATCAGTGGAAAGATCATGTCGACAGAAAAAACTGTATGTCATTTCCCCTACCCTAAGCGGAGAGATACTACAGTTTATAATTAAAACAATACAAATAAAATTAATAATTTCAATTGCTTGTGAATAAGGTATACGGTTTATGGGCACAAGCTTTGATTGCTTTTTTGGGAGGCGGAAAAAGTACATCACAAAATAATAATTAATTTTTATAACAAAACACTCCAGAGATGCATACTAGAGGATAACATGAGTGGATCCAGGAAAACATTTATATAATTCTTTTTCCTTATTAAAAAATGAATTCCCATATCAAGTTCAATTTTGCACCACTCAAAATTTTTGAGGATTCTGCAAAAATGAAATATATATATATATATATATATATATATATATATATATATATATATATATATATATATATATATATATATATATATATAATTTTCCACAAAATTTTGGATGGAAGTAATAGTTACGGAGCTATAGCCATAAGAGTACGCTATAGCTATAGCCAAATTCAGCACCCCCAAAAAGATTCGTTGAGAATAAGAGTTGGGCAGGTTTTTCTTCGCCAAAATCCCATAGTTTACTGTAGTACAACGAAATAAAAGCATGACGATTTTTCTTGATTGTCTGAAGTTAGAGCTATTAAAGTTAAAAGTTAGACCCTAAAGTTACACTTATTCCATATCGCTGTTCCGGAACACTGACACAACTGTACACATCGCAATTTTATAGGAGACAGAATTTTTTTGTTTTCATTTACTTGAAATTTTTAAAAAACGTGTAGGTAATGAGAATAATAGCATAGCGATAGTAAGCATTCTATTAACTTCACGTTTTATGTCAAACATTATTAGAAACGTAGCATTTATGATCTTAACCATAATTTACCATATTTATCAGTTACGTCATTATTCTATTAAAACAGCGATTTAATAAAATAGAATAATTTTAGTAAAAAGGGAAAATATAATCTAAATTTGATCATAATTTTCAAATGAATATAGCCAGGAACGATCTGAATACCCCTACAAGGAGGTGTTTAGAAGGGCTTGGCAAGCATTTCTCTGTTTACATCGATTTTTCTTATTTTGCATCGTAGATAGCGAAAAGCGTAAGCTGCCATTATCAGGCGTAGAATATACCTCATCCATTATGTATTTTACTGCAGTGCCGGCGTTACGAAAACAAAATCCCGGTTTAACCTTGTTTGCACTGCGCTTTGTAACTTCGTAGAATAATAACGCTAATTGCTGAATAAGTTAGGAACTCGAAAGAGATTAGTCTCCAAGCTGAGGCTAACACTTCAACTTTAAATCACCATCGTATATGGACATATAGTTTATACATCCAGGCATCTCCATAAACTTTGGATATTCAGCGATCCGAGGGAGACTTGGAGGAGCAAATACAGAAGGAAAACAATCTGCTTGCATGTGTAATTTTAATATCACTCCTGCGGCTGAAATTACAGCTGGCAAATATTTGAGCAGTTATTGTAACCCCGGTATGCGATACGATAGCTCAAGTCAAATAATACGAAATTGAAAGTGTGGCCAATAGCATATTTATACAGTTTCGTTGGTTACATGGGCGAGTGGGTAACCAATCTACTTGGTAAAACAGTCACATGGTCTCATATAAACAGAACAAAAGAATTTCCTCAATCACTACTTTATTCATTTTTTTTCTATTTAAACAAGTTTTTAAAACCTATCGTATTTTTTTAAATAATCAGACAAAAATTATTTAAAAAATATTAGGTAAATATAAAAAATTAATCACAAATTATTAAAAAAAAACAACAACATTAATTTCGATTTCAGGTAAATGTTTATATTATCATTTAATTTTTATAAACCTTCAAATTATAGAAAAAAACTTTTTATACTTTATATTAATAATTAATAGCTACTATAGCGATAAAATCATTAAAGAAAATATTAAATACTTTAAGTCTTAAAAGTTCCTGTAGTCTTAAGTCCGAAAATTGTGTAATTTCGTATATTTATTTATTATTTTGAAAACCCCTATTTTTAATTTTTGTTTTTCGGTAATCCACTATAAATTTTTCTTCGGCAGTTAACAGCTACTTTTATAGACTCAAAATAAGAGACTCATTCTTATGTCCTAGTGATTTCACTCAAGAACAAAATATACACCACTTTATATAAAAGTGCAGACTACTCACTGACTACAGAACTAAACTACAAACAGAAACTAGGACATTGACCGGTGGATGGACGATGTTTCAATGAACAATATGTTGGAAGATTTCAAAATATTTTTTTAAAATTCCATATTAAAAATGGAGGATATCAATATAAAATACGTTTAAAACATGAAAAATTCATCAATTATTCTCTATTATTTTTTATTTTAAATTTTATATTATTTTTTGTACATATTTCTTATTATGAATTAAATTAGTTGTTGGTTTGGTTGAATTTTAATATTGTATAAATTCTTGTTCCTGATTTATTTTATTTTATTTTTTTTTTTTTTTTTTTTATCTTGTTCTTTATATTAAAATTCGACACATGTACTATGTATATGTATAAGTAAAATAATAATTAAAACAAAAATTAAAAATTTCATGTACATTGTATACATTTTAAGTACGGTGTGTACAGAAATACATAAAATCCTTTCAACAGAGTTACTGTCGAGGCCGACACTTTAGTATTATTTAGTATAGATTTAGTTTAGACTTAAGTTTTCAAATTATTTTTATTGTTGTATTAATCACATGGCCTCATACAAATTTAGCCTGAAACTGTATCTTGCAACTTCGTTGATCTTCGGGCAATTACGTGAGTCACGTGACGTGCTACAAGGCCCAGAGACATCAGTGTGCGACAAGACATTGAAGGAAAGAGTTATGTCTACTCTGGAATAAGGTTACGGCGGACGAGAGAGCTCTCTCGCTGCATGTTTTTGCATTTGAAGCGCAAGGCCCGACAATCCAGATCTGATACTAAGTGACTATGTAGTATCAGCTATAATCGTTTTACCCACCACGGGTCTCTAAATGGCATCTACTATCATACATTCACTCACAAAGTCGAGCCATCGTTGAACCATAGTTCGTTGAACTTTACCATGTTACAGGCAAAATGTTTATTTAACGATATTTATTCTATTGAGCTACCAGCTTCACAACAGTGGACGGTTTCGGCTGAGTTCACTACGAACCCCTAGCCGCCGCAACAGTTACTGCTGGAAATAAAACACACAAAATATTTTTTTTTTTTTTAAATCCACCATAAATTATATTTTTACTGTATCAAAAACATTAAATACATTCTAAGGGTTTTCTCAGTTGATTTATTATTATTATTATTTTATTTATTTTTTTTTTTCAAAACCACCGAATTTTCTTCTTGTTCTCTTAGATTTTAAAATTTAATATTTTATTTTTGTTTTATTGCGCAGCAACTCAGTTACATTTGAAGGGATACAGGCCTAAAAAATTTAGATTTAATTAATTTATTATAAGATAATAGGGTTCATTTTTTATTTAAAAAGATCTTAGCCCTAACCTAAGAACTAAAAATTTGAATTCGTGCATATATTTTTAAATATTTCTGCAGGAGTCGGAGGACTAGAGTATAATTTTGTCGATAAATTATTCTGAGATTTACAATTATTTGAAGTTCCATTTATTATTTTTTTAACTATTCCGTTTTAAGAAGGAAGGTTAGTTCATGACTTTGCTATATGGAGGAACATCGACGCTCAGTCCAGTGAAGTCGCATTTTTAAATTTCAATTTTTTTTATTTTTTATAACATAAACATACATAACATATCTTTGATTCAAAAATATCTTATATTGACATGAATCAGCCAAAGTTGTTGGGATACATTTTAATAATTTTTTTACCATCATTTTATTTAGTTTTCTCACATTTCGATAGTTTACTGTTTAATTCGAATTTTAAAAAGATCCTACTGTAATATTATACGATTAAAAAAAAAAAAAAAGATCATTCAAATCTGAAAATAAACTAATTAAGATAAGTTACGCATAAGCTTAAATGGTTCAGCGACTTCTTTAAAGGTGAATGAAATACAATAAAAAGTAATTGTATACATGTATATTGGATATATGTTTATACATACATACCAAAGATATGTTTTTTAAAATTAATTTTATTGTATACCGAATGGGATAGATAATCGACATTTTCATCGAAATTGAAAATTATAACATTGATGATTATCATCACAGCTTTGATTAGTACGAAAATAGATTTCATGGCGACGGGATACCAGAGAACAAATTAAAGCAGAGCTCATTAAAAATAAAATAACACCACAACAAAGCCTCATTACTGGGAAATGAAATTTCGAAATGTAGTGATTTATTTTTAATTTGAAAGTCATTCATAAAACTAACTATCAACCCTTAATTATTATAATACTTTCATTTAATTTAAAAATTAATGAACTGGTATCATGCAACTAAATAATAAATAATAAAATGTTGCGATTTGGTTTTAACTTGGTTGGAAATAGTTTACTGTATACAAATTTAGGAGGATTAAGGACAGAAATTATTATTTATAATTAATAAAACTAAATTATGAACTTGAACTGGTACATTTAAGAAAGAAAAAATGGCGTAAGAGTCAGTTTTTATATAAGTGCATAAATTGAATTATCACTGTCTGGTGTAAATTTCTAGTATAAAAGGGGCACAATAAAAAAAAAAATACTTAAGCTAAAGCACAACATTATAGAAAGCGTAAATGATAAAACGAAGTTCTTAAAAGTAATAAAAAAATGACCAAAACAATAGTTAGTGATGTATGAGGTGGTGAGTAATGCGCCAAACATAACATATACGGCGATTAATCCGGACAGCACAAGGCAAGGTTCCTCTCTGTATATTTAAGTAATCAGTAATTCAAATAAGAAAATAAGGATAGATAAATAATTAGCCACATCTATTGATTTTTTTTTTTTTTTTTTTTTTTTTTTATGGAAGACTAATTTTGAACATTCGAATTTTAAATCAATAAGAAATCTCGACAAATTACAAACATGAAATAAAAATATAAAGGAAACCCATACACACAGATTTAGTTATACACAATTACAGGAGACTATTCAAACATTAAGTTCTCAACCATAATAGTATTATTTACCGTATTTAAAACATAACGCTAAACAAATACAAATATAAAAGAGAAATTCAAATCATATAAACTACCGCCAACAGTAACGGATACAGTAAAACATTGATTGACAACATCTTAACAATCAACACACAAATTCTAAAAAAAATATTGGAAATATATAATTGATATCCCCGGAAGAAAATCTACAAAGAAATAGATTTTGATTCCATAAACCATTGTCATTTTATTTACCTTCATCTAAAGACAAAATACTTTTTTTTTTTTTTTTTTTTTTTAAAGGCGTATGCAAACTAAATTGCGATGACTAATAAGCTAAAAACACGGGGAATTCTGGACGTTTAGTAAATAAAAGATAAGGGCATCAATAATAAGACACAAAATTTTAACTTCGCTTTATATTTACATGGAAACAACCATAAATTCAACAACGACTCGGTAGTAAAATTGATAAAAATAGAAATAGCCTAAAATTAAATATTTACGAATTATTAGAAATAATAAAATCGTTCAAAACATTACAGAATTTTGTTTCCAGTATGAAAAACCGACCAGTCATAGAGAAAACCTTAAGATCCATCTACCTGACCAATAAATATAGTGTAACGTTTCTATACACTCAGCCTACTGTAGGTCCTGATATCTTCTAGAAGACACAGCCTCCTTAAGCGAATGTAAACATGTCCGTTTTCTTTTCATAAATTTTTAAAAACTATAATATATATCGCCTGCTGGGAGGTAAAAGTCACTAAGTAACAAAATCAAACTTTTTTCAACAAATATGCTCACTAAAATTTTCTCAGATAGTTATATATTGAATTTTCTTGTTCTCTAATGAGGGTACATAAAATATCAACACACAATGACATTTTGTCGAGTTTAGAAAAAATTGTAACTAGTGACTTTTACCTAAAAGCAGACGATATATTTAATACTGATGTTTTGAAATTTAAGGACGGATTCCTACGATTGCATCCTAATGGAAAATCCCCAATTTCCTTTATAGGAGAGAATAAAGAGAGACGTACCACAGTCTTCGTCAGAGGAATCTTCCTCGTCCTCCTCGAGCTGCAGCTGGTCCCTGAGTGAGATAATGTAGCCGAGGTAGCCGTGTGCCACCGCCCGCCGCAACGTCTCCCGGCAGAGCTCAGAGAACATGGGCCCATGGCCGGTCCCGCACGTACTGGCCTCTCCTCCCGCCCCGCCCCCCTGGGGTGGGGGGTGCTCTCAATGGTACCCCCTCCCCTTCACCCCCCAAAAGAATTCTAGTTTTCATCTGACACCCATGTAAACACTTTCCTTCGGTGTAATTAACACTATATTACTAACATTCGAATCATGACAACGTATAAGTTCAATAATTGTGTTTAAAATTATAAACAAGTGTTTTTTGAGGAATGTTATTTTTAACACGCGAATACATAACTTACTGTATCTGATTGTAACTATGATAAATTACAATATTAAGATATATTAATATATGTTGCTGATTTAGCCCACACCAGATACCTATCCTTTCAAAGTAAGCTCCATAACCACTCAAATCCTTTAGTTTCTCAACTTGCTTCCCACTCGATTCCTGACAATCCTCCGAGGTGTCTGAAACGAAGATGGCCTAGAGACCTTAAAGTGTAGAATTTTTAATAAAGTGCTACTGATGAGTAGTTCTTTTCAAGTTTTGACATGCTATTGTGATCGTTGACAATACATTTACTTGATGTATAGTGGTTCAGCAGGTTTTATTTGTTAAGCTCACAAGATTCAATTTTCTGTATTTTATTTTGTTTACAATATAATAAATTTCATCAGAACTAATAAAAAACAGCTTCGTACATATTTTTTTTCTCATAAGTGTAACAATACATGCCTTTTACACATGAAGGAGAGCACTCAACAATACCTTATCCTGGATCAAAATAAAAAAATGAAAGCAGCAGATTTTTTATCCTGCTTCTTTTTTCTTTTTTTATTTTTTCAGTGTCATGAAACCGTCTATAAAGGTAATATCTATAAAGTTCTTTTACAGTGGGTACATGGGAATCTGAGTGAAGTGTGTGAAACAAATAGACAGATTCAGAAAATACAATATAAGTGTTTCAGTTGTAACCATAATTATGCTCTTGATAATCTCACACTCTTCGTGATTCATAATAATTTATATATAGGAATGAGATGGATTAATTAATACAATTACAATTATAGTAAGGAGGGAAGTGAGAGGTTCTGATAAAACATTGACTATTCAATGGTAAGAAAAAAAATAGGTTTTCAAAGACAAGTGCAAATGGAATAAAAAAATATTGTATGTACTTGGTATGTATCGATAAGAAAATTATTGATTAGTTTTAATCCATTAGAAAATATTTCTATTTAATTTGTAGATACACTTCTAAATTTTAATAGTGTATTTAGCATTATTTTATTATTATTAAAAGGGATTGAATCGGTTACATTAACATAAAATAATGAAACAGTATTACTTGAAGAACTTCAGTACCGATATAATTCCGATAGAGGCATGTAATCCTTAGTTTTATCTTCCACCTGGGAATTAAGTCTTAATAAAAACTTTGAAGGCGTTTGATAAAACAAATTAATAGTGTGTATTTAATTCTAAACGGGTGATCAATATATTTTTAAATATACATGGCATAAAATAAAATATTCATGTGGTTATAATGAATTTTTTATTAATTTAATTTTTTTTTTAAACAAAAATATTTTTGAATATATAATTTTTTTTTTTAAACCTGCAACAAAATGGAACTCATCAAATAACTAAAAAACAATTCAAAAATGTTTCATGAACGATGTTTAGTGAGCGTAAAAATCATTGAATAAAACGCAAGACTATATAATTCTGCCTTCAATGAGATACCTCAGATCAATACAACTTTCTAAAGATTTGTTTTTGAAATATTTAAATTGCGCAGATTACAGTTTTAGTTTTGTCTTTCATTTCAATTCATGGAATTATGAACAGTAAATAAAAATTTTTAAAAACTTGACACAACTATATAAGAACCTTTCTATTTTTATCTTTAAAGCTTATTTCTCTATTATTTTTCAAGGTAAATTAAAATTTCTTTTTCAGAAACGTATTCCCTTATCAAGAGGGTTTACTGTAATAGTATTGAAGTCTAATGTATTTTATGGAGCTTTCCAAGCCTCTGCAACCGTAAGCATATTTTTAAGGATCTTATGTCAGTGACATTTTTTCCACCGGCTAAGCACAAAAAGTAAATGAGTCCATCCGATAACAGGAAAGTATCCGATCACTTCAATGATGTTTTCGAGAATAGTGAAGCCATTCTTTTTAGCAATTAAACTAGAAAAATCGACACGCTTGATAGATTCATTCTTAATATAAATGTAACGAATCATTCTTTTCAATTCAATGAAACGCTTCAAATCTGTTCATAGATGTGGAATAACTCACTCTCACTCTCTCTCTCTCTCTAAATATATTTATATATACATATATATATATATATATATATATATATATATATATATATATATATATATATATGAAACCACAAACCAACGTAAAATTTAAATTGTTGTTGTTACAGTGAAAGATTTAAAAATAAATATAAGTATAAAATATAATAAATAATTAAAAACAGTTACTGCACGATCTGGTTTTCATTTTTTTCACAACAAAATATCGATTCTCAAATTTAATGCATTGCATATTTCGGTGTAACGTTTAATTATGGAATAAATTAACTAACTTATCTTCAGGAATATTTAACTTTAAAAAACATCAAAGAAAGATGAGGAAAAAGAATCTCCTATAGTTGGTTTTCGTTTTCTATGAGGGTTAATTAATTTAAAAACTGTTTATCTATAGAGAAAGTAAACAAACATTTGTTATAAATAAATTACAATACATACGCATCAGGTGAGTATTCATCATATGTCAGGCCTTTAAAAATAGCAACTTACCTGTAACAAAAAAAAACATATTTTAGATGAACAAAATAAAATAATATCAGCTAAAAAAAACATTCAATTAAGAACATTCCAAGATTGAATAAGAAGAAAATGTTATAAAGATGTGACATGAAATATAACAATAATATTTATATAACGAATAAATTCATCTCTCAATTCAGTCTTGTCAGCTATAATTCATACTATCAAAATATCAGCTTGTAGCCACTGGATAAAAGACAGCTGTAGATTAAAAAAAAGATGAAAAGTTATAAAGAAATTATTATATAGTTATATTAAATTTCTAGGGGGAAAAAAAAGAAATGTAAGCTTGTAAAAAAATTAAACTTAGGAACCATGATTTGAAATTTAGATTATTAAAATTTAAATTAATTTTTTCCTGACTGGGAAAAACAATACATCATAGATATGGCAACTGATAATCTACTGCTATTGATGAGGAAACTGTAGTCAAAATTTCGGTCAGAACATCAACGTAAAAGTGCTAGAGTATATTAAAAAAAAAACCCTTAAAAAGTGTAGGAAAAACGTGACTTTTTTTATTCAAATCAATACAGCCTCTAAACGGTAGGTCCTAGGGAAAAATGTTATAATATAAAAATTATTCTCCAATAAATTTCCAATCAGAAAACTGTCAACAAAGTTTTGATTCGATGAACACTAACATAGCTAGAGCGTATCAAAGTTTTACATTTTTGAGTGTGAAAAAAAAAAATTATAGTGTGCCCTTTCTCATTTCAAACCAATACAGTTCCTAAACGGTAGGTCTTCTAAATTCACGTAATTTTAAGACACTACTGGGAAAAAAATTTCATAGCCGATGAAGCGTGAAATTATTAAATATGAAGGGGAGGGTGTCCTTGAAGAGCGCACTGCGCGGCGTTGGTTTGAAAAATTTAGAAGTGGAGATACGACGTTGGAAAGGAAGATCTCCGGGCCGCCATTAATGGATATTGATGAGGTTCCAAAGGAAGCTGTTGAATCAAATCCGTCCACAAGTACTCGCAAACACTCGTGTGGTGTGCCGAAAGATACTGTTAGTCGCCATCTTCTCTTCATGGGGAAGGTGAAAAAGACCTGTAGACTGGTCCCTCACGAACTTACTCCTCAACAATCAGCAGTCTGACCAAAGAAAAGTATACAGAATTTCATGGGTTTGAACTCATCGGATTACTACTTGTTTCGATCCATGGCCCATTTTCTTCAAGAGAAAAAAATTGATAATTTTACGGAAGTCGAAAATGCTGTCCAAGAGTTTTTTGACAGCGATCTCAAGCAATGGTATCAGCGTGGCATCGAGCAATTGGCTAGCAGATGGGTAATGACGGTAGATAACAATGAGTATACTTTGAGTATTAATTGTATTTTATATCAAAGGAATAATAATACAAATATTTGTTTCAAAAACGGTCATTTTTTTTCATATACTCCATTATATTACAACATATTCTCCATTAAATTTCTGACAATGGTACTATCGTCAAATCAATCCTAACAACACCAACAGGGCTAGAACTTATCAGAATGATACATTTTTACTGTAAAGAAAAAAAGTAAAGACCACAGCCAGAAGACACATCAATTTCAATACAATATATTTGATTTTTTCTCCGAAATGTCTAAGATAATAGTAAAAATTATTTGTGAAGCAGTTTCAGTTGATAACTTTGTATTTATCGAAGTAGAATGTTACACTAGATGATTTTAAGAAAAACAAATTATTAATAATAGCGATTCCAGATAAATTGGAGCTTCCCTTCCATCTTTTATGCCAGCCTTCCAAGAGGACTTAATGAGATCTAAGCCGAAGGGACGGGGATGGAACAACTCAAGTTTTATTTCTAGCCGAATATCATTAGCTCCACCCTCATTATCCGCGGCCGGCCTTCTTTCCCATAATTAACAATTAGCTACACAACACTGCTTCGGCCCTCTCTAACAATAAATTCTATTAACATTACATTATTTAAACATATTTACTGCTCCATTAACTAGAATAAATACCTGAGATGCAGCGGCGTAAAGGCGAGAGAAAAATTAACCTCAAATGAAAGTAGTACGTAACGATTTCACGGAAAATGTTTCTTTGATTTTTAATTATTAATAATAGAAGGGCAAAGAGAAACTTTTATTATTATTATTATTATTATTATTTTTTGGACACTATTTAATTCAAAATCTTGACGTTTGCATTGGTCAAAAATGCAAAGTGTTTCATCAAAATTTAAAGATACGAATAATAGTTAATTTAGTGTGGAGAAGAGTCGACTCAAATCCTGTTTTAAAATGTATGTAATAAATTATTTACAAAATTTAAAATATACTGGTCTCAGTAAACATTTAATTTTTAAATAGATGGCCTCTATAAACCATTAACATAAAACTTTTATTGGAGTTTCTTAATAAGTAACAACAAGGTCATTACGAATTCATTACTAGCACTTGAGGTATGTTGGTATAGAAGGATCAATACAGGGATTGATTTCCCGGGCATAGAAGGGATTTCTCTTCACCTAAAGACAAAATAGACCCTTTCCAAAAAAAGCTGTGCATATGAACTAAGATCTAATGACTGTTATGATATGTCTTATATAGTTGTTAATTACAATAACTAAATAGAAACCGAAAATGAAAAAAAATTAAATAACATTTTTGAATTTATAATCATTAGAAAGGTGCGATATCTCACTTAATAGGGGCACTACACTTCTAGCTTGAGAAGCATTTTCGCGTTACTGTTTCGATCCTTTCTGCAAGATAGTGTTTTCTTTATGTTGTTTATGTGTTTTCTTTTTCTTGTTTATAGTTTATCTTTCTTCTATTATTTTATTTCTATTCAGCACACAATTAAATTACCACCTTACTGCAATATGCGAAATTCATTCTCTTTGGAGTTGAACCATATTTTAATTTGCAATTTAAGCATATTTACCATATCTAAGGACATTTTTGTATAAAAAACTAAATTGCAAGTGAGAAAACGAGAATAAACAAAAAATTTTTTTTTTAGAAAAACAGAATGATTTTACCAATGGCTTCAATTATTAAGATTCTTCAGTAACAAATTGAACCAGTAAAAAAAATACCTGGGCATGCTTTTTTACACTTCTTTATGATATTATATAACTTTAACACTGTCTTCAATAACGCAGATTGAGAGGGTACGGTTATATCAATAAAATAATACCTAGATTTTAGCAATTTCTAAGCCTTCTTTTTTTTTAAACTAAATTCTGAAAAAATCCGTAGGAACATTTTCAATAAAAAAGGATTCCAAAAAATAAAATTATATGGTAAATATAAACTATAATTATTGATTTTCCGAAGCAAATAAAAATAAAAAATATAGGATATTCATACCAAAACTAAATTCTGTTTTTTATTAATGTTAAGATGTTATTTTAAATAAAATGAAGGATCTAATCTCATCATTAGATTTCACCAACCACGACTATATTAAACATTGGGGCAACATGAGAAATATAAAAAAATTTTTTGGTTAATTCCAAGTAAGGATGAGTACACTTTTATGTCTATGAAGGGGCAATTTCATTAAGCGAAACTGGTCATCATCAATTCCAAGTCACCGTATTTGTTCACTTTTATCAAGGTCTGACTTCTGCATTAGAACAAAGTGCCTTGTCACACAACGACTTCCATTAATTTTGGCTGGAAAAAAACGACATTTCGGTGATTGCTCAACCTTTCATCCTACAGACCTGGAATGGGAGAATTTTTTTTTTTTTTTTTTTCCAGAATGAAAACAGACCGCAAACGGCACCATTTTTGGAATTAAACATTGAATGAAGGTGTAACCGAGCTAAAAGTGATGACAGTTTCATGAATTACTTCTATGAAGAGAAAAAGACAAGTCGTAGCACGTTCGGTGTACCTTGAGCCGGTTTGTAATGCGGTAAAGTATATCAGTCTCGCCTGGAAGGATCTTTTATAAGTTTCAATTAAAAGTTCTTATGTTCCTAATAAATAAAGCCTGGTTTTTAACATGAATATGTCTTTTGTTTGGTTCATTTTTTATTTATTTTTTCCTTTTATTACTGAAATTTACAACTGCATTAAAAAAACACATCTAGTAAATATGCGGTATACAATGAAGAATAATGACATGATTAAATATTGTCGAGGAACTACCCATTGGTAGTACTCTAATGAAATAACTACGAAAGAAGATCACGAGGCCATCTTCTTTTCAGACGCCTCGAAGGATTGCCAGGAATGAAATGAGAAGAAGCTGTGGAACAAGTGGATTTAGATGGGTATTAAGTTTATTATGAAAGGAAATGTATCTGGCTCCTGCCAAATCGGCGTTATATGGGATATTAATTAAGGTCATTGTGGATTAGTTTATTTGTGACAAAGTAAGGAGCATTAAGGATTATAAAATTAAAGGAAAAATATAAACCGTTTGGGAGCTACATTGGTTTAAATGAATCAAGTCCCTTATGCCTCATTGGTTTAATTCTTGGGACTTTTTAGATATACTCTGTTGATGTTGCTCGAATCGACAATTCCCGGCAATTTCCTTATTAGAAACTTACTGGAGAGTAATTTTTTATAAGCATTTGTCGCTAGAAACAACCGTTTAGGAGCGATATTGAATGAAAAAAATTCACTTTTGAAACCGCTATTTTTCCCAACTTTATTCCGAATAATCATTGATTCTTAATTTAATTAGTACTTTAGGTAATTTGATCCTTTTAATTCTAAAAATTCAATTAGGAACAGATTAAAGACGATACATCTTCCCAATCAGGGAGGTATTAAAGTTTTGCTTTTTTTCTACTGAATTGTACTTGGTAAAAAATAAATAAAATAACATATAATAACTTAATTCACATATAACTAAAAGTAAACCATATGGAATCACAATCAGAGCCATGTTTCTGAGAACAGAGTTTACTCAAACAGGATAAATCGGGTAATCATTTGAAATGAACAAAAAACAAATATTTATACGCCTTACAGCCGTGAGGCGCTTTGTTAACAAATAGAGTTAGCAAATTATTACTGATCAGCAAAATAAAATTTCCGATATAGACGGGACTTGTAATATATGAGAATCCGGATAGTCAGTTAAAACAAATGTTCTAAGATTTATTTTCAAGCCATTATTTTAATTATACATAATCAAATTCAATATGAAATAGTCAATATATAAATTTATCAAATATATAATATGGTGCAGCCTAGCACCAAAAGATTTATTTACAAATCATTATTTCAATAAATAACGGAATACACTCTGGAGACTTAGCTCCTGAAATAGAGATTTGGAGAAAGATGACGTAAAAATTGAAATAGGAGAAAATAAAAATGAAATAATTTATAACAGAGAAAACAACCTGTCAACTATAGATGGTTATGGAATCGGAATGTTCAGAAAAGAAGAAAAACAGGAAGACACCAAGAATAATGGAAATATGAGGAGAAAGAGAGAAATGACATCAGAGCAGAGCAGAAATGGCATGGAGCAAGACTGGAGAAGAATTATGAACCATATAAGGGTTTTGGACAACATTATTAGCTTAACATTCTTCTAAATAAATATATGAAGAGAAATGTGTCCAATCGGATTCTCCGTTGTATATAGACTGAAAGAGCTCCTGTGAATATGAAAGCAGAAATACGAAATAAACTTCTCTCTCTCTCTCTCTCTCTCTCTCTCTCTCTCTCTCTCTCTCTCTCTCTCTCTCTCTCTCTCTCTCTCTCTCTCTCTCTCTCTCTCTCTCTCTCTCTCTCTCTCTCTCTCTCACACACACTTTTATTTTCAAATCCTCATGTAAAATAAAATTAAAAATTTCCTCGACAAACTAAAGGATAATTACTAAGGTTTACACCGCACTTTCTGATTTATTTAAGTTGAAAATATCCGCTGCGCAGATGATTCATACAAATTAACAACGCAGAGAAGCAAAATTCTAGGTCTGTGTTAGTTTGTTACAAAGCAAACATGACGAGCAAACATTCCACAATTCTACAAATATGACCTACTCCCCTGACAATGAAACTTAAATAACAAGAATTATACTAAATACACAGGAGTATCTACGAGCGATAAATTAGAATCAGCCTGACTAGATTATATTAAGTAAAGTAACAAACTTGGGGTATTAACTTCATCTGTATACAACTGGATGTACTTGATGGATTAAAAATGATAAGAATTGAGACCTAAGAGGAAAATTGTAGGTTTAAAAAAACCTTAAACTTATTGTAATTATTATACCTATATCGAACTTTTGTAAATAGAAAATATCTTTACATCGATTTATTTTATTTTTTTATGATGTTGAAATTTTTAATATATAATTACTTAAGAATAAAATACGTACGTATAACGCGTAAAATTTATGAATATAGAAGAAAAAGTTAAAGTTCAAAAAATTATATATCAATTATATTAGTCGTAAATATATGTAAATAAATGTTTATAGGATTTTTTTTTAATTCTTTTTATTTATTGATATTTACAACAGTACAAAATAATATACATCAAGTAAATAGGTTGAAAGTGAATACAGTGGCATGTAAACAACTTGTGAAGGACTACTCAATAGTAGCACTTCAATAAAAATGTGCAGTAAAAGGTCTCTAGGCAATCTCCTTTCAGACTGAATCACAACATAGTCATCTTTATGGATAAGTGTAAATGAGTCTTTTGTAATAATTGGGAGATGAATGAATGTTTGAAAAGCGTTTGTAAGTCTAGTAAAATGAGTCTTTTTAATTAATTGGGAGGTTGAAGTAGTCTGTAACGACCAGCAGTTTATAGAAATTTAACAAAATAAATTGCACACACACAAAAAAAAAAAAAAAAAAAAGGCTAGACTGTTTTATATTATTCGAAATTTTGGGAATATCTTGTTCAAGATGGATAAATTATTAGCTCTCTGAATCCCCATCCTACAAAAGAAATAATATTAATTATTACTTGGTATATTTAATATGAACATGGCTCTTAAAAAAGGAATCTTTAAGTGTAAAAGAGAAATTAGATTTCACTTAAAACAATTAAACTTTAATAATTTATTTATAGACTTGGTGAAAAAATATGCTAGTGGTCAAGCGTATATTTTTAAATTTACGTTTTTTTCTTGCATCAAATTACTAACTGTACATTAAATTAGGTTTAAGATCACAGTATTTCTCGGAAATTTTATAAAACTACATTGATTGTTTAACATGAATGTTTTCAACTCTTGGATTAAAAGCGGTGTTCCAAAAAAAATATATATTCGGTTATTATAGTAGAGTATTTTTTTTCAGTTTATATGCTCGAAAGATTTAAGGGAGATCGAAATCGACTTTAACTATGAAGATAAATGAAATCGATGAGAAGATTTTATTTTATTTTTACTAGGTTACAGTTATAAAGGGGCGTGTACATGTAATCTAAGGTAAAAGTTTCATAAAACAAATATTACAAAATAGAGAGTTGAAATAATAACCAGTGTATATAAAAATGGATATTAAGAAAAAAAAATATGCCTGATATAAACAAAATAAATAAAAAGTAAACTAAAGGATATAAATAAGGAAAGATTTTAGAAAAAAATATATACTTAAAAAAAAATAAAAGGTTTTGCAAGAATTAAAACTATAATAATGCTAAGTAAATATTTGTTGAATAATTTTTATCCTAATTGCTTTTCTTTTACATATGTATCTATCTATCTATATATATATTATTATATATTTTTTTTTTTTTATAACATGACATAGGCAAACAAATTTCAACCTTTTTATATGGTTTTTTTTTTTAATTATTATTTTAAATGTCGACATATAAGGGTCAAAAGTAACATCTATGTGCATGTATATATTTTGTATTATATAAGGTGTAAATTAAGTGGGTAGGCTTCACACACATTCTCTTTGTTAAATTTTATAATAAAGTCATGAAAGACACAATAGGGAGCAGGGTCTACAGCGCCTGAAATTACAGCTGACGTGAAAGGGAGAGAAAATCCGAGGCGGAAAAGCTGCGATGAAATCCAATAAATAACTTATCAGATAATAGAGGTTGGAGCAGTCCCTCTTAGCCTAGGAGGGGCTTAAAATTGCAGGACACTATTCCTAGGATAGTTAAAAAATAAATAAAAGTCAAACAATAATTAGTTATTTAAAAACATATAATACCAAAATTTTAAGTTTTTCATTATATATCATTCGTTATATATCAAATTATTCATGGTATTTAAAAATAATAATAATAGAAAATCCAAAAAATTATTTTTCAGATTCATCATGATCATTGACAGAATTTATGAGTTAACAGCTACCCTGTTAACAATATGTTTGTTTTTTTCTCGTTTAAGATTTACAGCATAAAATCTTTTAAATTACTGAATACAATAACAAAAACTCTCTTGTTTCTTGGGGCTGAACGTCCTTATGTAATCCAAAGACAGGAAGGTTTATCCTACAGGTTAAAATTAAGAACTACTCTAGCAAAAACTAGTCCGTCCCCCGTCCCCCATGAAATAAGTTTCTATCTGCCAAGGCCGGATTTGAACCAAGACCGATTAGGTTAAAAGAATGCTAAAGTGCTTGACACCGCAACACGACTTAAAAAAAATTATCTTTAATATATAATTAACTATATGGCTTCAGAAATTCTGATTCTAAAACACTTTCAACGTAAGATTAAAAAAATTCTAGAAAAACAAATAGAGTTTATCTCGTATAATTATTTATTTTTCAAAAAGACAACACAAAAAATTCTAATTGGGAAATTTGAAAGAACACTTGTCTGCCAGAGTACATGTGGCTGGGAGATTCTCTTTCTACATATACGTAACAGTATTTTTGCCTTTATTTTAGAGATGGCGACATGGGAATGTCATCGAATTGGAAAGAGGCATAAATAGGTCTCAGAGAAAGAAGAAACAAATAAAAAAAATACAGACTAAATAACAATGGTTATGTTTGATAGATACACCCACGATATATTAATAATAACGAAAGAAGATCTGACTGCTAGAAGATGATAGAAATGTTTTGTTTTTTTATGTCCGCTTTACAAAACTGACAAACCATGATCCGAAAGCATGATTTATAAATATGTATATGAAGAAGTTAACTTACGTTATTAGGTGTTTCAACATAACATAACACCATCCAAAAATTGTTCATTTACTAAATAAATAAGGACTTGAAGAAAATAAAGCATATTCATTATTTACACAAATATTCAAAACTAATTATCTGTTTTATTTATTGATGAATGTATAGGATAGAATTTATATGATATAAATTTATTTATAAGGTAAAAAAAAAAAAATGCCCTTTAAACGCAATTGAGATTTTTAATAGAAATCAATTTTAATTTGCGCTCATCAGTGGTAAAAAGGTCTGTAAACTCATTTTGTAAAGAAAATTCTTCAGTAGACAAAATCCACGGATGGTTAGAGGAAATTGTCCTCGGACCTGTATGTAGTATTTTCATGATAGATTACAATAATTTTAAGTTCAAAATTTCGGATTACTTGGGCTATTATCTAGGTTAATAATAGATAAAAATATTCAACTGTCGTTAATAACACCCGAAAATAATAAAATGTTAGGGAAGCCGAAATAAAAGAAGTAGAATTAGCAGGACATGAGTGAGAGAGTGAGAGAGAGTGAGAGACAGAGAGAGAGAGAGAGAGAGAGAGAGAGAGAGAGAGAGAGAGAGAGAGAGAGAGAGAGAGAGAGAGAGAGAGAGAGAGGAAGTAGTTGCACGGAGGTGTTGCAGAGATCGAAGTGGCGCGCGCGTGCGCTAGGAGCCAGCAACCACTTAGCCCCCCACACGGTCTCACTTACATATTAGTAAGGCTATTACTAAAGGGAGTAAATAATATATAAAAAATAAAATCTCTGTAAAAGATATTTTAGTATAATAATAACAATATAAATTATTCGCTTAAAAAAAAAAGAAGCATTATGAGTAACATTTAAAAGGTCCTAAAAGAATCACAGAAGGTAATTTAGAATCAATGCTGAAACATATCAAACCATAGAACAAAGAACAAAAGTAAAGGAAACGAAGACTGATGTTTTTAGGAAATTTATACAGAATGACCGCCGGCAGTCAAAACAGATCTTCAGAGTATCTTAGGGAAAAAATGTTAAAATCCGAGAAATTAAAAAAGATTTATAAATAACATTAAATCAGAAAAAAAGTTAAACTTAAGATTCCAAAAAGGGGGCAGGTATGAGGTGATTGGAAGATATGAATAAAAAGACATGGTGTAAACATTAAATAATATCAGAGGAAAAGAAAACAGAAAAATAATTAGAATTGGCATAAACAAAACAAAACAAAAAAAAATTATATTACTGATATTATGATGTCAGATAAATATCGATGAGAAAAGGGAGACTCATTTGTAATAAAAAAAAAAAAAAAAAACTTTAAAAATTGACGAGCTATATATATATATATATATATATATTTTTTATATTTTTTTATTTTTTGAAGAGAAAAGATTTGACCCCGGTTGGGATTCGACCCAAGGTCGGTCGGGATCGGAACCAGGGATCCTGACCATACCCCCGGGTCAAATCTTTCTCTTCAAAAAATAAAATAATATATTTTTCTCTTCAAATAATAATGAGTAAAATCAAGAAAAATTTACATATATTATATCATTATTTATATTTATATATATATATAGATCCGTATATATATTCATCCCCGATTGTACATCGCAATTGCGATGCCCGGGGTACGGATCAGTAAGAGAGAAGATTTCCCTGGTTCGGATACGAACTCGGTGGCCTAGTGAATAAGGCATAGAGAGGTGGAGACTTGGGTTCGAATCCCAACCGGGGTCAAATCGTTTCTCTTCAAAAAATAAAAATATATTTAAAAAATATATAATATCAAGATATATATATATATATATATATATATATATATATATATATATATATATATATAAATAAAATTATATACATATACATAATTTTTTTTTTTATTACAAATGATTTTCCTAATGGAATTAGGAATTCGAGACTTATGGTTTCGAGTGGGAATGGAGTTTACTATGAAAGAATTGGTATTTGGTTTGGGCTAAATCAGCAACATATGAAACGTTAAGGTCTTTATGGATAAGTTGATTCGTAACAAGGTAGTCCTTATGGAGCATAAGGATTTTTCGAAGGATTTCGGATTGTAAGGATTGAATACGAGAACAATTTTCATAACCTCGTAGAATACAGGATAAACTCTAAAAACTTAAAGCAACAATGTTTTTATATATTAATCAATAAGATCAACTTCCTAAACTTAAAACTATAGATTTTACGAATTCGTTCTAAGCGGCGAACATAATTATTATTATTATTTTTTTTTTCAAATAAAACAATTATGAAGAAATGTAAACCAAGCAAAATTAGACTTCTTTATAATCTGGTATGATGACTACAGGGATCGAAACGTAGGGACAAACTTTATTTTATTTTTTTACATTTATTGCGTAATTATTACAATCTGCCACAAATGTGGGCAATAAGTAATATATATGACTTATGATTACAATTACAAATTATGTACAGTTAAAAAATAAAAAATAAAACAATAATAATTGAAAAAAAAAAAACAGAACTATCCTATACAGAAATAATATACAATATACATAAATATATATATATATATATATATATATATATATATATATATATATATATAATAAAATAAAATAAAAATATTTTTTTAGAATAATGGATTCTACTAGCACACAAACCAGTAACGTGGCGGAAGAGAAGCACTAGGATCTCCTAGTGACCTGCTTAATCCCTCACATGGCGAAGGAGGAAACAGACAGTGATGTTCTCAGTCAGAGTGTAAATATGTATGAATGAATGAGAATTTATTTTATTTTGCATTATTACACTATTTTGATAATGATTATTTTTTAAATTTATTTTCCCATTTGTATAATAATTTTCAATTAATAATTATTAATACCCATTACGGTTCATAAATACAACAAGCAGTGGCAAAAAAAAATCATAAATGCAACAAATCAAGATATTTTAAAATTGGTAAATTGTTAAGAATAAAAATTAAATTGTGGTTAAATATCAAACTTTCCCAAAACAAAGTAACGAACTATTTAAAAGAAATTAACATTTATAAAAACTTGCAGTTTTTGACTAGTGAATAGGGCCTCAAACCAAATGCAGTGGTACACCTCATCATAAAATATGTAAATAAATAAATAAAATCAATAATATATTTATGGAATATTTACTTAATAATAGTTATTAATTATATTATTAGTAATAATTATTTGATTATCTTGTAAATAAGGCACGGATGTTAACTTAGATCCGTTACTATTATCGTCTCTAAGTGTGGCTGATTTTAATCAATAAATATGTTTAAAAATATTAATTTTTTATGTAAAAATAAAAATAATAATAAAGGAAATATTAATGTTTTTGAAGTAACGGCATAAAGGAACGGTTGAGGTGCTACTCACCTGAAAGATACGATTATCCCATTAAACGTGACCACTATATTCCGTTTATTAAAGAAATAAAATATTTAATAGCCCTGGATGAATTAAAGGGTTAGTGAAGTCCTTCTTCCTATGAGGAGAAAAAAAAAATGTCCCTTAATTATTTGAGAAATGCTGTGAACAGCCATTTGTGGGGGGAGGGTGAATTCTTCCCCCTCCTAAAATCTCCTCCACGGCCATTCCTGACTCATGGAACCGGCATTTAAAAACTAAATGGAGCTTTCCATTAATGTACTGCATATTTGTATTTATAAAAAGTTTACTTTAAAAATGGAAAATTAAAAAACTTATTGGTTTGAGTTACGTAAGATTCATCTAGAATTCTTTTCACTCTCCTCATCTTAATTTGAAGTCAAACTTAATCAAGCCCTTGAGCTGAGATACACATTATAGTATATACGGGTCAATGTAAATACGAACCTATGAATTATTTGCAACTTCTATCATATTTAGTTTTTTAGGAAACTAGTTTCAAATGTTAATAAAAAAAAAAAAAAAAATTGATAGACCAACCCTCTTAGATGCCGATTAATTGCAAGAATCATTTACATTACACTAAGCTGACCTATTCCATCTAGGATCCGTTCAATTCATCAAGTATCCAATTCTTCAAAAAATCCTAAATGCTCTATACTTGTGTAACAAAGAAACATATCCACAAAGACCTAAATGCTCTTGCATGTTGTTGGCTTAGCAAAAACCAGATCCTTTCATAGTAAACTCCATACTATTCAAATCCACTAGTCTAACAACTTGCTTCCCATCCTATTCCCGATAACACTGTTATGCGTCTGAAAAGATTATTGCCTCCGAAGCTTCTAATATAGAACATTTCTTGCTTTACAAGCAATTAACAAGTTATTGACAATGTTATCTCCAAATATACATAACTTTACATTGAATTATACAATTCATATGTTTGTTTTTATTTTATTAGAATACTAGTTTCAAATGCTAAACATTCACCTTCAGTTCTAAAACATACAAAATTTTCAACACATCAGTACTATGCTACATGAATTATATATACTAAAGTTTTAAAAAATGTAAGACAAGATGAAAATAACCATAAATTTAACCCTTTTCTTGGCATGGTATCCCTTGAGATACCATCCCTTTGTGAGTGTGTTTCACAAATTTCAGGCATATTCTGACGTATTTGTAGGTTCCATACCAATATTTCACTCCCACTGAGATACCCTTGAGTGATTGGGAACCTCAATCTTGGTTTAGTATCTCAGAAGATATCATTTATAATAAAAAAAAAAAAAAAAATTTGGTCAGAAGTATATCAAATAAAACAGTGATTATTTGATCTCCTTTAAAGGGATTTTACTAGGAATTTTCTTCTTTTCCTTTGTTTAAAAAAATTATCTTACCAAGAAAAGAGTTAATAAGGATCCGGGAGTAAGAATAAAAATCAAGTAAAAAATATCCTAAAATTAAATATTTATGAATCATTAGAAATAATAAAATCATCTAAAACCGATACAGATTTTTTTTTTTAATGACCAGATAAACATTTCCAATAGCTCCATTTTAAATTTGTTTCCAATAGGAACGGAAAAATCCAATGAGTCATAAGGGAAATCCCATAGTAAACCCCAAAAAATTTAACCTACCTGCCTTTTCCACGATGGATATATTTCAGATATCTGTTAGATCTCCACAGGTGAGTACTAATGTTTGATTTCTTGTTTATACATTTTTGAAAACTTTAGTATACATAATCCATGTAACATAATACTGATGTATGTTTAGCATTCGAAACTAGTTTTCTAATAAAATAATTCCAATAGAAGTGGCAATTAATTCATCAATCCTTTTTTGATTATATTGATCCAACTATACCATCATGCGTACCTCAAGCCATATTTTTGAATCATTATAACAATGTTTTTATAAAACGTATAATTAAATAAGGGTTTCGGTGTTTCACTTAACTGCTCAAGGAGAGTGAAATATGAGACAAATACATATCAATACATGTCAGAGCCTAGCATGGTATTAGCGATGAAATGAGTGGCGGAAGAAAGAGAAGAGGGGGGAGCCTTGAGGCAGGTAAGAACATGCTCTGCCACACTCAGATATTTATCACCTGAGAAAGTTTAATTACGACCCGGGGCATGGCTAATATACTAATTTATTGCTTCATGATATCAACCGTATTAAATTATGTTTACAGCATAACTAACAGCAACTAGCTAACTTTTGTTTCATTATAAGTTGAAACTTGCAGCTATTATTTTTACTGGAAAAGAGAGAGAAACTACAATTTTTTTTTTTTAAGCGTTGAAAGTTCCGAAACAAAAAGTATAAAGTGAAACAATAAATCAGATTAATAAGAAAAAGGTTACTCCGAGTCACTAAAAACAGATTTTATACAGCAATACTTTGTTGGTATAGACCAATAAAATTTAAAAAGTTTGAATTATGTTTGAATCAGTTGACTTTTGTAACCTAAAAGTGTTAGTATAATATATAATTATATAGTATACTGTCTAGTTTAAAAATACACTTTTTAGCAACCACTCCACAAATATTTTTTTATAATGTATTAACATAGTAAGATTGTTAGGGATACATTCCCATCATCAGAAATCGATTCACAATATTTTAAATAATAAATTTTCATGTTACTTTAACAATACACTCGGATTAAGGGGTTTAATCAAAATTTCATATAAAGGGCCTAATAGTAAATTTAACCAGGTTTTAGTTGAAAAAATGAAAGTTCAGATTGGAGAAATAGTGAAAAATGTGCCAAAAAAACCTTAGATTTCAAAACAGTAAGCGGTTTGAGGGTGCTGATATGGATATTTTATGGGACTTGATCAAAATTTAATATACAGGTCCTTATAGTAAATTTGACCGGCTTTCAGATAAAAAAAATATATTTTGGATTGTACAATTACTTTTGGAGTTATAGCCAAATAAATACCGAAAAACGTGTTTTCGCGAAGAAGCGCGACCCTAGTGAGAGTGCTGAAATGAGGGGTGTAGAGTGCATGAATTATGCGACTATTTTTGACTACACAGCTTCGTTAGGAGTAGTCAGAAGGTAAATATATTAAATGTCCCGGTCCCTGGGGGCACGGGAATCCCCTGTTTATGGTGGGGGAAGGGGAGAAGGTCCCATGTTTAGGTTTTTCGATTATATCTCAAAAACCGTGGACTCTAGAAAAATAAACTAGAGACAAAATTAGAGCTAATTAAATTCCCTATAAAATTGTTTCTATACACATTTGTCCAACTCTCAACGGTGTTCGAGATCTACGTTATTAAAAATCGATAATTACAGAGAAAAAATATTTTAACCTCACTTTTTGTCAAACATTTAATTCAATTGTCAGAGACGTATACATGAAATTAAAGTAAATTTAATGCTCTACAATTTTGTTTCCGATTATATTTCTGAGAAACAATTTTCGAAGGCACCAGAAGCAAATGTATGTCCGAACCGCTGCCCCCTTCTACTTCTCCCCGATATATCTCGAATAATCCTAAAAAAAAATTGAATAGAATAAATTATAGAGAATATTAGTATCTACAAGTTTTGTAACAATTTTGATTGACGTCCGAGGCATAGAAATCGATAATTTGAAAAAAAAACCCTGATTTTCGTGACCTTTGACCTTAAATATCTAATGAAGCTAACGTGCTGAGATCAGTAACTTTTTACCACATATTTAGAAGACCGAAACGAAGGTATATGCAAAAATTCATCTTCATTGCTTCCTTTTCGAGATTAGCTGTATAAAACTTCTTATCTGACTGGGCTAATATATTTCAACCTACCCTGCTAATAGCGTTCAATGTAATTTCATTCTAATTTAGTGAGTGCATTGTTAAACTAAAATGAAAATTTAATATTTTAAAATAATGCGAATTGCAGTCTGATGATGGGAATGTATCCCTAAACATGTTACTATGTGAATTAATAATAAAAGAACATTTCTTAAAAAATGCTATATAATTATAATTAATTGATTTTAGATATATCGATTTCTTCACAATGGTTTCTGCCAAATTTATTTATACCAGAAAAAAATATAAATATTTCTTATCTTTTTAAATGGTGAACGTTATGAAACATTAGGTCTTATACGAGTACGACTATAATCAAACAGATCTATAAGAAAAAAAGTTGCTTTCCAGTTATTTATATATAATTTTAGAAAAATATTTATAACAATACATCATTATTTTTAATATATTTTCAATACACCGAATACCTTGAAAAAGAGTTAATTATAACTAATAATTGAAGGGTTTGGTGGATGAAGGGGTTATGTCACAATTCTTTAAAAATACAATTTAGTTCATCGAATAGAGAATTTATGTGCAGAAGTGTTAGGTAGCAAAATCTGAATATTTCAAAACAACTATAAATAGACTTTAAAGAAGAATGAGGGGCCATGTAACATTTTCCTGCTAAAGAAAAAAAAAAAAATAAAATATAAATAAATAAATCGAAATAGTATTTTGTTACACAACCCCTTTATTCAATTATAAGTAACGTAAAGTAAGTTTTAAATATATGAGTTGTGAAAAATTGGCTAAGAAATGTTTTTTAATAAGTACTTGAAATATCTATTTTGGCACAAATGGCACTTTTTGAGGAAAAAAAAAATTCTTACAAAAAAAAATAAATAAAGAACTACAACAAAAAATCAGAAAGTTTAAAAAATCACATGATAAATAAAGACAAAATAAAACTAATAATAAAATAAATTAAAGTTAGTGATACAAGATATATTATATTAAAAAATAAATATTTTTGGTACATAGAATAGACATGCGTGGCGACTCAATTTAAAATTTAAAATCGGGGTTAAATAATTTTGATTTTTTATAATTATATTCCCTAATACGTAATCTTTAAATATTATTTGAGTAGAATATATAACGTTAATGTTTAAATAAAATTTGAACTTGTGTATTTCATTATATTTAACTTTGGTTCTCTTTGTCAAATAACAACTGATATACGGTCCTCATTGACCTCAGGCATCCTAGCCTACGGGTTAGGAAATATGAAACGTTTAGGATCGGATGAAACGTTTTGACGATAAAAGTGATCGAAGCAAAGTTTAGTATGAACTGTTTCAGCAAATAGCAGTCTCTTTTGTCTCTGTGCCGCCTGATATAAACTTGACAATAAAAATGACAGCCTATGTCGTGAGAAGTTTTTAAAACCCAATATGTTTCTGCCAAGAGAAGAGAGGAAACTTTTTTACAGAATCGCTGACTCTCTCAACAATCCGCTAAGTGAGCTTCATTTTTTTCTTATTTAACCCAACAGAATACCAAAAGTTTTCAAACAGTCAATAAATTATTGTTAGAAAGGTAAAAACTATATTTAAAAAAAAAAAACTTAGGAATGTATTGAGATTATTTAAATATTAAAAATTAGATACAGAAATCAAAGTACAATATTTATGAGAACACGACAATGACTTGACTAAAATTTAAAATTTCCTAAAGAAATCCCATTTCATGAAAATTTTAACCACCAATGGGTATTTCTTTGTACCTATTCAACAAAACCAAACTTTAGTAAACACAATATATATTATATTTATTTGCTTCATTCTTTCTTACATGGGCCTTCCCTATCGGAAGTATTAATCAACACTTCCCGGGATGACTGGTCCTACTTTAGGCGTCCTTTTCATCTTTTAAGGTCTTATGGAGTCCAATCAGTGACAATGTTTGACCAAATATTTCTTTCACACCCAATAAAATGCCCAGCCCATTTCCACTTGTTCAGTCTTATCCGCCTGAGTGTATGTGCCAGCCCTGTTTCTTTCTTGATCTTGACAGTCCTCACCCTGCCACTTTCACCTTTTGTCAGTGACCACACTTGATATCCATAGGTAACCGCTGGGATTATACTACTGCCGAAGACCTGTCTTTTTGTCCCATACTTATATTTTCTCTCATAATATGCCTGAAGGACCAAATATTGTTACAACCTAGTACCATTCTTGTTTGGAATTCCCTCGTTCCTCAATATGCAAAGGAAATGATCTGATTCAGATAGATATACTTCTCTACATATTCCAAACTGTGGTTGTTTAGTTTGATGGTACGGTAAAAACCATTTCTTCGCATACATTTAGAATATGCTTGAGCATTTCCAACAATTTTTGTAAGTCTTTGGTAAACAGCACGTCATCTACAGCACGTAAGTTGCTTAGTCATTAACCATTTATTTTGATTACTACGTTTTACCAAACAAGCCAGAATACCGTCTCCAACATGCGAACAAAAAAAGTGGGGATAATGGATCTCCTTGCCGCACATCCTTCTCACACTAAAACTTTTTCTCTTCTTTTCTGTCATGATCTATGCCCACATTTCTTTATAAAATTTTTTAATTATTTTTAAGTACATTTTCTCTATTTCTATTTTCCTAAGGGTTTTAAATATCTCTACATGTAAAATGCTGATAAACGCCCAATTACAGTCAAGAAAACAAAGATATAGAGAGAAGTTAAATTCATTTGCTTTTCTCGATAATCTGATTTACAGTCTGGATGTGGTCTACAGTCGAAAAAACTTTTCTAAATCCTGCTTGTTCTTCGTAAACACATTCCATAATTCTTAGGTGAGCCGTTTGATGGCACTGTTAAAACGTTTACCAAAGTTGAACAAAGGGAGATAAATCTTTATTTTATATCAAGCTTATTACACTTTTTGTAAAGCAGAATTTTATTTTGTAATTTTTTATTGGTTAGGAAATTCTTCTAGCTTTAGAATTAAATTAAACGATTCTATCTTCCTTAATTAGAGCAATTTCAATAATGTTCATAATAGATTAAAAACATTTGTGTCCACAAACGTTGTCCTGGACTCCAGAAGTGTGGGGTCCCTGGAGAACATTGCGCCAGTGTGTGCCGGGGGATGGATGGTAGCCTAACCCCAACGGACTGAAGGAAATTAGCTCTTGCCCTGAACCTAAATGTACTTCTCTCCCTCTCCCTTAACTTAATTACGCTTCTTTCTGTTTATTGCTCCGGGGCTAATCACCTTGGATATTACTGTATTGATTTTTGTATTTCCGGCCCTCTATTGAGTCTAACTAGCGTCTGCTCCGAGCTTAAAAACCTTAAACATTATGATGACCTTAAACTAAATCAGATGGCAGATGCTGTACAATAAACTCTTCTTATTAAGAGACACTATCAAGATTATAAATAAATAGATCATTATGTTTTGAACTATATAACTGCAAAGTATATTTTGAACAGTTAGTAATAAGTTTCAGTCAGTTCCTAATGGACACTAGTTTTTTTATATATATTTTTTTTTTAAACTTTGAAATGGTTTTCTCAATTATCTATTAACTTTAAAGTTTTTAAACTGTTATCAAGAATGGCTACAACCTTCCAAAGTTTCAAATTTCATGCAGCTCTTCTGTAAAGTTTTGTGTTCTTTCAAATTTTATACATAAACTTTTTATTCTGACTAAAAAAAAATAATAAAAAAGTGAACTGTATTTTTATTCCCTTGCCTAATGCACCCCACAGGGAGCAGTGCTATAACATATATAAAATTAGCAATAATTTTGAAACAATTTTTTTCATAAATTTAGACGCCTACGGAAAATCTAGGAGAAAATAGTTTGAACCGCGGATGCAATAGAGGAATTGCATCCTATGGACATTAATTTTTACTACCACTTAATATAGTAAACTTGTATTTTAGTTTTTTATTTATTTGTTTATTCTTATTAATTTTATTTATTCTATATATTTTGAAGTTGCTTTTTATCGAAATTGGGAATTAATACTATTATTTTTAATGTTTAAATTTATTGCTATATTCACACCTGTCTTTGACTAAAATCAGTGAATATGCTAATAATAAAATAAAGTAATAAAATCGTTGTCACTATATAAAACTAACGAATGTGGAAAAACTCATTTTTCTTATTTGGTTCGTTTAACGTTGTTTGTTGCAAATTTTCGATCTCATCAACACCAAAAGAGCTAGACCGGGTCAAAATGTAGCATTTTTTGAAGGTGAAAAAAAAACTATAGACACTAGCCTAAAGAAATAACATACCCATGTCAAAATATTCTTATTTTTTAATTCGACATCCGAAAAACCTTGAAGTCCTTACTCAAGGAATAAACATACCATTACGTTCATAGTGATCGCATTCACTGAATGTTCACACAATCAGAACTATCAAAGCCAGGAAAATTTCGAAACTTTTTTTTTTTAATTCAAGAACAGTTATGAGACCTATTTGGACACACGGAGTTGAGCTCTGGGGATCAACTAAACCTTCTCGTATCCAATCCTTACAATCCAATATTCTTAATGCTCCTTACTTTGTTGCAAATAAACTTATCCATAAAGATCTTAATGTCCCATACCTATGGCTGATTTAGCCCAAACCAGATACCTATCCTTCCATAGTAAGCTCCATAACCACTCCAATCCACAAGCCTCCCAACTTGCTTCCTATTCCATTCCTGATAATCCTCCGAGGCGTCTGAAAAGAAGATGACCTAGAGAACTTTTAGAGTAGAATTTATTGAAGTGCTACTAGTGAGTAAGTCTTCACATGTTATTTACATACCATTGTATTCACTTTCAACACATTTACTTGTTGTATATATTTTGTACAGTCGTAAATTTCAATAAATTTATAAAAAATAAATAAAAATAAAAATAAAATATAAAGAATGAATAGAGCAGGTAGAATCCTAAAATCCAAGATACAGGACAGCAGAAACATGAGATATACTAGCTGACGCAAACCCAATCACGACCCCACGCGACTAGTTATCGGAGACCAATTAACTGGGAGGTCTGGCAAAGAGTAATAAACCGCCAGTTCAACATATCCGATAAATGGACTATTTAAACCGCCCAAATGACAGTCAGGCATAAATCACCTTCCCGGGCTGAAATATCGATTATGCCAGGGATGGCAGGTCGATTTATTGGTTCAATATCGATACCTATCTCACGCCTGTCACTGATTATCAATCTCGTTACTAAGAGGAAGATAGGTAATATAATTCAATTCCTGACAGTGATTGAGCAGTCCATCATAGTAAATATATAATTTAAAGATCATAGATAATCGTTCCGAAATTTTCACGAAAAGACCACAAAAACCACCTAAATTGTTTTATTTGCAAGAGCTTAATATAATATCCATACATATCCCAAGGCTTATAATGATAGTAATTTAAAGAGAGATTATTGTATGAATGGATCCATTATTGTTCACTTTGCTCATTCCCTATTCTAGAAGCACCTCGTAATATTTTTTCAATGAAACATAAAAAATATTTTTAATCTACCCTGAGGATGGCCACCAATATTGTGGACGGAAAATATAATAATAAAGGTTTTTTAACCCAATATATCTAAATTTTTCTTTAGTTAAAGAAAGTTATAAGATAGATGATGTGGATTTATAATATAATAAGGCTTTATTGACATATTTACAATTACCTTTACAAAATCATTCAGAATACATGTGCCGGTCAAGAAAGTGGATTTATATTTCATAAGAAGTTTTATGTTAGAAATAATCAAATGAATAGGAACTAAACAAAATACAAAAGTGAAGTTCAACAACTGACATGAGACTGGATACTATTTAGTTTTTCAAACGATTAATAGTTTTTTCCCGCTAATTTTAGAAACAAATCTAAATAAGATTAAATCAAAGTTGTGGCCATGTAGTTTATAAGAGTATTAGGGTGTCCATGTAATTTTTCGTGGAATCGTTTGTAGTAGTAGGTATGTACTTCTTTTATAACTGTTGGTATGCGTAGATTAGTATATAAAGTTATGTTGCTTACGTACCATGGTGCGTTTGTGATTATCCTGAATGTTTTTGCAGGGAAAATTTGGTGTTTGTTATTATGTGTCTTTTTAGCTGTGCCGTATATCTGAGAAGCGTATGTCTAAATAGGATTCAGTAAGTGTAAGTGTTAATTATTTAGTTAAGTTGTAGAGTTGAACGTTTGGAAAGGAGTGAATATAAAAGTCTTAGTCTTTGGTTAAGCGTTATACTTTTTTTCTCTATATAATATCTTTCCTTACAGTTTAAAAATAACTTACAAAACCTGTAAATGAAATAGCTTATATTTTGAACTTTTTACGTTTTGAGAACTGATTAAGAACGTTCAACTTTTGAAATAAGTCTTAGAATTAAGTAAATACGAATATAAATGGCACACATAATCAAATTCTAGCTTTAAAGTTTTTTGAAAATTTATTAACATTAGTGAATTTTTTTTTTTTTTTTTTTTTTTTTTTTTTTTTTTTTTTTTTTTTTTTTTTTTTTTTTTTTTTTTTTTTTTTTTTTTTTTTTTTTTTTTTTTTTTTTTTGTACAGCAAGAAGATTAGTAATCCACTCTTTGATAAAAAAAAAGTTGAATAAACCAATAAATTTTCTAAAAACAAGTATTTATTCGGCGTAGGCATATATTTGTATTACTCGATTACAGAATATATTTAATACTTTACGTTAGGTATTTGATCTAGTATAAATTATAAGCTGGGAATTCGACAGTAATGGGGACCCACAAAATGAATCTTGACCTTCCCACCCTGGCTAGAATAGGTTGGTAATCTGTAGGATAACCCGTCCTTCCTCATCTAGTTGAGTACAGAAGGACGTGTTAGGCCTCAATAAACCAAACCAACAAAAAACAAACAATATTATGAGGTATTAGCTACACGAATAGGTGACAGAATTGTAAAACTTTATATATATTGAATAGAATACAATAATAGTCATTTTATTCTTTACTTTAAAAAAAAATATCTTATTTTTTGTATCATTTTCGTTATATAAAATAATCATGCTTTTTTTCAAATAAGAATCTATTATGTTATATCCAAATAATGACTTTTTCAAACTTTTACAGCTTTTTTTATGGACTTTTTATAAATTACAATCTGCTATTCTTGGAGACTATTAAAGGAAAGGCAACATTTAAGTTCGGTATCGCTACAACTCTAATCTAACGCAATCCTCTGGGGCGGATAGTTACTAGGTCCCACCCAATTCGGGGACTAATGGGCGGTTTTACCCTGGCTTACCGCATTTAGTATATTCACCCCTTATTTTGCATTCACACACCATAGCCATATTTAAGTAAATTATAAGACTTTCTGTCTCTCTCACTCTCTCTCTCTCTCTCTCTCTCTCTCTCTATATATATATATATATATATATATATATATATATATATATATATATTCACACATAAATACTAATTAAAATAAAGGAATTTAAACGAAACTCACTTCATTGGAATTATAATCTATAAGACCCTTTCAGAAAATTAAAGAAATATGACAAAAAAGAGAAACACTTTTGTTAGAAGACAGTAAACACCACTGAAGAGGCAAAAAAATAAAAGGTAAGAAACAAGGGAAAAAGAAAAAACCCAAAAGAAGGGGAGAAGTTGAAATAGCCTCCAAGTTGGGGGCCTCGAGGGACACACGTGATCCTGACAAAAAACATAACTGATGGCGCTCAGAGGAGGTAGAGTACGCGTTGGTATAATGAACAAACAAAACAGGGAATATTATAGTATATAGTATTCAAACAATTATGAATATTTTAATATAAACATAAATTATACTAGACATGTCTTATTTGTATTCCATCGTTTATTACCTTAATGGTGAGAAGGATGTAAAAACATTAATTAATTTTTAGGAATACCTATAGCACATATTTATCGTAAACCAAATAAATATTTTATTTAATTTTTTAATTATATTTACATTCACATGTGTATTATTTTGACACGAAATTAATTTTTGATATTAAGAGGGAAAAAAAAAATGACACATCTAGACTTCATATAAAAGACTCCACGACAAACTCCACGGACATATCACCAATTTAATACAAAGTATGGCCTCCATAAGCTTGCCAGATAATACCCTAAAGAGACTAAAAAGGAGTAGGTTGAGAGATCTACTCCGTTAAAACTGATTGAATATCATGTTTCGTATTAGGAGCAAGTACCGCTGAGTACTGTCTGCCAATGCCTGACGTGCCAATTATCTTGTATACTACAATCATCACATCTGCTTGTTGTCACATTAAAAGTGACAGGTGTGGATTTTAAAATTTAAAAAAAAAATATGTAATGGTATATATAAATATATAGGAAATGGAATGATAGAAGGAGGAAGGGAAACGAGAAAAGTGAACTGATATTTTAATTATTTGAACGGAACGAGAACGAGAAATTAATGCAATGCCAAGAGAAACAAATGCGATTGAAAGCTCGAGCAAAGTGAAAAATAAGCGCCTGGGCAAACACGAACTCATTCTTTCGGCTAATAAAAATAATAGGAAGAGTTTTCATAGCTATTTTCCGGTTTTCAATTTTTTTTTTCCTGCTCAGAAACATAATTAATTTCAAGTCTTTAAAGCTAATATGCCGGATACGTAGATAAATATGCGATAACTTACATTAAAAAAAAAGAACAACGGAATTTTTAAAATACATATTTGTTTAATACTAAGGTAATAGAACCTGACAAAGTATACATCATACATATTACACTGAGAAGACAGATATCTGACCTGACAATCAAGATAAAAGCTCCAATGAAATGTGATGAAAAAGTTAAAGGAAAGGAACCGTCCAATCAGCAGCCTTTTCTATATCGACAGGTAGAGCTCCGACATCTTCCACTCTCTCAGCTTATCCGACGAATTATATGGAGTGGCCGAAACACGGTCTAAAAATAACTTTATAGTCTCACAAACTTTGTTCGATATAAAATATTTTTTAATAAAAATATTAGAGATCTCCAAACTGATATATTAAATTTATTATAATATTTTAATTCAGTTCTATTCTGAGATGGAGTAGCAGTTTAAAATAATCAAAGCGTCAAAAGTCCGTAGAACTGAAAAAGTTATAAAAATAAAAAATAGTTTTAAGTCTTCAAAATAGTTCAATCATAAAGGGAAGATAATTCATAACAAAAATAAGCTATTTTTCATGTCCTCATAAAAAACAGCTCTTTATATACTTTAGATTATACTAACTCTCCTTCTCTCTCAGTTAACTTTATATATTATAATAAATCAGAGATAAATCAGAGATTGATCACTTCTTAATCAATGGATTAGGCAGTTAAACATCTATACAACCAATTATTCAAATATATATATGTGTAAGTAATAGGATATTTAATTTATGTTTATATCATAATAATTTTTTTATAAAAGAATTATAATTTGTTTTGTAAAAAAATATATAACTGGTTAGAAAATTCAACAGACTTGCTACAAACAATCATAAGAGCCAGTCCTATTTTATGATTTATAGACAAATTACAATTGGTGCTACCTCATATTTGCAGCAAACCCTTCAATTGTTGCGCCATGTTTATGAATGGTTGCTAGTTGAAGTTTTATCCGTAAAATAAATTTTAATAAATAATGTGTCATGTCTTTATGAAAATTTAGCAGCTAGACATCGTTGCTCTGAATATGAAGCTCTAATAAAAAAACAGTGGAGATTTGTGGGATTCAAGACCTCGTGGTTGAAATTGAATCATTCTAATATGATAACTTAATAAATTTTGTCCATCTCTAAAACCATGGAAAAGACAAGTTACGTAATAAGCCTTCAAATGATCGAGTGAAAATTGCACTAATATAATATATATATATATATATATATATATATATATATATATATATATATATATATATATATATATATATATATATATATATATACACACACACACACACACACACACACACACACACACACATATATATTTTTTTTTTTTTTTTTAAATACTAACTATTAAGTAACACATACAAGAGGTAAATTTTTAACATACAGATGAGAATATATGACAACACAGATATTATTTTTGTTCAATTATTTACTTATATTGGGTTGTTTCACATGAAATGTCCGTTTTCAAGGTAAAGGGATTTTAGTAAAAATACAATATGAAAACAATATAATTTTATTCGAAGTATTTACCTTCTTTTTCTACACATTTTTCCCAACGTGACAACAACTTTTTTATCCCGGATTTGAAAAACTCTGAGCTTTGAAGTGAAACAAAATCTGAAAACGCACTTTTGATTTCAGCATCATTAGTTGGAGGTCTTCCTCGGGGCTGGTTTTCCAAGTTGGTATCCCCAGTCGAAAACTTAGCAAACCAACGGCGAATGGTTCGTTCATTTACACTCCCTTCCCCAAACGCCTTACAGATGTTTCTAGCAGCCTCAGCTGCCGAACGACCTGGTTTAAACTCATAAAAAAATATTACACGAAAATCGCGTGTTTCCATGTTCATATTTGAAGGTATACTAAACAGTGTGTAATTGATTGGGAAGCTAATGTTTATAAAAGAAAAGTAGAGGATTAGTAACTGCTTGATTATGATATGTGAACTTTGGAAGTAAACAACAGAGACTCGCAAAATCCTCTATGTATTTCAAATATTATAAAATCGGACATTTCATGTGAAACAACCCAATACATGTCACCTAGTTAATAAAGAAATCTCAATTTTCTTCGTCAGTAACTATTCTATTAAGCATGAGAAGCTTCTTGAAGTACTTGGGAGAAGCATATTTTCGTAAACAGCAAATCTGAGTTCAATGGGTGAAGTGATAAGTTTAATCATATTTATTATTTTTTTTGAATTTTTTAGGGTTTTAGCGAGTCAGTTTTATTTTTAATGTAAATATCATCAATAAAAATATCACATCGAATATTGACAATAAACTTCAAAATTTAATATTTGCTAAGCATCTTAGATTACAATGTATTCATGTTCTGCTTGAAAGATGAGATGAAACAAAAGAAACTCGGGACAAAGGAAGGTACGATTAAAACAAAACTTTCAGTTTTAAACAAAGACGACTTCATCGCAGTAACAATATTAAATAGAATAAATTGAATAAAGAAATAAGAACGGAATTCTAATCAAAAGAAAAGTATTGTTTCCATTAAAAAAAAAAAAAAAAAAAAAAAAAAATGGTTTTCAATGGCCTCATGGAACAATAAAAGATTATCGGGAGAAAAAAAATGAAAAATGAATAATAATGAATAAATTTCTAATATTTATTAAATGGATTTTCGGGCGGTATATGATAAATTCAAGTGGAAATTTTTAATACTAGCCTTTTTCGACATTTCGATAAATATTAGACATATATATATATATATATATATATATATATATATATATATATATATATATATATATATATATAAATAAAGATTACTCGATCACACATAAGACTGGGTTATTTCATCCGGCAGTAATGATCAAATAACACCAAATCAGATCTTCCCAGGAAATTACGTTTACCACCTCCACCAAGGCATGAGAAATATTTTTCTGATAGCAATAAGGTGTAGGATATCTCAATTGATATGGATCTTCGTATAAATCGAAGAATAAAGAACTTGCTCATAGAACGATCTCTTAATGATAAATCTTAAATGAGAAAGATAAAGCATATTTTATTTACATTTGCTATAGAGGGGAAAATTACAAATCGTATTTCCACCAGAAAACGCAATAACACAAACATTTCCATCAAGGTCACCTGTGGTGTAGTGGTTAGCATAGCAACCTACTAAACCCAAGATCGCGGGTTCGCAGCCCGGCAGATGACCTTAGGATTTTTTAAAGGGAGTAAAAAATCCTTAGCTATGCCGTCCTTCGGAAGGGACGTAAAATGGGGGTCCCGAGCCTGGGCGATGTCAGGTACTCGTTAAAGATCCCTGTCCTAATTATACCTGGATAGGCAAAATTTAGGAATCCCACCGTAGCATCGTCCGATTAGCCATAGCAGCATAAAGTGACGTTAAACGAAATAAACAAACAACATTTCCATCTTCACGTTTAAATACTGACATGCTAAAATTTGTATCCAATTGAATTTTTTTTCTTTTTTTATCATCAAGATCATTCTTTTTCATGAATTTTCGTTCTCATATACGTTAACCATGGCAAACAAAAGGTATAAGGATTATAAAAAAAGTAATTAAATACAAGCAAACAGTATTTAAAAAAATCACAAAACAATTTGAAATTTACGAAATTTTAAGTAATAAGGTTTGTATCAGCCCTGGAATTTTAATACGCCTTTTTTTACGATGAGGCGTAGATCTAATGTGATTTTGAATAAACGTTGGAAAATATGCCCCTTCTAATGGCTAAATGTGATAAATAAAATGAATACCTAAAAAAAGTAATATATATTTTCTGTAGTAAGAATATATTAATTTTCTTGTTTTCCAAAATTTTTTTTTTTTTGGCTTAATTAATTATATTTACAAACGTCAACACATAAAAAGCTATTCTTTTTCGAAAAAATATATTATTTTTTTTATACAATCAAATGCCAGTAGACAATTGATAGTGAGGGAGCTCATATATCCAGTAATTTTTAGTACTTATTTAAAATTATTATTCTGAAAGCGGGATTATAGAATTGAGTTTAAAGAATATTATTAACACCACGCCAAAATACATGCCATTCAAAAATTGTATTATAACCATGGAACACTGTTTATAAGGGATGTAAAAATTCTAACTGTGGGATATATTTACCAGGAGTGTTCTTAGTACAGACGTAAAATATATGGTGTATCAGATACCTTAAGCATAAAAAGATAACGAAAGCTATTGACAAAACTACAAATTTTATAAATAAATTATTTTAACATAAATAACAGTAATGCTAATGCGATTAAAATGTATAAAATGTGTATTTTTTTTTCTTTCTGGTGGCAAACTTTAAATATTCTCCACCGTTCGTTGTTTACCTGTGAAATAAAAATATATGAATTTCGTAAGTAAAATAATGATGTTATTAATGGGTATTAATTAGTAATTATTGTTCTAGAGTGCCGTTACAATGAAATTATGAAGATGAGGACGATCATAATAATGAGAGAATAGAGAATCGTAGCACGTGTACTGGTAGTATTATAAGAAACGCTTCACAGTTAGGTTATTATCTGGGTAGTGGAATCCGTCTGACTGCCGGAGATGAACACTAACTATGCTACTAAAATGTTAATGAATTTGCAGTGCATAAATTTAAGCTAGACTTAAGAATAGGTGGCAGTTTGAAATAATAAGTTAAAACATATGTTCCATTAAACCATAGAGTAAACTAATAAAAACATATGGAAATTCTTGGTATTCGATGACAAATTATGTTAAACTAGCATACACCGTCGCTCTCATAAATAAAGAACTTAGATTATTTTAACTAATAATTGAATTTAATTTGTTTATCGATACAAATTTCGCATTGAAGTAATTTTTATGCATAGCAGTAATTTTTAATCTGGTTAAACTTGCACTAGTTAGGCGTTTGAAGAGCACGTAAAAGCATGATTAGACATCCAATTCGGTAGAAATAATTTTATCGATCCATTTTGTTGGATATTGGCAAACCTTGTCTCAGGCAATCAAGACTATACATTTTAATAATAAAAGTTATTGTTATAAACCTTCCTAGAACTATGAAGATGTTGTAATTAAAATTTGGTACAGATGGGTTGAATAGTATTATCATTACAAACTCTGTTGCAAAATGGCCACATATCGGTTGATTTGTAAACTGCAATGGGATCCACATGTCACTTCATATATTCATAGTTTTTATTAATATCAATTAAATTGAAAATAAGTAAATTTTATCATAAATGTCTAGCTTTATACAACACCGTATCTTTGTAACCACTCTCGAATGGGGCTCACCACCTATTAGTGGATTATCAAACTTCACTGCGCACCACATATTTATCGCTTTTTTATGGCAACGCAATTTAAAATCTTTAAATTTTATTTTCGCTAAACCTTTCTTGAACCATGAAAGTGATGTAGTTAAAATTTGGTACCGATTGGTTCAGTAGTTTTCGCGGTTATTGATCACAAAAGAAAAATGTCCTGTCCTTTTATATAATAGTAGAAATTAGGTGGGTTATACTTTATCATGTATTTATTGTTTATTTCAGTACTAAAACTGAAGCATCTCTTTTAATAGATCACATTCTACTTACTACTATTATTTTATTAAACACGGACGTTCAACCAGTTTTAGATTAATAATATATTTTATAACCATATAATAATAAAAATAATAATAATAATAATAATAATAAAAAAACATTTTATAATGATCAAAGTAAAAAATAACTAAATATAAATTTAGCCTAACAAAGATTTGATGGTTAGCCTTGATAAAAAAGAAAACACGAATAAATATTTAATTAAAGGAGTGGTTGGGTGGAAGCCTTTTGATTCCAGGAAGTGAAATTGGAAGCCCAGCCCATTCCAATAACAGCCAAATGTAAGGACTCTTCCAGAATAAATAGCCGGTTGGTAATAAAGTAGGTCTGAGGCAATTTACCTGCGCCTTACCGCCCCGCCAATACTCAACACGCACAGCATTCCTGCTATCAGGGGTCGGCTATTCAATACTTCACAGGCGTTTATTGAGAAGTTTATTAAGACAATTACAGAACATTTTTATTAGTTATGTTAAATTAATATGCATAGTAGTGTGTATATATATATACACACACAGACACACGAACAAGTCATCAGCTGTGTTACTAAGGTTGATCAATACAATCCAACCCTAACTTCAAAAATATTTTTGCAGAAGAATATTTAAAGTATAATAAAAATCAAAACGTAAAAGGTCCATCCAAGAAAAAGACTTACTGTTATAGAAATGAACTGCCGGCAACCTCTTGAAGATATCTAAAAGTTTAAAAAAAAAAAAAATAATAAGCTCTTCCTCTGTGGATCTGGTCTTTCCTTGGATCTTCGAACTTTTTTTTATAAAAAAACAAGCAATGATAACTAGTATTATAAGTGATATAAAAAATAATGATAACGTAACAAACAAATAACAGAGACACAGAATATTACACGGATTAGTTTTGATATTGAAAAATAAGATGAAATGGAAAATACTGTAGATGCGGAAAAGAATCTTTTATTAGATCAAGAAGATATAGGGTAAGGAAAATGACGAATATATGATAGGGAGTGGCATACTAGGAAATGGGTCTTATACAAGAAAAAAGTTGCAAACAGATCAAAGTACATTTTCGTAGAAGCACAGACTGCTTTGTATCATCAAATACAGAATAGATATGAACATTTTTTCCTCATTCAAAGTTATTTACATACTCTTTAAATATTTATTTTTATTAAATTCAACCAGATAAGCATGAAAAATATGAATATTTAACTATTGAATGAACACTATGATGGTATTTAAAACTGTTAACGATCTCAAATAATTAGAATTTATTTTCATTTATCGATCTAAATTGTTTATAACTATTATTAATATTCCGTAATTCATTACATATGTTTTCATAGAAAGTTGAGCCATATAAACTTTTTAAATCTATTTTCATATTCATATCAGTGAAATACACAATACGACTTATCTTAAATAATTAGGTACTTGGTATATCCTCTGACGTGAGTAATTTTCATTGGAGCTAAAATCTTGTTTTTCACTGGTTACAAACTAAGATAAAGAACTAGAAGTATATAAGTGAAGTAAAAGAAGAAAAAACAAGTAAAATTTCAATTAAAGTTTAAGAGATGAGAATTAATTTTTTTCCGAGTCTACAAGGTCTTACCAAAAAGTTTAATAATGTAGTCACCAGCAAACATCAATTTCTAGGTTTTTTTTTTTTTTCTTCAAGAAAATCGTACTTTTGGATTATAAAATATACTATATAAATTCTAGTTAAGTAATTAAAATTTCTTTTAATTACAATTTTAAATCCACTCGTATATTAGCAGTGGATAAACGGAAGCAAAGCTCCGTTCCAACGGCAAAGTTCCGACTGACTGAACTGAAGCAAGACCTTAGAAATGATACATACTTTAAAGTGGGTACCAGCCCCTTCATTCGATTCAGAAAAAAACACGGAGGTTGAGCGTGGATGCTGACTACATCAAATGCTTCTCGAACTGTTGGAGAAACTGTACTTAAACAATAAAACCAAATCCTATGTAAAAATCATAATGGTCTTCACTGTAAAGGTTTTAAACATCTACTAGTTTTTTAAGTAATATGATTAAAATTTAGTTCGAATGATGCTAAAATGAACAAATAATCTGTGGAAAAGATGTTTCTATCGTAACTGAAGTTGAACCTAATTATAAACATAGTAATTATATTGTTTCATCTCTGTAGAAAGAGTTGAGAGATACTTCGCTCAAATTAGCTACAAGTGAATTTCCAAGTTTCAAGGTGAGACGAAACAACCTTCGCAACGGAAAGGTATGAATTTGAGAAGTATGCTAATAGAAAGAGTCCTTCAACAAACTGATAATTAACCAACTAGAGCAAAATGGCTTCTTTCGGTAGTCGAGAAAAAAAATTTAAAACGAATTCTTTCCAAAAAGGAAAATGAAATGATTTCAAAGTACTTGAAAAAACAACAACTGTATTTCTATTTTTAACCCCCACTACCTAAGGCTGAGAAATTAGAAAAACCTTACTATCGCTTAAAAAAATCAGTTATATGATCAGAGAAAAACGGAAAAGCAAAGAGAGGCAAAAAAATTTTTAAGCTTAAAATATTAATACAATATATTTTTAATGGACCAAAATAATATTTATAAAAATAAAGTCACTTTCTCCTGATCAATTGAATAATTGTATTTTGTATTTAGGAATCTTCATGAATTCTAAAGGCGAAGAGATTGATTCGCACTGGAGTGATGACGTTGGAAAACTGCATCAATCAACAACAGCTGAAAAATGCTAACCGGATCAATTTTAATAATGACTCGCGATATGTCTGCTTGATTTATCGTGGCCAGTCCAGCACGCCAACCAGGGCCAAACTCAAATATACCGCAATAATTTAAACTAGAAAATTATTGTGTGAAAAACATATATTATAAATACTAGCAAAACATGTATATGAATTTCGCCATATGTTTAGGAAGGTAAAAAAATTATTACCACTAGTGCATCCATTAAATTATCTTCTGTTTATTTATCCACATTGTAAATACGTCGATAAGTAAAGTTGCTGACAACGAACGTAGTACCAGGTCTAATAGACATGAGGGGAGGGGGTAGCCCTCAACAGTACTTCCTGGCTTGGATCAAAATAAAACAAATCAATTTTTTGAGCAGATCTCTAATCCACCTTATTTTCAGCCTTCTGAGGGTATTACTCAAACAGGGTATGTCTGTCGTAGCCATTTCATTAGCGAGACTGAATATGTTATTATGCCCATGAAGTCTGTAATGAAATAGTTTATAAATGTTAAGAATATTTTATTTTACTCTGGGTACATGCTAATCTGAGTTAAGTTTGGTTTGCGACGTACAAAGGTTGTTACGTTTTTTTTTTTGCTTTTTTTTACATAATAAAAAATAAATAAAATAAGGATATGGAAGGAGTCACTTCAGAAATTCAAGAACGGTAAAGTTTGTTTCCAATGAAAAGATCTTTTTGTTATTTATATAATTAATTTATTGTTGTAAATGCAAATAATAATTGTTTTTTAACATGTGAGATAGTAACATTGTTTTTCAAAAACGAATTTGGTATAATCAATATTAAAACGCTGCTTAGTAATTTGTTGTTTTTTTAGTTTTGATTCAGTTTTCGCTATTTCCTCTTAGAAAAAAAAAATAGGGTGGCGTTCGATATTGGTTTATTATAGTAAGTCGAACCAAGCCGTCTCCACTGGGCTTGAGGCAACCTGGGAAATTTTCTATAGCGGAAAATTCAAGCGTAAAAGGGTGATTGCGTGATTAGTATTTTCGATTGAAATATTTGTTTTGTTTTTTTAGGGTCTATATTTTTTACAATCCCGTATATTTGTGGCGTATGTCCATATAGGTTTAAGTAAATACGTTTGTTTAGTCGATGTCGCAGAGTTAAAATCTTTCGTTTTTGTAGAATTGGATACAGGAGTTTCAGTCTATTGTTTAAACTAAGTATCTTTGTCGTATGTTTGTGCCATGTCATTCTTTTGTCGAATTCTAGCCCTAAGTAATAAAGACATAAACTTAACCGTAAAACTAAAAATCTAATTGGAAACACAGCTTCAAGATATTACATTTAAATAAAGGAAGAAAAAATATTGTTTTTAATTAATTTCTAGAATATGATATGTTGCAATTCATTTTTTGGTCGTAGGTGACATAAAATTTAGGAGTAAAGCAGCTTAAAAAAATAATAAATAATAATCATTAATTATTTAATACGTTATTTTCTTTTTTGTTGGTGAATGTAATCTTAGGCTATTCATATCACTTATTGCCCACACTTGTGGCAGATTGTGATAATCACTCAACAAATTGTTTTTATTTAAAAAATAAAATTAACGTTATTTTTAATGCAATATTATTAAAATTAACGGTGATGATTTTGGTTCCTTGTATTATTAATTTGGACAAATTGTAATATATTTTCTTCACAAGACAGTGAAATAACGGTTGCAAATCATCTTAAATTGAAATAACAAAAACGTCACCAATAAAGTTTATTTAATGATATAACTTAAAAGAAATCTTGAAAAATACAAGTCAAGAAAACAGCGTTCCTTTCCTCTAGGAATGCCTGGAAGGGTATACAATCCCAGGTCGCTGTCATGGCTGTCTCATCCCACTGCAATTATCACTGTTAGCTCAGCTCAGGCAGGCAGCCTATTTGATGTGTGCAGGAATGAGCAAACAACGTTCGGATTCGCGAAGTTGTACTTCAACAACAGAGATTTCAATGTTGAACGAATACGCCCAATGACAAAACATTAAGACTTAAGATGGTACGGAAGAAATTTTGGTATTCACAAAGAACGTTTCATAAGAGTCGGATGTGTAAAAAAAAAACGCACACGTGATCTATAAAACATCAAATCAAAAAAGCTGAATTTTAATAGGTCATTCCGAATGCGAAGGTAACCATAAAGTTTCCAGTAAAAGGAATAACGTTGTTTGTTGATTCTGCTTTATTGGAATGATGATGTAGTCTTATACCCTCGATGACCTTTTAAGAATTCCTTTAAGATCTGAGATGTAAACAACATAAATAATTTACGTGGCTAGGAAAATTTTCGAATAAGATCTTCGTGAGCTAAGTTGAATTAATAATTTGAAACTCGCCGTATTATTATTTATATGAAAAACACATAAATTATTTTTTTCTTTTATCTCTGTATCTGTTACAGATCACAAGATCGAGAACCATCAGAAAATACAGCGTAGAGGAAAGACGGAATGCGAAAATAATGGAACCATAAAATAATGGTATCTTCTCTAGGCCTGATTTAATGCTACCAAAGGTAATTTATCTTTATAAAAAAAATATCTGATTCGTTAAAGTTCAAATGACTATATATTCATGTAAATTGTTCATATGTATTGCTAATTCTAAATCATAAAAAAGTTATATCTATATAATGAAGAATGCACAAAATACGGCGACAATAGAGTGACGAAAATGAGAGTTAAGGATTTGTTGAGTAAAAGTTTTAGGGTTAAATTTTGATTTTTAAAAATTAAGTAATTTTTTATTTTTATTTTAATTTTGTCAACCAATGTGTGCTATGTTTATGGGTGATGATCATTTCAATGTAGGCTCAATGACAATTATTTCTGGCTTCATTATTTAATTACAGTTTTAGCGATACCCCAATATAAAATAAATTAATAATAATTTGTTGATATTTTTTTTATATAAATTGCAATGTATTCTGTAAACCAGATTAATAAATATTATAGATAGCTCCAAATAATGAATTTATCTCTATTATGTATTAAAAGCATAAGAGCGAGTGATAGCGTAGGAGGCTTTTGGCAGGATACCCAATTAAGACACATAGGTCTCTCACCAACAATAGCTGAGGAAAAAGATTTCCAAACAAATCAGTAAAATATTCAATAGAAGAGATGCAAAGGTTTGATGGAGGAGGGAGTAGCCTATTTAAGATTTACTTTACTACAACCATGATGGATGAGGAAGACCTGGTAGAGATGAACCAACGATGCCTGCTCAGACCTTAACTCCTTAGATAAGTACACTATGATGTGAACAGCATGTAATAAGATAATATTGTAAAATGCATGCTGGAAATAGAATTGTATAAGAGTTCATAGTATATTCACTAATACTAATAATTATTCTTCAACTACCATTAATTAAAATAGAATTGGTTTTCACGAAATGATAGTAAGAATCAAAAAATGGAATAAATCAGAAATCAAAAGATAGGAGCTATTGTGTCATCAGGGGTTTTACTTATTATTGATATAATATAGAAAAGCCCTCAAGCTATGGAAATAAATAGCATTATAAATCATAGGAATATGATTCGTATTCAGCTGAGAGGTCAGATTAAAGGGCGTTATTACTTTGACATGGATATGGAAAATAGGATACCAAAAAAAACAAACGTTGGCTTATGCAAGCACGTGGAGAGAACGATCAGTTGGAAACAATTCTGTCCCTTTCAATAGATTTGATTTTACAGCAACGAGGAACAGCTTGTCACTCTATTATTTGTCTGTGTTCTGTTGAAAAAACAAACGAAAAAATTTAAAAACATTTCCAACTAGAATAAATTTTTTGTCTTGTGTTCTTGTTTTTTTATGCATGTACGACAAAAAAAAGGTTTTGTTTGTTTTGGGTATTTTTTTTTTTTTTTTTTTTTTTTTTTTTAGATTATATACATGAATCCAATTTTCAAGATGTAAATTTGGTTACATAAGATCTGAAATAAAATTCCAGTTAAGTTAAAATTTATCATATATTAATCAATTTTAGTTTTACAAACAATACTAGAATAAATGCAAATAGTTACTATAATATGATGATCATTTTTATATTAACAAAAATAAATACAGCTAATACAGAACAAATAAAAATTCGTAAACATTTTAACCAACGGAACACTTCCGAGTACAGAGCTACAACCTAACCGAATCATTTCCAACCATAGGCAAGCACTTGGGAATCCTTTGATTTATGTATATACATACAGACGAGGCACGTACCAGTCTGTCTCCAGCTTCCGAATAGTATGGTTCGGCTTTTTAGTGGTTTTCCTCCAAATTTTACAATGTAGTCCAACGTGGAAGATTACCACGCACCACAATGTTCTTGGGATGTTACAAGTTCCGATAACAAAAACCGGTTAAAAGAAATGTGGCTCTAGAATCTCTGGCTGCAAAGCAAAACGTGACAGTAGAGAAGATAGACAAGAAAATTGGCACTAAGCAGGAAATCATACCAAACAAAACATAGTCCTCTGTGGTGAATACTATACGAGCTAAAGAACGGTGTCTATAGACCGGTCTTAGACCTTCTGTAGACCGCCTATAGACAAATTGCGCAACATGGTCTACTAGAGTAGGTCTGAGGGATTGTCCATACCTGTCTAATACCCCATTTTTTTCTATTACAACTCAGCTTATTCTAGGAACTTAACGCTTTTAGAAGTATTTCCATCTTCCCTCCTGAGGTGATCCACATGTTTGATTTATACAACTCTTCGAATATGAAATTTCAATAGACGTGTCTAATAATTGATCAAACCTAGTAACTATTAGTATATACGCAAGTGTTTTTTAATATTATTGTATTCATCTATTCAAATCAAGTATTTTAGCTTTGAACACAATATTTAGAAGACAGTTAATGTCCATACTCTCTGCTACCATCCTATCATTCCTAAGTAGCTACTTACAGGCCTACTTTATTAACAAGTTTACAAGATCATTCTGTCAGTAGACCTCTTGGAAGCCTAACATAAGGGCTGGGTCTAAGGCAGAATCCCCGAGGGGGGAGGGCGATATCGATCCCAGACAATATTGGAGTTGGTAAGTGCCATGTTAGTGGAGAGGTGTGCCGTCTGGGAGAACTTGGCCGACACGGTGTGCTCAGGGCTCCAAGCCAGTCTAATGAGACTGTCCCAGCTAACTGATCTTATACCGCTCCAATCACGTAGTTCACAACAGCACTTACAACTAATTGGAGGAAGAAGTTTCAAGTTACTAACGACTAATTCCGAAAGATATCTTCGAGGAAAAACTCTATATATACCTAATTAGTGTACTTAAAAGCAATTGTTCGCTTAAAAAAGCATAAACTTAATTAAAAGTTTTTAGAACTGGTTAAAATATTTCATTGTTTAAAAATTACTCGATCGTAAATGCTTTCATAAAACTAATCGACCAAATCCTCATTCATCATGGCAAAAATCAAATCATGGCCAAAGAAATAATTTCGGAAAAAAACCATCGATAATTAATTTTTCTTCTATGTACAATTATTTATTCTTTGTTTACAGCATCTTTGAAAAAACACAATTCAAAATAACAATTCAGTTCCTGTTTTTGATCTTCCTTTACTTAAAAATCTGGATCACTAAAATCAACCCTACTCAAATCAAAAGAAAGTTCTAGGATTAAATTATTTTCTCAAGAGCCTTATCAAATACTTGAATAATTCCTAAAATCCAGCTTGACCAATACTTTCTTATATATATATATATATATATATATATATATATATATATATATATATATATATATATATATATATATTTTTTTTTTTTTTTTTTTTTTTGTTCTTGAATAGTTAAAAAACCTTTTTACTATATTTTTTTTCTTATCTACGCTATAGTTCGCTTCGAAAGGTTTTCTGGGTAAAAGGGAAGTGACTAGAAAAATTAAAATGATTGGATTTATAAATCGACGTTCCTCCCTATTTTTTTCCTACTCTTCCGAATCGTGGACCCTTACCTCGAAACACTAGATTCAGATACAATCCATAGAGATACGTTGATTTCATAAAGTGGAAGGAAGGACACGACGAGATAAGATACGCAACAGTACCATACTAGTCTCAAAGGTAAGCCGGCTGAGACCATCTTAGAGGAGCACAAATTAAATTTGAGGAAATTTCTACTACTTTATTTATTACTGATGCAAAATTAAACATTTGTTAACATAAATTAAAATAGCGTGTTTTATGATTACGATGACAGAGATATAGTAAACAATATAACGACCCGACAGCTTATGAGATGATGAGAGAGGAAGAAGAAAAACGGTTGATAAATCCGTTTTGGATTGGCCATTAGGCGGAGGGCAAATATTTGTGGGATAGAGAACCGTGACACAACACCTTCGAACTGGCCACATCGGCTGGGGATTTTCTCCTCTAGGGCCCTCCAGAAACCACGACTCAGCTCCGACCCCCTCTCTTCTTCACGTCCTGTCCACTTAGCCTATATTTCTTAGCGGAAAAATAAGTTTCCAATTTATAAGCTCAATCGAAAAGGCAAAAAAAAATTTAATATTCAGAGATATTCAAATAGTAACCGAATATTGTTAAACCAATAAAATATATGTATGGAAATACTTTTTTCAGTGCATTTGCTTAAAAACTTTAAAAATGTATCTATAACAATAGGCCGTATAAAAAAAATATGACCTTTCTATCAAATTCCAGAGTTCAAAAGTCTGTAAATATCTTAATGCTATTTATTATTTACCAATACTTAATAATCCCATTAGAGCATTCTCTGAGCTTGTTTACTAACACTGGACTTCTTCAAAAAAAAGCCTCAGTTCAGTTATTTATTTCAAAGAAGAAACATGACAGTGCCCTACGAAATTCTCGTAATTTTAAGACATTACTGGAAAAAAAAAATTCACAGCCGCTGAAGCAACTCGTGAAAATATTAAATATGAAGGGGAAGGTGTCCTTGAAGAGCGCACTGCGCGGCGTTGGTTTGGAAAATTTAGAAGTGGAGATATGACGTTGGAAAGGAAGAAGGTCTCCGTACGGCCATTAATGGATATTGATGAGGTTCTGAAGGAAGCTGTTGAGTCAAATCAAGTACTCGCAAACTTGCCTGGGAGTGTGGTGTGTCGAAAGATACGGTTAGTCGCCATCTTCTCTCCATGGGGAAGGTAAAAAGATCTGTAAACAGGTCCCTCACGAACATACTCCTCAACAATCAGCAGAAAAGTTTACAGAACACCTGCCTCATCCACCATACATTCCAGACTCCGCACCTTCGGATTACTACTTGTTTCAATCCATGACCCATTTTCTTCAAGGGAAAAAAATTGATAATCTAGCGGAAGTTGAAAATGCTGTCCAAGAGTTCTTTGACAGCCATCACAAGGAATGGCATCAGCGTGGCATCGAGCAATTGGCTAGCAGATGGGTAATGACGGTAGATAACAATGGACTATACTTTGAGTATTAATAGTATTTTATATCAAATAAATAATAATACAAATATTTGTTTAAGAAACGGTATATATCATGTCGATATTCTTTTTAAACTCGAGATATAAAATAAATTAGTTTAATGCTATTTCATTCTTTTTTTTTTTTTGGCTTCTAGGGCTGTTAAGGTATTGAGGACCGCTGAAACTAAGTTGTAAATCAATGCACATTTAGAAGTCCTTACTAAATTACAATTCAAGTCCTCAAAGATCTTAAAAATTACAATTAAACTGACCCACAACGACCTCAATTTGAAAAACGGCTGAATCTTTTTAATTTAGATACAATCCTTTTATAACAAACCATATAATCAATTCAACAGGTTCCTCAACTTGCTTCCCGCTCGAATTTTAGTAACCCTCCGAGTAATATGAAAAGAAGAAGACCTAACGATCTTCTATTATAAAACATTAATTTTAGTGTTATCTATGGAAATTAGCTTTTATGAGTCATTGACATGCCAGTTTTAATACATAATACTGAATACATTAAACCTCAAGTTTAAAGCAAATACGTTTATTCTTTATACAGTAGTAAATTTTGAAAAAAAACAACAAAAAACCTTAAAACTTTACATTTCTTGTTTAATACTACAGCTATTATCCAATCATGTGAATAGTTTTCCTGGTATCGGTATCATAAAGGGAATATTGTTTTTTCTTCTTTTGACAAATCTCTATTATAGATTAACATCCCCTTCGATTTCGATCCCGTATCTTGTGGGTTATTTCATTCCTTAAGTCGAACCAAAAGCTAAACCCGTTTAATGGTGTCGATATCCCATTCAAGAGCTCCGAAGACGTTACACTTGGGTTAGCCCTGCATTAGCAAGATAAGGTTCAGTTATTGTCTTCTGTCCTAACCATTGGTAGACCAAGCTGTGATAGTGGATAATCGGAAAATTGTAGTAGTTTGTTGCTTTTGTTATTTATGATCTGTTGAAAATTTATAGTACAATCAAAAAAAAAAAAAAAAAAAAAAATTCGCCACACATACGTACTACAAATTTCTATTCTTTTAATTTTTTATTTTTTATTAATAGAACATACATAAAAGAAGGACCTATATACCATATTTACTTTATATAAAATAATTAAGTGAAAAAGTTTTGAACGTTACAGCAACTTGTTGTAAAAGTTACTTTATTTCACGAGTTGAAAACATTAACAAAATTATTAAGAGGAATAAAGTTTGCTATAAGGAAAAATAAGTTCCCCCACCGGAAAAATGTAATGAATTGAAACACATAAGAGAACGGCTGGAGATGACGGGTAATTAGTCACCACAAATGAAATAAAAAAAAAAAAAAATGAGTGCGCCGGCTTTTTGTCCTCGCCGCCATTCCAAGAACTACGGAACGTGGAGAAAAAACGTGACGGTCGTGATAATGAGAGAGAAATAAATATTTATAATGAATATAATTATACATATATTTTTCATGCCAATCGTTATAATTCGAATAATGTACTGAAAGTATTGGGTTTGTTAAGTATGATGTTTGTTCAGTATACACACAGATATACTTACGTCTTAAGCTACTCTACTTCCGCTGGATCTTATAACCGATCACCGGGAGAGACAATATTGTTATTTTTTTTTATTTACTTATTGATATTTACAATTGTATATAATAGTCAAAATATTATTACAATAGCTGAATTGTAATAATGTGGCAGATTGTACTATTTCTCAATAGGAAAGCTTTATAACTAAAGAATTCCCAATAACTTCAATCAGAGAAATATAAAATTATTATTCATAAGTAGTTAGAAGTTCATTTATTTATTTTATTTTATTTTTTACTAAGTGTAACATCTCAAAACACATGAGAGCGCACAAAGGTTCTGGATTCTGTTTTTCCAGAGACATGGCCTGGAGCCATCTCCAGAGCCATCAATCTTTACAGGTGTACTGCAGGGACCAATCCTTTCCCTACTGAAGTCCCAAGGGGCACGTCTAAGTTCACAAGAAAGCAAGTTACGTAAGCAACAAAAACATTCTTTACAGGTCTCATTCAGTTTGTGATTTAAGATACAATACTTTCACAGTAAGGTATATCCCTGATTAGCTATGATCAACGTGCAGAAGAAGGATTCCTTAAAAATCACAACACATTTCCGAAAATATTATTTGTTAAATAATTTTTATTCAATATGAATCTTTCATGAGAAATAAACAATAGGGACAGTAATGAATACTTCCATAAACTATGTAAAATAAAAAAAAAATCTCCAAATATATACATATAAAATTAAATAAATAACCATTAATAATTTATACTACAAGGATACTTAAAATGACTCAGCTAAAACAGGGATCGTATATAATTATAAACATTAATAAACATAGTAGAAGCAAGATATGATGGAGTTATAATGTAATTGAGGTAAACATTATAATATTAACCAGACGGTAAATAATAAATTTAAGGTCCTTTCAAATTTTACGATTGTAAAAAGAAAGGATCGCATAATTGACAATAAGCTTATATTAAATTTATATTACTTTATATCAAATTAAAAGAGATACATTATTATTCAAAGTATTTTGCGCAACAAAAGTCTTTCCTTTTATTATTTTTTCCAGAGCTTTTGTTGGTCTTCCGCAAATTACCCTATATATTTTTCATTTGTACACAGTTTTGCCAATATTAATTTCTCTCCCTCTTTTTTCCTAAGGCGGTTAGGTCTAAAAACTTTTTTATTATTAAAAATATTAATATTTGCCACACTGAATACCACAATAAAATAATAAAAATATCCAAACTCATCCTTTATCCATTATTTTTATTAGTATTTTAGCTGAATACACTTTCTATTTTAATATATATTTTTATTTCTATTTTTCATTGGAGTATAGGTTTTCGCTGTTAAATCCTTAATAATTTTCAACTATTTTCCCAAAAAAATAAAAATACCAATAATAAACAGATATAATATATATATATATATATATATATATATATATATATATATATATATATATATATATATATATATATATATATATTTTATAAATTCAAATCTCTATTTACACCTGCCAATCAAAGTGTATAACAAACAGTGAATTTGATGAAATAATGAATTACCAGGCGTGAAAGGCATGAAGAAGGGAAAACCTTGTAACAATTCCTAACTTTTTTCATTATTATTAATTTTTTTTTTAACAATATAATAATACAACCATAACAATATTATAATAAAAAAAAACCTGTAATAAGCGACTGAGAAAACCAAAGCTACTTTTATTTATTTTTTCATTAACGTGTGATTATCTTATTATTACTACCATAAACTTGTAACATTCACTTCATTATCTTCACCATGTCATTCTGCTTAAAATAATTTAATTTTTAAAAAAGGAAACTTGAAATCTTCAAACTTAATAATAATAATAATAGTAATATTAAAGAATCATTAACAATAAACAAATATTGGACCATTGAACCAATGAAGTAAGGCAGGCTAAAAAGAAACAGTTTTAAACAGAATGACAAGGTGAACACACCATTTACTGTAAAGTAGGTAAAATTAGATTATTTCACTGAATTGTAATAATAGTAAATGTGTGTTAAATTCTATAAAAATTTAAGGTTCTAGTCTGATGATGGAAAATATACGTTGTAAAAATAAAATAAACTATGAATGAGGAGTATAATGCAGTAAAAAGTTTATGAATATAATCGACAAATTAAATTCTACCATCATAATGTTAATTTCTCATAGCAAAGACTTAAGTGGCAGACAAACTATAAAAGTTAACCAGAGCACGGGAGTAAATTTGAAACGATATAAATCTAACGCGATGAAAATTCTAAGAATTTCACAAAATACACCTTAAGATAAAAAAACAAAACAAAACATATAAACCAAATCTCCAAAAATTATCTAGGACAGAAGTGGAAGTGAAAAAGCAGTGAGGTACTCTACTGAATGGGAGAACGGTCTTAACGCCCCCCCCTGTTCCTGACACCGGCAAGACAAACTCGCACATATTTTTCCATTCAAACTGCCTCCTTCTCTTCTTATTCCTTTACTCCTCGTCCCGAGCTAAGGGAATCAGCATATTTCATCGTTTTTTTTTCCCCGCCCATTCCCGAAATAAGTAAAAAGATCCCTATAAAAACACTTTATTCACAGTACCCAACCGGAAGGTAAACTGGGCCTCAGCAGGTTCTTGCTTGAATTCAATTTTTTTTTTTTTTTTTTTTTTTTTTTTTTTTTTTTTTTTTTTTTTTTTTTTTTTTTTTTTTTTTCTCGACGCGAATCAGAATGAAGAAGAAAGAAATAAAACATTTAACCGACGAAGAGTTCAATTAAAGTTAAAAATATACTATTTCATAACAAGAGGATGTGGTATAACATCACGATCAACCATATTGTTTTTTTGTTTCGTTTTCCCCCCTCAAAACAATTAACACATTTGCATCAACTATTAATACGTAATAAAATTAAAAATTTGACTTATTATTCGATGTTGATGGTTACAACGTTTTTCTTTGTGTAGGAATACAATTTGTTTTTTCTTTTTCTTCCATTACAATCTGATTCCATATAGTCAGCAAAATCATCTTAAAATTAATGACGCATAGAGGAGATTTTGAACCTTGTAGGACAGCGAAAAACCTGTCAGAAAGAAAATATTGGAGAATAAGAAAATAAGTTGGCAGAAAAAGATATTTTAGTTTGAAGGACCCAAATCCAAAGGATTCAACGGGAAGAGTATTAATTTTTAAGAGGATTAATTTTTTTTTAATTTTCGAAAAAGACAACATAAATCGTTAGGTCCTGGCATATCACAAAATGAAATCCTTTAGCGTCCTGTAAAAAGGCTTAAACGGGAATAGAGAGTGTTCTTGAAAAATTAAAACGGAAGGAGTGGTCAAGAATGTCCTTCGATAAAAAATCGTCAGATCTAGGGAGATCTGAAAACAGTGGCTTTTGGGTCATGAAACAAGGACGTGGCGGAGAAAATCACTCAATATGAGTGTAAATATGTATACATAATATGAAAAATAAACTCTTGGCGAAAGACTAATTAGAAAAAGGGGAAATGATTTGTGTCTAAAAGAAGCTTTACGAATAGGCAAAGGTGGGGAATCCCAAAAGATGGAATGAATGATAACAAAATTTTCAAGGAGGAAGTTCTGTGGGATGGAAAATTCCTATAATTTTTATTTTAGGTACGCTTATAAGCGAAAAATAAATAGAGAAAAAAAAGTAACTGTTGTGAGATTATTTCATTTAACAGTGTAAATGGGTCAAAGATCAAACACCAGTATTACAGTAGGTATGCTTAGGGGACTCAATGGCAGAGCAAGTTGGGGCGAGGGTCTCATGGCGCTCGATTCTAGTCGTCTAAGGTCGTGTGTTCGAATCCTACATAAACGGGTTAAAATTTAATTAGTGACTGACCCACGAAATCAATCTGGACTTTCTCTCCTTGGCTAGAATAGATTGGTAATCTACAGGATAAACCGTTCTTTTTACCTTAGAGTGAGTACATACGGACGTCAACCCCCCCCCCCCCAAAAAAAAAGTAGTCCGATGAGGGGCGGGTGTTGAACTTTGAAAGGAAACCTCTTCATGAGAACTGAAAGAAGAGTTTTTCCACCCTCTTTGGAAGTAGTGCATAGAATGGCAAAAGGGCTTCTCATGTATTAGGGGTTCCAAGCTTCTTATTTCGCGCCAGCAACGATAGCATCTAGTAGACCCTATTACTAAGATGTTGATACAAAAGTTCTTGTGCATTTACAAAAATCTTAACTCCAACTCATAATAAACCCTATATCAATGTTTTTTATGGGCTTTATGGGTTTTTTACATTTTTGAAACGCAAGTGAAATGAAAGAATAAAAAACAAAAGGGTCATTTATCCATCGAAATACTGGCGCGTTCCTTTGGATCGGTTTGGGGAAAATGAGATGCTTTATGTATAGTGTAACTTCAAAAGCGTTTGAAGCATTGTTTCTGATGGTCGGGAAGTGGTCTCGGGACTTAACTGTTAAACAGGGTTAATGCAGTTTTAAGTGCAAAGTATATAGCTTTCAACGGGGAATGATCCATTTTGCAATACCAGAATGCCCCTTCACATCGTTATATGGTCTGCATACATTATCAGAACTGTAAGGAAGTATGACGCTTTTCCTTATCTTGCGAAAAGCCCAGATATTGAATACTCAGATTATGATTTGTTTAAATCAATCACTCGTTTTTCAAAATGGTAAATCATTTATATTACGAGGACGAAAAAATTTAATCCGAAGAGTTCATATGCTTAAAATCAATACCGACGATTTCTGGCTATTTGAAAGAAAATTACTGGTAGGAGTATGTGTGATTGTAGGTGAAAACAATGGACATTACTCTGAATTAGTATTCAATAATGTTTAAAATATTTAATCTGAAATAACTCAATACGTATGCACAAGGATAACAGTAACAACCTAGTGTTAAATACCAAGATAGCCAAAGATGTAAAACAATGCCATAAGAGCAACAATGTTATTATAATTCATATTTAAGATAATTACAAAGAACAACAGGATCAATAATATATCAATTATGACATATAATTCTTAAATGGTGATGCTAATTTGAATAAAATCAAACTTTATCTTAGTTTTGGGTAACGTCAAAGAGTTGCTGAACCCATAGATTTGAGAGCCTCATAAATTCCACGTCAAGCTATTATGCCAATAGTTATATTTATGAGTTGCCATTAACACCTTAGGCAGCTCACACAGTGGATTGTCCGTCTCGCCATTCACTAATGACCGTGGCTAATAATCGTGTTGGGAACCGTTCCAAGGGGAGCGGATGATCTATTGCGTTCCGATAACTGTCAAGTTCCTTCCTACCAGTTCCGATGGACCCGCTCAACAACGGCAAATAGGTTTCTGAACTGGCCCATTTAAAGCAGTTCTAGGGGTGAGAGGGGATCTGGGCACTGTAATGTTCGCTGATGGCACTAGTTTACTTGTAGAAGAAGCTATCAGTAGATCAAAATAATGTTTCAATAAATGATATATTCTTAATAATATATAATAATAAATATAATCATTCCATATATTAAATAAATACCATATTTCTTTATATGTTCTAGCTTCATTTTTAAGAACATAATTTTTCTTTACCAAATACGACAGTAAATGTAGTTTCAAATAGTTAGAAACCAAGGAGATATAGGAGAAATAAGAAACTAAATTCTTCATAAATCTAATTAGGTATAGTACTCACATAATATCTGCCTTAAAACTGAATATAATATTAACGAGTTCTGCAACTTACCTAAAACAAATAAAAAAATAATTAATAATACAGAAAAAAAATTAACTTCACTTGAGGTTAAAGTTTAAAGTTTTTAAAAAACTTTAGTATATATAATCTATGTAAAATAGTACTCATGTGTTGAAAACATTTTGTATGTTTTAGAACTGAAGATAAATGTTTAGGATTTGAAACTAGTTTTCAAATAAAATAATCTTAATAGAAGTGGCACTTAATTCATCAATCCTAAAAAAAATTAATATTAAAAAAAAAATTACAAGATTTAAATATAACTAACTACCACAACTTAGAAATTGAGACTTAAGAACACAAACGCATTGGATAACCTCAACGATTTTATTATTTGGCATAAATTAACATACCAATATCCGTAGAACAAATATAGACGCACAGCGAATGTTTCATATAATTTCAGGACATTCAAATAAATATATTGTCTAAATTTCTCATAGTGGGGCATGGAACAAGAAAATTGAAAAGGAGCTGGAAGCGAGATCCGCAAGCATAAATATGTAAAGTAAGATCAAGGAGAAGTTTTTAATATTATCATTCCCAATTCAACCTCCACCATTTTGTTCCATCATTATTCCACTTATCTGCTGATTGTTGTTATCAGTTATGTATGAAGCAAAAGAGGACGTACCGAAAAATGAATTTTAAAAACAATATTATTTTTCCTAAATATTCCAATTGTTTGTTTATTTAGTCTAAAAACCAGTGATTTAACAAGGATCTCTCGCCCAACTCCTTTTGAACATCAGTCGAGAGACACTATACATGACACCATACGTTACTGCGTCTCTGGAATAGATTACAAAAATGGGGATAATTATATAATAAATAGATAGGTTTAAATTAATTTTAAAACTATTTTGCTCAGCGAATATTGTTTATAAAGGCATCGCTAAAAGAACATCTCTTAAGAGTTTCAAAATAATTTCTAGGAGAAAGGTTTTGGGCACAACTTGAAACTCAATTCACATTGGATACTGTCATTTCAAGGAGTATTAAAAAATGAGAAAGCAAATAACTATTAAAAAAAAATATATATAAATACAAAAAAAAAAATGCATAATATATATAAACGATTTTCACGCTTTGTTACTAATAAATGATGTTGGAAATTATTTATTTTCTGTTAGAATATTTAAAAGTGATTGCAGATTATTTTTTAAAAATCGACATACCTGTCGGTATATATAAATGTGAGATGCATAACTTATATATCAAAGTTTTTAAATAATTAAAAAATGTGAAAAATAATTTGAAATTATAATTTTGCAAGGGACAAAAAAAAAATAATAATAATATAAACTTTCATTAAGAAAAAATATATTCGTCAGTAGATAAGGTTTTAGCTCCCTATCGTGGTAAGAGAATTTTCGGGGTAATTACTATTTAACGCGGAAAGGAGATTCTAATAGCCCACAGCAGTTGAGGTTAATGGCCTTTTAGGGTAATGAAACAAGTCAAGAATCTAAATCCACACCAGCTTATACTTCAAGATAATAATAAAAATACATAAAATTAAATAATTTTAAGACTGTAGCTTCGATCAATATATTTCAAACAGGTGGGAAAAGGCAAAAATGGCATTTAAGAGAAAATCCCCACCACGGTATTAAATTAATTTACAATGGGGGGGGGGGATAAGGGAGTCGTGTCAGGGGATAAAACGCTTAGGAAATAAACATTTGATTGAGTTCGTTTATAGTAAAATCTTTTAGGAAATGGCAGCCACGATTCAATAACTGTCTCGTTATTGAGTAAAGTAGGATGCTCAATTTGATTTTCATAAAATTTAATATTGTATAAACCAAACAGAACTCAACAGCCAAGGAAATTTGCAATATTTTGACAAACAAACGTTGATACTGGACAAGAAAATGACAATAATATAAATTACAAGAAATATATATAAAAAAAAATTAATTATATTCTGAAAAATAATCACCAAGAATTTCTCAAACAATATTAAAAAAAAACATTAAAACCAAAATTTAACTTTTTTTTTTAAGGTAATTATTACATGGTTTCCTCTTTTACGTAATAATAATAATAATAACTAAAATTAAAAATTAATGAACCAAAAAAATAAAAAATAAAAGAGGCTTTGACCTCAATTAAGGGTGCTCATTTCAAAGAGTAAGGGTGTTCCCAGGAGGGTCTCCCGATATCCAAGTCAATCCAGGGCCGGAATGTAAGGAAATAAATTTTCTGTATACAGCCGGACTTGAACTCGGGCCCTACGGCTGGCAGCTTCACTGAGCTATTGCGCTTTTCTATTAAAAATAGGTATTTCATATAATATAAATGAATGGCTCCACCGAAAAACGTTCTAAGCGACAAAATTTCCGAAGTGGCGATTTTAAAGTTTTTAAAATGTATAATAGTACGTCTTAGTATGATATAGTACTCCATTATGTTATTATACATGTAAATATAACAAAATAATATGTGAATATAAAATATAACCTACAACACTAACCAAAACTGTAGATTATGATTTTCTTTCTCTGATTACTCAAAATTTTATATTTGTCGCTTAGAACATTTTTCGACGAACCCATTCAAATGAAGACGTGAGACCATTAAGGTACTTTAGTAAAAAGCTAAAGGTAAGATTTTATTTTCAAACACAAAATAATTGAATTCCTTCGTTTACTGAGAAATTATTTTATTAACTACGAATCTTGGGTAATTAAAAAATAACCTTGGGCTGTTAATGTCATAAAGAGCATTATTAACACCTGAATTCATGACGAAAATTCCATTTTCAATTTTAATTAGCTAATCTTTTTTCTTTTATTCTTGTCTTTCATTTCGCAATCAACCTAGCAGCTTTATGTTAATAGAGTAATTATATTTTTAATCATTTAAAAATATAAAATCAATATTTGCTAAATGTAAAACTGTTATAGGTTCCGAGGAAACATTTTCATAATAATAAAATCAACTTTTTCGAGGAAAAATTTAATAACCACAGCGACTTAAAAATAAATAACCGTAATAAATTAATAAACATATAATGAATGCTTTAAGTATAATTGTATCTATCAAATGATTAGAATCAAATACAATAGTTAAAATTGCAAAACATATCAACAAGAAAAGAAGTTCTCACTTTTTTTACGTTATTCTGAAAGACGAATGTGGTGAGATTTATTTGGAAGGCCTTGACAAATATAAAAAAATAAACGGATCAAATGAACTTTTAGGGGTCAAAAGAAGAAAATTAATAAGAAAAAGTTTTTTGTTAGCCCAAAAACGGAATGATGAAAACTATTATTATCATTTCAGTACGGCTAGTTCCTTTAATAGTTCATCTGAGGTACGGATGATATAAAGGATCAATACAACGACAATTTTAATGTTTTATACTGAAAAAAATAATGATTTAATAAGAACTTCTTTAAGAAATTATCTATGAGCTTTAAGGTATTTTCAATATATTTTAATTTTATCTAATAACAATGCAACATAATTGTAGTGCATGCGAAATATACATACGTTTATATAGCTTAAAAAATATTTACATTGCAATAGTTACATTCAGGATGTGAATCCCTGAATAAGCTCCCCCCCTCCCCTTCCACGTATATAGGGCAAAGCAGGATTCAGATAGATCCTGGCACACCTCAACCTCACCACAAATCCTAAAACCAGTGGAGGTTAACAGAGGATAACTATATCCCCAGTATTAAGGGAAGTTGTTTACTATTCTCGTGATGCATGACTTTAAATTTCTGTCACTGTAATGCAATCGAGTCATTTCTGAATTTTAAGGTAATTTCTAACAGTAGTTAGAAATAAAAAAGAATAATAATTTTATAAACTGATTTAATTTTGATACTGTAATCAGAGAACTTCTAGAACATGGCACCGATTTGTTAGGCGATTGGTGAACATATTGCTAATAACTAAGAGAACAACTCTAAATTTTATAAAACGATTTGGTACAAAGAAGTTATTTCATTTAACAAAAACAGAATGGAAATTTCTATATATTTTTTATGTTCCTGTGAACTCCTGGATGCGAGGGGACTAGGTTGGTCCAAAACTACATCGATCGATTGCACAACTTCAGACTCTGGGAAAAACGAGTCCAACGAAAAATTACATGTCAACGTCCAGACCAAGGTGGCCCCTTTTTTCACTACCAACACATACCGGGTCTGCTTTTTATTGAACAGACATGAAAATGGTGACATATTGGTCCTAGATATTTTTCATCAATGTATTCAATCACAAGAAACTTTTTTTTCTTAACAATATTATGGCATATCTTATATAAATGACCTAACTACTTATACATTAAAATATTACTGGAGTTATTTGTCACTTATTTTGGATTTTTTTTATTCGAAGACTACTTTCGAATGTTAAACATTCATTAGGATTGATGAATTAAATGCCACTTCTATTGAGATTATTTTATTTGAAAACTAGTTTCAAATAACTACATTTCATTCAACAAATAAACACAATACATTCTATAAACAGGAAGAAGGATTACCAATGGGGTCCCCTCTTTCACCCCTTCTGGCAGATCTTTTTATGGATAAATTAGAACGGAAAATCCTTCATTCAAAATTAGCTCAACACATCATATACTGGTATCGGTATGTTGATATAATTTGCCTATGGTCTGGGACGAACAGGCAAATCAATAGTTTCTTAAACGAAATCCACCCTTCAATTAAATTCACACTGGAGTTAGAGAGCAATAAAACTTTAAATTTTTTAGACATAGAAATCTCCATAAACAATAAACAACACGAATTTAATACATACAGGAAACCCACACACACAGATGTAGTTATGGACAACAATGCCAGGAGACCACTAACACACAAACTCGCAGCTTTTCATAGCATGATATACCGCCTTTTAAATATACCACTAAATGAACGAAATTATAACAAAGAAATACAAACAATTCACACTATAGCTAACAACAACGGATACAGTAAAACCACAATCGATAATATTTTAAGAAAACAAATACATAAAAAAAACTATGAATAATATATACAAAACACCCCCAGAGGATAAAGCTACCCCTAAAAAATATATTTTGATACCATACCACGGCCCAATATCCGCTAAAGTCGGGAAAGAATTAAAAAAATTAGGTTTAAACCCTGCATTGAAAATAGATAAACCATTGTCATCATACTTCCCTTCACCGAAAGACAAAATAGACCCTTTCCAAAAAAGCGGCGTATACGAATTAAAATGTAATGACTGTGAAGCAAAATACACGGGGAAAAACCGGACGATCAGTAAATCAAAGAGTAAATGAACATATAAGAGCATACACTAATAAGACCCAAAATTCCAATTTCGCTATCCATCTAAATAAAAATAACCACAAATTTAATAAAGACTCGGGAGTAAAAATATTACATCAAGTAGAAAATAGCCTAAAATTAAATACTTTTGAATCGCTAGAAATAATAAAATCGTTTAAAACCGATCCAGAGTTTTGTTGAAATGACCAGATTAACATATCCAATAGCCCTATTTTAAATTTGTTTCCCATAGGAACGGAAAAACCCAATGAATCATAAGGGAAACCCTGTTGTAAATCCAAAACTTAACCTACCTGCCCCTTTTACTTCTCACAAATTCAGTGTTTTAGTTACCTCGAAGGTGAGTGCCTATGCTTGATTTCTTGTCTTATCTTTTTAAAAACTTTAGTATATATAATCTATGTAACATAGTACTGATGTGTTGAAAAAATTTTTGTATGTTTTAGAACTGAAGATGAATGTTTAGCATTCGAAACTAGTTTTCAAATAAAATAATCTCAATAGAAGTGGCATTTAATTCATCAATCTTAATTGTATTGATCCTTCTATATCATCATGCGTACCTCAAGTTAAACATTCATCATTAGGTCTAAAAATATACAAACATTCAAAGCAATAGCACTTTGGTACACGTATAATTAGAATTCTATGTATGTTTTTAGAACAAATGAAAAATGTTTAACATTCAAAACTAGTTTTCTAATAAAATGATTCCAATAGAAGTAGCAATTAATTCATCTATCCTAATTGTATTGATCCTTTTATAACATCATGCGTCCTTCAAGTATTAAAATATTACCTGTAAATTGTAAAAATATGCTAAATTCATGCAACTGAATAAGTAGTGATTGAATAAAACCTATCATTGTCGGTAACATTATATTTCTTTATAATTTAAAACAGGGTTTGAAATTGGTAATTAAAAAAAGTAATAATAAAAATCAAATCCGATCAAGATTTTTATCTGGAATTTTTAAATTCATTCCATGATTTTTATTAAGATCGATTTTTATTTTTAATCATAAGTAATAAAAATCTAATTCTGATCATTATTTTTTAACAAAATTTTTACAATTAGCAATAATAATAATTTTTGAGTAATTCCTTTCTAAATCAGGAAGCTAATTTTTTTGAATCATCTCCAAGATGTATTTTGAGTATTTTGTATGCAAAAATATTAATCAATTTGTGTGTAAAAGGTGATTTTTATTTTCTGATCAAAATTTTTTTGTTTGCAATTTATTCATTATTATTTATGCAATACCGTATCACTCAGTGAGTGATCATTATTTTTAACCAAATCAATAAACATCAAAGATCAATTGAAATTTATATTTGTAAATCAGGAATGATTTTTAAATTAATATTCAAATATAAAAAATATTATATGATTTATTGGAAAAAATAATTATTGATTTCAAACCCTGGTTTAAACTACATATTTATAAATTTTAAATAAAATATTATAATTTCAGAATTATTAGAAAGTTATAATAATTCTGAGCAGTTTAAAATAAAATTCTTAATACAATTTTAAAAAGTACTAAAAATTTAGCAATAATAAAAAACTTGAAAAAAGTATATATTTTTTTCTGGTCATTTAATAATTTTTTTTTTTTTTTCTGAATGACCGAACTAATAGAGCTTTTTACGTGCGAGAGTTGTCATACAACTCATTTATTTTAATTAATTATTTCAAAAAAGAAAAAAAAAAACATAAAAAAGAAAAAGGATTTCCGTATAAACGTATAGGTTTTTTTTTTTAGTATCATCTTTATCTTGACCAAAGTTATATTTTAAGACAGAACTGCGGCTAGAATATTGAGTTTAAAAAAAAGGAAAAACATTATGCCATTCAATATTTTCCAAAGAAAGAACACATTTTGAAGTTAAAATATACCAGTTTAACGACTAATATTTTTTAAATTATTGATAATTTTTTTAATTTAAGTTATGAAAATTTTCCACTATACAAATTATATACATCTTATAATGTATTCATAGCAACAGATACACAGAAACAGTACCAAAACCATAGTCGACGTGCTATCACTGCCTACTTGATATCAAAACATTAGATTACGTTTTTAACTGGCTCTATCCTTTAGATATTTATAACTGATTATATTGAAACACTACATAACTGAATATAAAATATTTTAACAATGCTTTCATATTCCAGTTATTTTTTCAAAACAATGTTGGATAGTTCAATTTCTCACTCAATATAGATGATTAGCAACGGAATAACTTAATACAGTAATTTTGTTTTATTAATTCATAATTTAATTTTTATCAGCCGGACAATATACATAACACTGTATCTGATATCACTGATGAGTTTAACCTAAGATATAATCTATCTATTTTATACAGCCGCCGTTCTCTATAAACTAGCTATCGGATTATTGTAAACTAGTGATAAATGTATTGTTATCGGTACCTGGAAGGCCTTTATTGAGACGTAATTCTCCAGTTGAAGATAAGATTGGATATACGGTAACGGCGTCGAATTGGAATTATACCAAGTTGTATTCAGTAGAGGAAATCACTAAGGACTTAAATTTACAATGACTCTATATAGTTTGCCAAAAATAACAAACGCAGATTATATAAGGCATATCATATACAAGATTAAAGATAAAAACTTTAAATTAATAAAATATAATAATATAAAATTAGTTTACAAAAAAAAAAAAAAATTTTTTTTCATCTTTTTATTTTTATTTATTTAGTTTATTTTTTTGTTGAACTAATGAACATGTAAGTAATTAAGTTGTGCAGTTATGGAAACACAATTAAAATATTAATTTACTGTGACGAAGATTCGGCCAACAATGTAAGCCTTCATTAGGGCTAAAAAGAAAAAAAAATATAAGACAAAAAAAAAGAAATGAATTTTAAAGAAGGTAAGAAAAGAAAAAACAATATGAATTTTTTAAAAAAATGGTTAATAAATAAGAAAAACAATTAAATAAATCAATATTTTGTTTTTATAAAGGTAAAAAAAGAGATTACGATATAAGTGGACATAGTTGATGGACATAGTCGTAAACTATAAAAATTAGGTGGCACATTGCAATAAAAAAATGATGAAGATTGTAAAAATAGTATTAGTAATATTAAAAGTACATATTCATTAGGTATAGTTGACTGTGGAGGAAGTTCCCCCTGTCTTCAGTTTGTTTGTTTACCATTACCTGAACCCCTGATGAAGACTTGCAATGCAAGTCGAAACGTTGGCTTGAACAATTAAAACAAAATAAAAATTTTATTTTGATCTGCTGAGTATCTATGACTGCCTACCCTAACTATCTACATCTCCTAAAAATAATATAGTAAGCGAAAAGGAAAATGAAAAAACAAAATGGGAATAAATGCTAAAAATTTGAGGAAATGATCATCATTACTTTATTGTAATGTGCCACCTAGCATTGCAATAAAGAAATGATAAAGGTTGGTGCATAAATAGTATTATTAATATATAAGTACATAGTTAACGAAACGGAAAACGGAAAGAAAAAGGGGAATAAATGTTATAAATTTGAGGAAATAAAAGTTAGCATAAACTTTAAATCACAATTAAATTATTAGTTATTTATTACCAAATAAATCAAAAAAAAAAAATATTTTGGTTAAATATTTGGCTATAACTACGTTGCAATTTTAGGCTATCTAGAAATCTCTTATCTTATACAACGAAAAAATACCGGCTGAATAATGAAGTAGGATATTCAAAATATTTTAGCAATGATACCATTCTCAGGACAGAATCTACACGATTCTATTTCAACTGCCAGGTTTAAATAAACACAGACTACGCGCACCTATAATAAGATATATTTCATCTGAAACATTAATTTTTCATTTTATGAATATTTAATAAAACTAAATAGAAGTAAAGAAGCAAACATTTCAAGAAAAAAACATGATTAAACTAGATATTTATCGTAGAGAACGCAACTATTAACTGTGACCTCGTCTCTCGTGGAAATGAGACTTCTTTTAAGTGCTTTCCGATACTATTAAAGAAACGACGAATCGTGCCGAACCTGAAATAATATCCGCTGTCGAGTAATGAAAAAAGAGAACAGATAAAGCACAAAGCTGAGTCGCTTTCGAAGCGAGGCAATTCGCTTCAAAGTTATTTAGTTAATTAGTAGTACAAATAAACATGATTTCAGTCATTACTAATATCATTAGTAATAAAATTCCTAGTCGGTGAATACATTCATTCTATTAAATGTGAATTCTACATATTTTTGTAGGTTTGTTGAATTGGAATGTTGCTTACTTATATCGGAGTTTACGCATAAATATAAGCGGTTTTCATTCTTAAATTCGGTTCTCAGAATTCTAGGCTATACAAGTTAAAACATAATACCACTGCTATGAACTGTGCTAAATTTAATTTTTGTATAAAAGTACTACTAATAGTTCTTGATAAATCTAATAGTATAAAATCTTAAACACCGAAGGTGAAAAGTAGAAATTCGTAAATACCAAAGGTGCAAACAAATAATGAAAAATTAGAGTAAAAACAATAGATATCGCTATGATTTATCTATGATCCGAGAAAACATAAAATTCAATTAACTGCTCGTAATTAATCAGAACAACTGAATCTTTAACTCTCTAGATGGCTTGATACTTTAGGAATGCTCCGTTTAGTACTGAAGCTTAGATTAGTCACAGTCTCTGACGATGTTTAACCTACAGTAGACTCTAATCAAGTCACCTGGGAAAACCTAAAGCGTAAAAATAGTTTGTTTGGACGTGACCTGTATGTACCCAGTAAGACTAAACTTCACATCACCATCCTAGCTTTGTTTCCCCTTAGAGAAATTTTATTTTTAGAAATTATAAATTATTTATTGAATAATATTAAGTACGTATGGATGTGGGCGATAAAATTTTGTATCACTGTTTTATTTATTATAGTATTTATCTGTTAAATGCACTTACTTTTAAATATATAAATGTTGCAACAGATAAACTGATAATTAAATCAAATTTGCGTGTATTAACTCTACAAGGCCCCCCCAGTAAATTATGCGGAACAACCGTTTCTTTCGTCCCTATAGCTATTAACATATTGTTAGGGACATCTGTTGACATCTCGATAGAAGCGTTGGGTATTTAGCAACTGTACCATGGTTTTTAGATGTCGCTACTGTTTCTGTTACAGCGGGCTTAGTGTGAAATTTCAACGAAAGTGTTTTGTTTATCGCTCGTGTGAATTCAAAAAACTAAAAAAAAAAGAAAATTAGTAACTAAATAGTTTTGAGTCGGAAAAAATACTTTGTCGTAAGGGAGTGTGTACTTTGCAGAGGTAAAATATTTTTTATATTTCAAAAATTGTTTTGCAGTTAAATATTGGTATATAATTTTTTTAAATTATTTTACCCTAATTACTGATCACTAACTACAAAAAAAAAATTATATATATATAAGGGTTCTAATTAGGATAATAAATTTAATTTTTTGCGAGTATCGAATAAGAAAGAGTTTCTATGGTGTGAATTAGTCAAAAATTACAAAAAATATTACATTAAATACAAAACCATTTTTAGATGTTAACATAAAACAAAAAATGGATTCGCTGATATGCTATATACTATGAAATATTTTAGTTAATGCTTCAAGAAATATGCTCTTAAACGGGCTACGGATTAGAATAGTAATGTAGATTAAGTACCCAGCCAAGCTATAGACATAAATTTGTATTCAAGAAAGGCAAAGCGGCCCCTGCATAAACCATGTTAACGTTCTCAGGAACATTGTTCTTCATTAATAAATATAAATGAAAAAGGGATTCACAAAATGTTCGATGAACAATCTGATAAGTAACTAATATTTTAAGACGAGCATTTTAGATTTAAACTGGATCACAAAGCAGGACGATCAACATCATAAACCGAATTAATCAACAAGAATAAACGAATAAAACAGAGCACTAACCTAGGCTGGTAAAGAAATATTCCATACGAGGAGAAAAAATCCCATTAAACACAGGTAATCCTGCCATTAAAGAGCGATGACAACTATGGCGATGTAAAAGCGGAACGGTAAACACGATCCCGACAACGTGATAAGGCTGATATAAAAAGGTATGATCACTTGATGACGTCACCGCTATGACGTCACAGGCTGGAGTGGGAGCGAACATTTCCCCGAGTCCATGTAGGGACAAGGTGATCTACCTTCAGCAATTTCAATCAACATTCCAGTGTAGAAAGGGATCTCTACCAGCTAACTGTAGCCGGGAACATGTAACCTGTTTCCTAGTGCATAAAGTACAGGTTGACATCACAAGGTTGAAATTTTAAAATACAATGTACCTGCATTTTTTGAACAATTGCAATAATATAAATGATTTTGTAGCTAGTATTTGTACTAATAAGTTCTTATTAAAGCATTAATGTGTACCAAATTTAAGCCAACATAAAGATTTTTTAATAGTTTACATACAATGAAAAAAAAAGAACTTCACAAATTCCTATTTAAAACGTATATTTCAAGGATCGATGATTTCATTTATTAGTAAAAGAATCACGAATTATGCAAAAATCTTTTCAGTAAACAGCGCACAAATAGGATGTACTGATAATCTGGATACTGTTTTAATAGTGTATAAGAGCAAGAAAAACTGTACGAACATTATTTTAAAAAAATAAAACGTTATTTTCATATATTTTTTTTTTGTCTCGGCTCCTAATGCTCATTGGCGGCTATAACTATAGTTTTGCACTATTATAGGCCCCTACTACCCACACAAAAATCGGCATTCAAATCTGTAAGTTACAACTCAAAACGACCGCTTGTCAGATGTATTTTCTATAGAGTTGAAATATCAAGTGAAAACTATTTAATTAATTGTTTTTTTTACTCTTTCCCTTCAGAAAATAAATATAGTATTTACCTAGATATACTATTCTGAATAAATATACTCATATCAAACTGTAAACATGACAGGATACATTTTTATTTTTAATAAAAAATAAATAAATAAAAGACAAATTTCAGGGCTATGAAGATGAATATGATGATAAAAGAAAAAAATCTGTTTCGGTTAAATTAAGAATAACTTTCGATGTAAAAAAAAAATTACATTTATTAAATAATAAAAGCTATTTGAGCTAAATTATTACTAAACTAGAAGATTTAAATAACAATCAAACCTTCCGAAGAATTTTTAAAATAAATTTATTGGTAATCAACATCCAAGACTAAATTTTATCTCAAAAATCTCACTGTCAAATATCATTAGAGGTGAATCAACAAAGGGAAAAACTAAAGAACAACTAATGTTGAATAAGAATGACTAACTGTTTCCGGGTAAATAATTTGAGGTTTTCGCTGATGAAACTAGTGATTTCATAATTCGGTGAAAATGCTGAAAAAAAGTTAATTGCTAACATTTTTCCAACCACAATATATATATATATATATATATATATATATATATATATATATATATATATATATATATATATATATAAGCTTTCAAATGATATGTTAAAAGTAATGATTTTGTTTTAATTTCATGGAGAAATTTACTTTTGAAACCGAAAAAACATGGTGTTCTCATTTAGCATACAAATCAGGTACTTTGGTAAATAAGACATTATGATAATCGCTTGATGAAAATCTGTATTTTAAATAAAAGAAACACTTCATTAGAATAAAAAGCAAAGAAAAAATTTGTTAATTTGAAAATAAAAGAATCACTGTCAATAAAGCGCCGCCAGAGTCCCGTTATTTTATTATTAAATTTTCAAAATGTCCTCCATTATTTCGAATGCAGCTTCTTGCTCTCTTTCTCACAAGCCCCTACGGTCACTGCTAAAGTCAGACGCTGTTGCAATTTGGCTCCGGCCCCTCCAGAATTCTCGTCTTTAGGACCTCAATGCTGGTCACTTCTCTGGCATATACCTCGCTTTTTATGTAGCCCCACACATAAAAAGTCCATTGGAGCTAAGTCAGGTGACCTAGCTGGCCAATGTATCACACCATTTTTCTACCTATCCAGGTCGAATATCGTTGGTTCAGCCATTCCCGTACTGCTGCCGAATGATGTGGAGGAGCACCATCGTGTTGGAATATTATTTTTTGCTGAACATCAAGTGGAATGTCGTGAATAAGTTGTGGTAGAATATTTTGTAAAAAATCCAAATAACTTTCTCCATTCAATCTGCTGGGCAAAAAAATGTGGCCCAATGAGTCGGTCCCCTATTATCCCAGCCCACACATTCACTGTAAAACGATGCTGGAAAGATGCTTCTTGAACCATATGTGGGTTTTCAGCTGCCCGTAGTGCCGGTTGTGGACGTTAAAAATTCCTTCCCTTGTAAAAAGAGACTCATCTGTCCATAAAATTTTCCTCAGAAACTGGTGTTCTTGAATGTCTCTATTTAAAAGCCAGCGGCAAAATTGTATTCTATGTACATGATCATTAGGTTCTAGCCCTTGTACTTGTGTGAAATGATATGGGTGAAAATGTTCTCGGTGCACAAAAAAAGTTTTTGCAGGGATTCATATTACCAAGTCCCATAAACATTGTAACCCTGTTAAAAATAACACCATCTGAATGCAAGTTTCATCGAATTTTAGGGAGAATATCATAAATTATCTTACTGTTAACCGTGCAACGAAAAAATCATTAAACAAACTTTCACAACCTCAACTTATCACACACAACAACTATCCATGAAAATGTTTTTGTGTTGAAATTTCAGATTTGTGATGACCAAATCATTTCTACAATCTAATGAAAACAGATTGTCTTATAAAATATATTTTTAATGGGTACATTTAAAAAAAAAATTTACGTCATTGAAACTGCGATTTTAACTACAGCATATTTGTAAAAGAAATTCGAAAGTCATCCACATGGTTCTCGATTTTTGTCACATATCAGCTTTTTCTTATTTAGCTTCCAGATTTCATACGATTTTTACAGTTGAAAAAGTAAAAAAGAATATTTATCATAAAAAAAAGAAAAAAAATCTTAGGTATATCTCTGGGTGGTCTGCTATAAACTGAGCATGCACGGCCATTTTTTTATTTGTGTGTATTGTTATTCCGATACTAACGACACTCACAGACTGAATGCCAAAGAGGATGTGCGGTTGAAAATAATCCAGCCAAGAAAGATCTAAAGACAAAACTCTACAGGGTATATAAATTTTTACATAATTTAATAAATTAGGTAAAATTATGAAATTTTATAGGCTTGCGATGCCAAATCATGTATTCCAATATATTGATTTATATAATATTAGTATATATTATTATTATTAATATTATTATTACAATTAAATGATAATTTTTTTTATGTTGTTGTTTTTAAATTGACTTTAGTATAGAAATTCAGCTACATAAGATAACATAAAAACATTTGCGTATCCTTCGATTACGTTTTATTTTTTAAATTCACCTTCTTTTTTGTTGTATTTTCAAATTATTTATACACATATATTATATTATTTACGTACATCCTTGTAAATCCAAACTACTATTAACAAATTGTGTAAATATTTCAAGACAAATCTAGATCCTAAATCCTTCAACTTTTACAGGGTGTTTTCTGATATTCGTGTAATGGCGTTCATGAGAATGTTAAGATACCCCTGCGATTTTTCGTACGAAGAAGAAATACTATAATTGGCTTAGTATTACTTTTTTTTTCTACAAGTAAATAAAACTACAACCTTTTTTGAGGAATTACTTGCTCATTTAATGGTTACTTTTCGGTAACTGATTAACCGGCGCGCATTCTAGCGGTAGCCATTCGAAATGAAAACTTCCAAATTTCCCTCCTTCTGGTACGAGATCCTCAGATTCTATTCTAGACGCAAATAGAAATCACACTACATGCTTTTGTAAAGTGTACTTGAATGGGCATGGTATTCTGTAGAAAAAAAAATGGCCAGAGAAGAAGTGAATAAAAGTGTTTGAATTTATTATTTTGAAACGTGGATGAACAACAATGCATAGTAAAATAAAAATAGTAATGAGCCTGAGAAGTTATAAATAAATGGCAAGATTTAAGAATGATTTAATTAAAAAACTAATAATATTATGTTATTAATAATGGAATAATATATAAGTATAAGGTATTTATTTTATGTTTAAAAGTAATGTAGAAAATAAATGGACATTCTGAGATTGCTTTGTCTAAAAAGGGAGACCGTAGTGAAGAGCGGTGAGACAATTTCAAAGGCTGGAAAACATCAGGGCAAACTTATGTAGTGATAAAGGGAAAATTGAGTTCTAATTTCGAATGCCTACCGCTAGAATGCGTGCCGGTTAAACAGTATCTGGTTACTGAAAAGTAACTGTTAAAAGGAGCAAGCCACCTCCTCACCAGTAATGCCTTTTTCTTTTTACTTTAATTGTGAATAAAATAATATCTACAAAAATTTATAAATATTTTAATGTTTTTTTTGTTGTTGTTTTTCCACATCTAAATATTTACCATAAGAATACATATAAAACCACATACATAAAAGAATTGATTTAACTAATGCTTTGGGTCAGTGTAAAAGTAATCGTCAAACATAAATTATAAATAAATGAAACCTGATTTGCTATAGATCTGATTGGGAGAATATAAAGATAAAATTAATTCACGATAAAAAATTTACAATATGCCAATAGAAATTTGAAGACAATTTACAGATTTTTCAAATCTATGAGATCCAATTTTCAACATATTGAAAAGTTACTAATGGAATGAAGAGTTATGTAAATAACTTCCTACATAAAAGTGTATATTTTACAACTTATTATGAAACAAGTATGAAATGATTTACTTACTCTAACATTGATACAAATCAACAATCTGAAATCATAACAGAGGGGAAGGATTCGATAGAAGGACAGCTAAAAAGATGGGACAATAGCCAGAGGCAAACTGCTCGGTAAATTAATGTTAAATGATTCCCGGCGAAGGTCTACAGGCTCATCTCCATAAACATGCAGTTAATGCCCAACTATAGGAGTCAAGGAGTGTCTCCCGTCTATTCAGCTGGCATTCTGTCTAACAGGGGCTGAGACTTATAAACAATATAAAATAGTTTGGCAATGTATTATTAAAAATCAAAATAAAACATAAAATAGTAATAATAAAACGAAATTTTTTAACGTCAAAATAATTTAACTATATAAGACAGACATATAAGAAAAATGAAATAAAAAAAAAAAAAAAAAAAAAAAAGGCCTCTTTGAGCCAGTTGGTTAAAGAGAGAATAACATGGAACACGTTTTAGGGGTTACTCTTTTTTCATTCAAAACAATGTATCTACTGAAATATAGGTCCTAGCGACAGATGTTATGACAAAAATATTCTTCATTCAATTTCTGATAAGACAGCCGAGAGGGATTAAGCAAGATCGATCAAATACAGGTAAAATTTTTTAATATTGTATTAGGAGAAACAGAGTCAAAAGGAACGCACTCATTAGAACCTGCCTTCTAGCCTAAATAGTGTTATTTAGTATAAGAAGAGGTTAGCTCCTAACTGCTCCTTCTCTCAAACTACGCCCTCGCGTTCCCCGAAACGTATCGCTTTTGAGAAACGGTAAAACATGTTCATGTTAAAAAATTGTAGACAAATCATAATGTTGATTGGAGAGGTGAATTTTTGACAGTAGGTTAACAGACAGATAAGCAGAATTTAAGGAGAGTAATTTAATCAGAATAAAAATATACTTAATATAACCCATAAAACAAAACGAAATCAGGTAATAATGAAAGGAATATAAAATAAAAAAGACTTCAGTTAATAAAGACAAAAATTAATATGAAAAATAAGTTATTTAAAATAAAATTTAATATAAAATATAAGGCAAAGAAAACAAAAACATGTAATGACAGTTATGTTTCAGTATACGGTAAGTATGCATATGAAACTAATAGAGGAGTTAAATTAACATACAACGTATTGGCGTTAAAAGAAAAATTTAATATTACAAGAAAAAAAATTGGGCAAATAAAAATATTAAATTCTAAAAACTTAATAAATGTAGAATTATATATGCTTAGATAAAACAGAAACCCAAAATAAAATGGTTAATAATAACAAAAGGAAAAAATAATACAAACAAGTCCAAGGAAAACAGAGGTTAATAAAAAGAATTAAGTAGACTGGAGAAGGAATTAAGATAAGATATTAATAAAGCCGAAAATAAAAAAAACAAGAAAGAAAGAAGTCGATTTCATAACATTTTAATAAATTGTTTAATTGATAATTGAATCAAAGTAAATGGATTAAAAAACCAATAAACCAAGCTTTATGCGAATGCAAACATCTTAAATAGACATACAATTTTCATAAACCAACCTTTGTGCTTAACAAAGAAATACAATTGATATTTGACATTGGTCGTTTAAACACCAAGAAGAACAACAAGAAAATAGATTCTTGCTAATAAAACTAAAAGAAAAAAAAAAAAAAAAAAAAAAAAAAAAAAAAAATATTACAATATTGTATAGGCTACAATCTGATAAAGTCCAATGAGAGTGACTTCTATTTTCAAGAGCAACGACATTCGATTCCATTCTCGCCAAAGCCCTGAGCTTTGGATTCCATTAAAATTCTCGACGAAGAAAAAAGAACAAGAAAAAGTAGCATCAGGTTTTATAAAATAAGATATTTTCTTTGAAAAATTGTTTTTAAATAATTAAATAATTTATTATTACAATGGAGTAACTGGATTCATATAACAGATACAATTTATAAAAAACAATGAATACAACGTATATAAGAATTAAATCATTAGAATAAAAAAGGAACTAAAAATTAATGTGTTTTAGTTAGACAGTGTTAGACACTACCTAATTAACATATCTAGAAGGCCAGTACTATTCACAAGAATTTTTGCCAGATAACCAGATATATCACCAATTATAGTAAAATATTTAAAGAATGTGTCCATATAAAAAAAAATATAACGACGTTAAATGTTAAATGTTTTAATTCCTTTTTTTTTATACTTTATTTTTCCTTATACCCATACAGAATATTCCTGCATACCTACTACATTGTTACTGCATTCCATTAAAAAAAAATCCTTTGTTACTACTCGCGTGAGTTAATATAAGAAAGCAAAACTATTCGTGAATTTCAAAATTTTCATCCATTTTTTCTTTTATAACGGCCTACAGAATAGAATATACGACTTTACTTACTACTACTAAAAATTAAGTTTTAATTTGTATATCTTTTTTTCTGAATGCGTGATATATAATTAGAGAAACATAAGCTTACATTTATAAAAGAAAAGGCATTCCATTCGGAAGATTTAGATTTAACGAGGACCAGATTTTTAAAGACGGTGAATACAATATAAAACAAAAAGAACTTATTCACTAACAAATTTATTGAATTAACCGAAATTGAATTTTAAATCAAGCAGAGGCCAGATTATATTAAATTACATCTAAAAAGAATAATAGCTGCAGTCCGTTGAACAATTCAAAATAGATTCCCAGCAATAGATTGGATTTCCATAAAGGCATTTTCTAGACCTTTCCGTTTCGAACGGAGGCGGTTACCATCTAAGAAAAAACTCTTTCAGGTGAGAAAGTGTCTGAATAAAAGAGAATAAATGAATATATCAAGTTCCCTCTGGAACATAGAGTGAGGATGGGAAGATGAGTGGAATAGGATATAGCTGAGTTGTTTATTCGAATAAATCTAAGAAATTTTTGAGGGCGAAAACGCCTTGGTAATTTTGTTTATTAGTGCTATTTTGGGAAATATAAATAATATAAAAAATTAATAGCATTCGTTAAATTTTATTCATAGACAAATATTTTAATAGTTTAAAAAAAATAAGAGTGAACTAAAGATTGGTGATCCCGAGACTTTTCGTACACACGCATAATGGAGTTCTGGTAATGACCTGCTTCTCTATTTAAGTCCTTAAAAGTCTTGACATCACCGCTGTTTTAACCTATATAGCTATATAGATAGCTAAAGAACTTTGATGATTGGAAAGTCTATGATTTATAAAGTTTTGGAAATGGGTATATTAAGACGACTATTGTGACCAAGGGCGTTAGGGAGAGGAGAATGTAGTAGGATCGATTCACACAACAAAGGTATTTCCTTTGGCCGTTGCATCGATAGAAAATATCAACGAGGTTAAGGAAGAAAAAAAGAAAATAGAGGAATATAGCACTCAAACGCTTAAACGCAACTTGACAGTTGCTGAAGAATGACTAAGACGCTAGTCCCATAGACTTTAGACTTTAAGTGTCAGAAGAAGTTAGGAAACAACTAGAGACTAGGAAGCAGTTCTAGAAGTAAAACAATGACAAGTCCAAGTGGGACTTACCAAGACTTTCCAAAATGCAAGAGGTCTGGTTACCGCTTAAGATGACGTCAAGAGGAATCCTTGTGAAAGGTAAAGTCGTCCGGGTTAAGTCCGGTTAAGTGCCGTTACCTTATGATACTAGATGCAATAATATACAAGTGTATTGATAAGCATGTTGCATAATTATTATAACTTTATTATCAGGTAGTCAAGTGAAATGGGTTTCAGCTTTCTCACTAAAATAGGTTGGTAACCGGCATAGAAAAATCTTTATTCATCAGAAAAGTCTATCCTTCCTGCCATAGTTGGAGAAGATAAGGACGTTGATTCCAAACAAACAAAATGCATTTTCCTTACGTAGGATTTTGTCGGTGACATAAAATGGAGGACTATGGTTTCTTAAAGAATAAAATAATCACTGATGTTATTAATGTAGTAATATTTTTAAAAAATAAATAAAATATGATTTAAGAAGATCTGAAGTGCTAACAATGAGTAGTTGCTTTACATTTTATTGCACTCGATGAATTCAATTATAGTACTCGTTTAATACACTTGTAAATATAAATTAAGTAAATATATTAAAATGAAATATGTATGAGAATTTCAAAGCATTAGACAACTGTAGATGGCGCTAAGCAAACTTATTACAAAGAAGAGCAATTTGACTCAAGAAGGTAAAGAATTTCATGAAGAGGCGTTATAAAAGAGTGACGAATATATAAGAGATTAGAGGAGGAGAGGGATAGGAAGGGCGAAGAAGAAGAGACAGAAGGAGGTGAGAGTTTAATATTGCTCTGAGTTTGCAGAGCTCTTCATTTCCTAAAGCCAAGTCCTAGTCCAAGTGTGAACGGCTCAAATCAAAGCATCCTTCATCCGGCTTAGGGGACTAATCCAGGGGAGGTCGTAGGCAAAATTACCTATATAGAAAAATATTCTAGTAATTATTAATAGTATAAGAAATTATACACAAATAATTATAATACAAATAGTAATACTAAAAATTATCCAGCCCCTACGCGCGCCCAGAATACCTTTTATCGATTCTAACCTTGTTCCGATTTAATTAGGTATTTTAGTCGCTAATTTTTGAGAGGAAAGGTTATTCAGCTTCATTTACGGAGAAAATCTAAATCCCTGTTCAAAGTAATATTAACTTCTTTTTACCTTCCAATAATAAAATGAGAAATACGAAAATAATGAGGTGGAAATAAGAATATATCAAAATATAACAGACTAAATCAATTTTGAATTAATATTATATTAAACATTAAATCAGAATTATTATAATGCTAAACTACCAGTAATGTCAACTCCTGATAACCTGTCTGATGTCAGGGAAGTGTAAATAACAAATTATAAATATATAAAACACAGAATCCTTGTTGAAAGTTATGATGTTAATTTCTTCTATATTTTCTCGAAGGGAGTGAAAATGAGAAAATATGAAACCTGTGATATACTTTCCCACATTTATTTTCAGATCAATATGTTTTATTGAATTAATAATACAATCTGTCTCACTTTAGGGCAATAAGTAATATGGATAAAAAGAATCCATTCAAAAAATATGTGTACTGAAATTTTATCACCTTAATTGATACAACAAATATCAATATATAAAACACCAAATCCATGGACAAATTAATCTTCTAAAGTTTTGTAACACTTTCACACAAAATATAAGAGGAAATAAAAAAACATGAATTGAAAAAACACTTAATCCTTTATGAAACCCATGTTGATCTGTTTCGCCTATTTACATTTAAGAAGACTGAATTTCAATATACCACACTAAGCAACACAATCCAAGTTAGAAACTGTAGAAGTGATTGTTTAGATGAGAGGTTATAGGAATGAACTATCGATAAATGTTAACTCGAAAGCGTAAGGATCGAACTGGTCGGTGTAGCGCTGACCAGGTAGGTTTCGTGGAGATCGGCTTGCGGAATAATACCGAAATTACTATTTATTCACAAAATATTTAAAAATTTATCCGACATCAGAGGTGTGAAGTTTTCTTAAAACTGAAAATAAAAACAATAAACAATAAAAGATTTATGACGTGACCGAATCACAAAAAATTAAAAATTAAAATACCTGAAGTTGCATCATTTCTTATGCCAGTTATGAAGATACCGACTCACTAAATTTGTCCAGTTATGGAAAACAATACCTCTAATAAATTCGTTAAATATAAAATGATAAACTTCACAATTAAAACGTTTAGACGTAGATCTAATTTCGAAATTCATGATAATTTAAACATAGGATCAATTTAAAATATACACCAGATTGCACAAGCGGAAACTACCGCTCGTAATTTGTAATCTAGAAATAGCTGATACGATGGACTCAACTAAAAAAACATTATCTCAACTCATTGGAATTGAGTTCAACATTCCAATATAATGAAATATATGATAATTTAAAATATGAAACTATTATTGAAGATGAACTTAAGGCTATGTATACTTCTTAAAGACAACCAGAAATATATCGATTTTAAAAATGTTAAGACAAAAATCAGACACATTTATATTCACCTAAAGAGGCAAAGGGAAAATGATTTTTCATTCTATGAACCGATAGCTTCAGGAAGTGAGTATAAATGTTTGATTTGTTGCCTTACATTTTTTAAATTAATACATATAATCGATGTATTAAATTGCTGATGTTATGAATTTTGTATGTTATTAGAAGTGATGATAAATGTTTAACATTATAAACTAAACTTCCAAAAACAAAAGTTAAAAAAAAAAGGTAAATAATTCATGAATCCTAATTGTATTGATCCTTCTACATCATCAAGCCTATCACAATCGAAAAAATCCACTGATATTTAAGTCGGGATACCATATTTAGTTCTAATAAGTAGAAGTTCCCATCGAAGGCCGACAACTTTCCATGAATACCATTAAGACATGTAAATACCCTAGCTCAGGAATAAAATGAAACGAATACTTTTGTTTGTTTTATATTAACATATGATTTCGAATTTCAGTTCTCTAAAACTATATCTTCAAAATGTCAACTCATAGATTATCTTTAAAACAAAAAAAAACAAAACAAGTACGGTTCCTTGAATTTCAGTGAGGATGGGAGAGAGATAAATTCCTGATAGAAGGGAGGAGCTCTTCATTCTTCAAGGTACTTTATCAAAGTTTTTATCAAGTTTTTGACATGTTATTGCAATCATTTTCTCGAACATTCACTAGAATATTTTCTATACAGTAAATGTCAATAAATAAAAATAATTCTTATAAGCCCAGAATAATATTTTTTTAAAGTATACATGCGTTCAATTGTATTGCAGAAGAACGCAGTAATTTGAACGAATTTAGAGGAAGAGCATGACCGTATTATGTTCCTCGGCAATCGTTAGAAAAAGTTTTTAACAGTCCTTTAGACTTCCAGATTTATAATGCCCCATAAGAACATCAAATTAAACTTTTTAAGTTAGTTTCCCTTACGGGAATGGAGGACGTTAAGTGACCTAAATGTTCAGCATTTGGAAAGTTAACCCCGTGGTAGACAATTTGAAATGAATAATTTAGTATAATTTAGTGTGGTAATCAATTATATATTTACTGGTAATAACTAAATGCAACTAAGATGTAATATATATTAATGTTATTATACCAATTTAAAAAATATAGTTATTTTCATTCCATTCGTTAAACACTAAAAATATATAAATACAATAGATTGCCAATCAACTGAAAAAGAAAAAAAAAAAAAAAAAGTTATACATGAAAACTTCAAAAATAAGTAAACAATCAAATAATAAAATAAAATAAAATAATCTCAATATAAATAAAAAAAAAAAAAAAAAAACTCTTTTGGGGATGTGCCAGAGTAAAGACTGCACAAAAAAATAAGACTTACTCGAAAAAGCTTAATTATCTGAAGATTATAAAACATATTTTAAAAAACAACAAATAAATACGAATAAAATAAACTTTAAAAAATACTCCAAGGAAAGATCTTTTCCATGCAACTAATATGGTCAGATCACCCAGCTATGTCAGTGACAGCATAAAATTACAGGATTAAATCCACACTTAATACAAAAAAAATTCACGAGAAACTCCACATAGATTAAAACAAATTAAACATTGATGGCCGAGCGAGTTGGGGCAAGGGTCTCCAGTTCGTCAGTTCGAATCCCACTTGGGCGGGTTAAAACTGACCTCCCCACCATGGCTAGAAAAGGTTGGTAACCTGTAGGATAACCCGTCCTTCCTGCCCTAGTTGGAGTACATAAGGGCATTAAGCCCCAAACAAACAAACCTTTTTATATACACATGTTGGCTTGGACCATACCAAAAACGCTGAAAAAAAAATGGAGTAAGTACCAATGGAGGTTGAACTAAATCACTTCTGTCATCATATTTTTGTTGTGTTTTTATAGAATATTATTAATATAAAAATACAAACTTAATAAGTAGATAGAATAAGAGTAATTACCGCCTGAATGCTTAAATACTATTCTCGGCTACGAAATAATAATTTTTTGGGTTAAAATAACGGAAGTGTTTTGTCCTGAATTCGGGTTTTTACATTAAATACTATTTTAACACGAAACCTCAAAAAAAGTTATTCGAAAAAAAAAATACGAATTGGCATTCATAGTTTTTAATATAGGGTTTAAAAAAACATAATAGTACGGAAGTGTTTTTGCTCAATACCATTTTTTTTTTTAAATTCTTTTATTAATAGAAATTTACAACTGTATTAGAAAACACATCTAGTAAATATGCGGTATACACGAGATATAAAGAATATTTACAAAAGAAGATCCCGAGGTCATCTTCTTTTCAGACGCTTCGGAGGATTGCCAGGAATGGAATGGAAAGCAAGTTGTGCAACAAGTGGATTTGGATGAGCAGTGAGTTTATTATGAAAGTAAAGGTATCTAGTTCGTGCCAAATCAGCAACACATGGGATATTAAGGTGATTGTGGATCAATTCATTTGTGACAAAGTAAGGAGCATCTAGGATTTTGGATTGGAGTGATTGGATGCGGGAAGAATTCGATGGTTTGGTGAATCCCCATAACTCCATACCGTAAGTCCAAATAGGTCTCATAATCGTCATATAGATGAGTTTTTTTGTAGTGAATCGGGAGATTTCAACGTTTGTCAAGTAGCAACGATAAGGGTAGCTAAACCATAAAAAAAAAACATGACAAGCCACGCCGAAGACTAAAAGAGCCATCGCGTAGCGAAATCTGTAAGGCTAACCTCGATTACTCGCTTATCCTTTGAGTCAAATCCGTATCGATATTCTTCATAGCTGGTTGAAGCAATCTCTCTCCCTAAGCGATATTGGCAAAGGATCTAAGGCTGCCTTTATAGCCAACAGGGGCTTTAATACCTTTCAGTTTAACCCAACAATATTTACAACGGCCATTTTAGTTCTTAATATTGTTTCTTTTCTTTTTTTTTTTTTTAAAGAAGAAATATAACATCAGCATTCAATCACGTTAATAAGACAAAAATCATAAAATTTCAAGTATAGTAGACGTTTATTATTAATTTAGATTACTGATGTCCTACTGTATCCTTTAATGATATTCCACTAATCCCTATTGAACAGATCCGCTACCTAGGACTCCACTTGGACAAACGGCCAACTTGGAATCCACATACAAGACTAAAACGACAAGAAATTGCCAGTCGTTGCAGATTAGACCTATTTGGACGTACGGAGTTGAGCTTTGGGGCTCTATTAAACCATCCAATTCATCTCGTATCCAATCCTTACAATCCAAAATCCTTCGAAAAATCCTCAATGCTCCTTACTTTTTGACCAATAAACTTATCCATAAAGATCTTAATGTTCCATATGTTTCTGATTTAGTTCAAACCAGATACCTATCCTTCCATAGTAAGCTCCATAACCACTTCAACCCACTAGTCTCCCAACTTGCTTCCTCCTCCATCCCTGATAATCCTCCGAGGCGTCTGAAAAGAAGATGGCCTTTAGTGTAGATTTTATTTCTACTATTAGATTTTAGGTGAGTAGTTCTTCACAACTTATTTACATGCCATTGTATTCACTGTCAACACATTTACTTGTTGTATATTATTTTGTACAGTTGTAAATATCAATAAATGAAAAAAAAAAAGAAAAAAAATTACTCAGGAGTCAGTACAAACATTTTTTGATTCCAGATACCAGAACAGATAGTAAAAAATCATTCGTCGATTCTCTACAACGATACTTAGTTTTAAAAATAAATTCTGACATATCGTTTAAGGATACTGAAGTTTGTGGGTCCGAGTCCTACACAACGAAGTTTATTTCGTCGCGTACCCAACAAATGAATCTCTTGATCTTCCCATCCAGGCTCGAACAGGTTGGTCTTTCCTACCCTAGTCGAGGTACATAACGACGTTGTTTCCCTCCCCTCCCCAAAGAAAAACGTTGCCAATACAAACATTATGTAAGAAATAAATAAGTAAAAAGCAAAAATAGCATTTAATATTTACAATATACAAAATGCAGAAAAGAAACAATTCATTATGAATTCTTACCCAAGTAGATAAATACTACTACTATTCTGGACTTTATTTATTACTCAAGGAACCAGAAGTTACTAAAACATTTACCTAGACAATACAGATGGGAGGGTAGACAGGATATTGCTAGATGTGGTTTTAATAGTGTATTATCGCTGGACTACCAATATACATTAAGAATGAATCAATTTCTTTATTTTCAAACATCTACGAATGAAGAATCTCTTGATTACTGTTCTTCCAAGCAATGTTGATCTAGTAAATAAATAAAAGGCTTACCGAAAAGACACTACCGAAAAGTCTTGTACGAAACAAAAAAATATCACCATTTAGTACTAAGGAAGTAAAGTACTAGGGTTTCTTGATGTTTATTGGTTCATAGAGTGGACAGTATAAAGTAATAGATCCATAGCACGAGTCCATAGCACGAGTCTAGTGCTCTTAAACAAATCCTTACATAACAATATTTTGTTTTTATATTGGAACAAAAATATATGATCTAAATTCTTTATCTTTATAATAGATATCAACGTTGTACATAATAGACATTTACATATGCACTTATCATCTACACATAGATCAATCACCTCTACACATTAATTAATATTAATAATTAGTTACATAATTAAATAAATAAATACACACACACACACACACACACACACACACACACACACACACACACACACACACACACACACACACACACACCACACACACACACACACACATAATATTTATGCATACACCTATATAAACGCAATGTATAAATAAAGGCAATATATAAATAATATAAAATAACATCAAATATAAACAATATAAATTATAAACATACTCAAGACACATATTCATGTTATCACCAACATAATTTAAACAACAACCTTAAATCGATTCTAATAAATATCAGTTTATTCATTTTCATTTCAGTCATTGACCACATAAAGACAGCACCTTATATACATTCATCATGAAGAAATATACTTTATTTAATTTTTCTACACCGTCAATATTTAATATTGCCTCAATATTGTGGTTATCAGAAGACATTGTGATGTATGGCTGAAGAAACTGTTGTCTATATTCCTTGAACGTTGGGCAATAGAGAAGGATGTGGTACAAGCTATTGGAGATATATTGGCTGCATGATATACAAGTTTCCTGTGATTTGAATAAAAAAGTTTTGTTCTTAGTATATAACTTAATTTGTTCTTGGTTTGCAACTCTTAATTGACTGACACACCTCAACTTTTTTATGTGTACTTTGTATGTTAGGTACGTTTCGGGATTTGAGACATTGTAGTTACAGAGTAATCGGTATAATGAGAAGTTGGTTGACCTGAGAACTCTTTGAATGTCCATTGAAATATAGAAGTTCTGTGCTTTTTCTAAGATGACATCTTTGTATCTGACAAGGCCGTTGGAAGGATGGGCAGAGAGCTCCTCTGTGAAGTGACTAAGCTCAGCTATCGCCTTAACTTGAGATACCCAATTATACTCCACATCAGGGTTATCACTGTCTAGTGCTTTCAGTCTATTAAAGCACAGTTTTGGCAGTCTCTCGTCAGGCATCAGTGAAAGTTTCGTCCATAAGTTTATCAACTTTTTGATAACCATCAGGCTCAGTGAGGTTCTCCCAGTCTCGAGGCGAACTATATAGTTTGGAGTGTTCCTGGGCCAACCAAAAAGATATTTTATGAATTTCAACTGCGCTATCTCGATCGCTTCGAGATACTTGAGACTCCATATTTCAGAAGCATATAGTAAGGTTGAGGAGACCATGGAGTCAAATAACGCTTTTTTTGTTTCCCAGGAATCGCTTTTGCCTTTTTTCAGAATGTCTATTACTCTTGCAGATGCTACTGATGATCTCTGGATGAAGTGCTGCGATGCTTTTTTAAATTTGCCTGATTTTGTAAAGGGTAATCCTAAATAAGTGTAGTTTTTAACGTACTCCAATTTTTCGTTGTGCCAGTACAGTGATTTAAGTTTTTTAGTTCGTGGGGATTTGTGAAAAACTAAGACTTTTGATTTATTAACGTTTAGGGTAAGAGAATTGTCACTACAATAATCCTGTAATATTCTGAGGTTCTTCTGCGCACCATACCAACTGTTGCTTAGGAGGATGATGTCGTCTGCCAGCAGGAGAATCGTTACCTCATGTGAACTGTCGATGCTTACACCTGTTGCTCCTCTATTATGGAAATACTGGACTATATCGGAGATAAATAGCAAAAATAATGTAGGGCTTAGACTTTCCCCTTGTAACAGACCTAAAGAGATGTTAATTTCTTCAGAGAGTTGTCCATTGACAGAAATTTGAGTTGAGGCATTGTCATATAGCATTTTTATTATTCTAACAAGTTTACTACCAGTTCCCAGGATAAGAAGCTTTTCCCAGAGAAGACTGTGGTTAATGGAATCGAAGGCTTTTTTAAAATCAATGAATACTGCGTATAGGTATCTTCCTTCTGTTCTAAACGTGATTCCAATAAGTGACGTAAGTGTGAAGATATGGTCGATGCATCCTCTTCCGCTTCTAAAGCCAGCCTGTTCCTCTGGGATGAGGCTCTCGGAATCCGCCCATATCATCAACCTCCTCGCAATAATGCTGGTAAATAATTTAGTCAAAGTATTCAACAGAGAAATACCTCTGTAATTATCTGTGTCCCTTCTATCACCTTTTTTGAATAATAAATGTAGTTTAGATTTGGACCACTGAAAAGGTAGTTTTTCTTTTTCTATAACTGTATTGAATAAGTTTAAAATGTAGTGTTCCCATTCAGGTGTAAGGTTCTTAAATACTTCATAAGGTATGTAGTCCGGACCTGGAGATTTGTTATTTTTAGATAGATGTATGGATATTTGTAACTCCTCTAATGATATGTCGGTTTCAAGAAATAGGTTGGTTGCTGAAGTGATTTTTAAGTCTTGGATACGCTTCTGACCATAATGTTCTAAATAGAACCTGCTCCATTCTTCTATGTCTATTTCATTGATACCTGATTTGTATGGTTTTAGGGAATTGACGGTAGTCCAAAACTGCTTACTATTTCTTGTATCTTGTAGCTTCTTTGTAATGGTTAATCTTAGTTCTGTTTTTTTTTTTCCTTTGTCAACTTTCTGTAAGAATTCCTTGTTTGAATGTATTTCTCTAACTGTTGTATTGAAAAGTTAGATTTAATGAAACTTCTATATTTTCTTCTGACTTCTCTTTTGAGGTTTCTACACTCTGAATCAAACCATGGTTGGTTTGGCTGAAAATTCTTTCTATATGATGTTTTCTTCATTATAAGCAAACCAGTAGAAGACAAACCTTCATGTATACACTCAACAAAGTTTTGATATAATTCGTTTGCCTCATATGAATTTTTGTATATTTTATCACTGTTTGATAAATGTGCCTTGAATTCAATAGTTTTTTTTTTTCTTCCCATTTAACAGATTTTATAAGGCCAATAGATACATTATTGGGTACATGACAATGCTTGGTAAGATTTGGAATATGTTCATGTCGTTGTAAGGAAGTAGCACAGGCTAGGTGATCAAGGAGGTCAGACATGATTATAACTTCCATATCTACGATTAATTCAAGTGCCATATTGTTTATCCATACTAGGTCGATAGTACTTTTTCCAATGCTAGAAATAAATGTATGTTTTCCAGGTCTGTCAGAGATGGTTCTGCCATTACATAGTATAAGACCTGCTGATTCCATTGTTTCCACTAATTGTTTTCCTCGTTTATTCACATGGTTATGGCTAGGTATCCTCGTTGCGTAAAGATTAGGATTGACTATAATATCTTCCTCTAAACCATTCAAGTCACCAACATGACTGTTAAAGTCACCATTGATAATTAAGCAGGCGTTAGGATAGCTAATTATTATTCTCGAGATAATGTTGAGTAGATCTTCTAGGATCGTATCCATATCACATGTTGGAGGTAAATAGATATTTCCTATTGTTAGTAATGTATTATTAATCTTAATGTTGATAAACATCCAGTAACGATCGATAAATATAATATTAGAATTTGAAGCAATTGAATTGTGCACTAAGGTCAACAAACCTCCGCTAGCGCGCCCTGTTATGTTTGATTTAACAGCCTTACTATTGAAAGGAATATAATCATGTAACCACGACGGTAAACAAATTCTGTTATCAACCACCCACGTCTCTACAAAACACAGTATAGAGTATGACCTGATTGTATTACATTCTTTATTTGTAAAGTTAAATAAATTTTTGAAACCATTTATATTGCAAAATAATACAGAGGGTTTGTATCCGTTTAATTTTTTGTTGCAGACAGTTTTATTAGGTATTTTCCATGATTCGAGAATCGATACTTGATTGGAGGAGGACGAGTTGTTCTGTCAAGATGACCTCTTATCTACTGATGTAGTTGATAAACTTCTAGGTCGAAACTTGAACCTATCTAATTTATCTTCAGCTTTTCTTTTCTTTTTCGCTTGTTCTTCGTCAGTTAGTTGCTTTGGTTCCGTTTTTTGTTTTGTTTCAGAAACATCAGGGTCATTTGCTTTTATTAATTGCTCTACTTCGTCCATTCTATAGTATGACCCTCTTATTTTGAAAAAACCTTTTTGAAACGTGGCATTTTGGTCGATATCTTTTAGTTTTACTAGGTAGGAATAAATTTTTTTGCCTTCCTCCCGTTCCTCCAATGATTTATCATGGCTAATTGAAATCTGCTTATTTCTTAGTAACATTCTCTGCTTAAAAATATCCTGTTTAATGTTATAGTTATTCACAGAAACAAGTATTGGTCCTTTCCCTAATCGATAACAGTTGTTAATGCTATAATCGGGAAGGTCAACATTGGCTTCACTGCAGACGCCCTTGACTATTTCTAAAATATTCTCATTTTCAGAGGGGGGGATATTATGAATTAGAAAATTATTTTTTCTAAGCTGTTTTTTAAGGAATTTTACTTCGTTTTCTAGCTTGATTGTTTTTTTCTTCTAAAGAAGTGCAGGTTTTTTTTACGGATTCTAATTCTTTTATTAGATTCTTATTTATTTCATTATTTGTTTCAAGATTTTTATTCATCTCTTTAATTAGTTCCATGAGATCTTCGTTAGTGACAACCATCTCAAACGACAAATGTTACGTTATTTTTATTTTTATTTTTGTGCTACTAGCGACGTAACCTCTACTATAGCGCGGATGTTACTGATTGATAAATATTGATATATGATCGACAGGAGGTAGGGGAAATGATCATGCGCACTAGGACGTAATGGCTACTTATTTATCCACTCACCTTCCGTGTAATTCCTTTAGCGAACTTGTTCTATGCTCTACTGTAATCCCTATTGCACTTAAACTCAATATATAAACTCACTGTTCATTAAAACACTACTTTATAATAATAATATCACTCCCAGTTACCAATAAACCAGTGAAAATGTCAATTATAATAGAGACGTACAGTAGCGATGTTACACCTACGAATGGCAGCACTAGACAGTGGCATAAAGTATCGTTTTTTAAAATTATAAATTATCACAGTTAATTGGTAAATATTTATATTGTAATATGATAATTTCTCTGCTATGTATTTTATTTGTTAGTATAGTTGCTCACAATTACATACTACAAAGTTTATGTACCCAACAATGACAATAAATACATACAAATACATGTTTTTTCTTCAGTAAGCAGAAAAAATTATAGGGATAACATTTTTAGCATACTTTAATGGGTTAGTAATTTTTTAAAAAGTATTTTAAACTGTAATAATTCATAAATCCACAATCTGAGATAAATGCTAAATATCTCGACTAACTTGGCTGACTCTAGATCCACGCAATTAGCGACTAAGATAAAAACCAGAGGCAATTAAGGGAGAAAGGACAGTGAAGTAATGGATTAACTTGCTCCTGCATAGATAGAGCGGTGAGCCGAGGCGTGAAAGGGGAGATAACACGCCCGTTATTGCCCTCAAAGCCGAGCTGGTTTTCAAAAGCAAATTGTACAATGGCTGATTATACTCGTTGGCAACACATCCCCTGATATTCAATGCGGTGAAATTAATATCAACATTTTGTATCTCATAAGCAGGTGTCAATACTTTACTAACATCGAATTTATAATATGAAAAATTCCACTTATTCACACTTGAAGAAATTAACGATAAATATAATGAATAACTGTAGGAAATAAAGAATTTTGCTTTAACTCATTACAGAAAAGGTACATTATTTTAAAAAAGAATTTGAAAAAATCGGATTAAGTTTATTTTACCACCAACGAACGAATAAACTTAAATTAAATGTATTTAAGTATTTTTTTTTACTATGGCTTAAATTTAGTACTTTAAAGTGCTTAACGATTTGATAGCTTTTAAGTTCCTTTCATAACCTTAGAATATCTTCATAAATATATATATTTGTATTTTTTTCAATATACAGCTGCGCCGATGGACTTGGGTCCAAATAGATGTGCTAACACCTACAATGTATTATCATTATTTTGTTTTTCTTTAATTTTCTTTATTCTATTATGTCTCTGACCAGATTTAACTATTAGTATCTGTACTTATTTGCTATTCTTAAGGAACATTGTCTCAGAAAAACTATTTTTCTATTCTATTTTACTTTGTTCTATTTTTTTAATTAAGTATATAAAATTTGGCTTTAAAGGCATGATAGAGGGGTATCACAGTGGAGAATGTTCTTGACTTGAAATTTTGTGTCATGAAGAATGCAGGAAAAAAAATAAATAATGATAATAATAAGAATTAATAAACAAAATATTACAAGTCCCATATTCATGTTCATTTGAGCTATCATCCAAGGTTGTGTGGACTTGTTGTAAACATTAGTTGTATTAGCGGGTTGGAGAGTTCAGAAATTCTTAAATTTCTTAATGATTAGGAACCGACTTCATGATTAGTTTATGTAGGAATAGACTGTAAAAATGTTTAAGTTTTTTTTAAAAGGTGTAAGGATTTCTGGCGGCGCCATAAATTTGAACTTGGTACGTTTTATTTATTATTTTATTCATACAATAATGATAGAAATGATGATCAGGTAATCGGGTCAGTCCGTTTTAGTAGCTTAGCCCGTCAAAGAACTTGACGTGCCGGCGTCCGATGTAAGCCGGGATCGTACAGGTATCGTCGGTATGTCCGCGCCCGGGCCAGCTTTATCCTGCTTTTTACATGGGTCGAAAAGGTTCGTAAAATCGAGAGTTTCGATATGCATTTTGAACAAGATCGGTCCCAGCACTGACCCCTGAGGAACACCACAGGTGGTAGGGACACACAAAATAGTTTCCGTGAATACAAATCCAGCGAGATGAGCGCCGTTGCCTTGTTCCGGTGCATCTGTTCGATGGTGTACGCCTGCAGTTTAGCCAAATGATGTTATTTGCTCTGGTGGAATCAATTAGCAAGAGCCTGTCTTTTTTGTCGGGTATGAAAGGTGTGTTAACCTTCTACCGAAGTTTAGACCTAGGTTAAGTTATTGTTTAAGCTTGCTGGGCTTGTTGAATATAAAATATGGGGGACAGGAAAAATAATATTTAAATTTAAATATTTAAAAAAAAAATATATTTTAAGAAGGAATAGAAAATAGGGCCAGTTATAATAGTCACCTTTCAAACACTGACACGTTTCTTCGTATACATTATCATATAATAATAATAGGGATTTTAATACATCATAAATTAGGCATCAAAACACGATATATCAAAATTATCCATAATATTCGACAGTCCTATATTTTTCGTATCAATACGTTATGGTATATCATTTCCTCTATATTATTAAAATACAACAAACATCTATATATATATATCATTATTATTATTATAAAACTGATTTAAAAATTAAGAAATGCTTTTAATGTTAGGGACAGGGAACAGTGGGCAAGACTGGCACTGGTTTAACATTTGAAATAATTTAACTAAAACGATAAAAATCGTAGTATCATGATACCAATATTTAATATGGTATTTAAAACAAAAAAAGATACATTGTTGTATCGTTATTTTTTGGTCAATAGATCTTGGACCGTTATTCAGAGCTCAAACAATTTTCGGTAAGGAACACGAATATTTTTCTTATGATACTCAAGATCAAAAAATGCAAAACTTGCATGTCATATCATAAACCATGCTACAAAACCCCGAGTGCTATGAATTTTTTTCTTTCCATATTGCAGTGGTCTTACGGTGCTCATCAAATAAAACCTTACTGTAATTTAGGTAAAGAAAAAATGTATTTTTTCTAAAGGAAGTATTTCTTCTACCGTATAATAGTAGAGTCTAAAACCACAAGGCTAGAGAAAAAAACATTACGCAATTGCCGCGAGGCTGTGGGATGAGGGATCGGTAAAATTATGACTCATAAGAACATCACTCCATAGCAAATAGCAGGAGGAAGAAAACAACAGGCTTAACTGTCGCCACAACAGCTACGGCATAAAATTTTAATGAGCAAGAAAATCTAGTGTAGATCAGTTTAATGGTAGCATCTCAATGAGGATAGTAATTAAAATAAAAAAATAAAAAACAAGAACTATGCAATCAATAAGACATGGCCAGTATTTGGATTGCAAATTAAATCGTTATTAGTTATTCAGTTTAACATTAACATATAAGTCTAACATTTCTTTTTTTTTATTTTCAGAAGGATTGAGAACGTTAAGACCTAGCCAAAGTGGCCAACTCAGAATCTTTGTGGAGGATCGTATTCCTAAATAAATAAAAATATGGACAGAACAGTAGGAAATAAAATTGGAGGAATGTCTTATACATGTGTTTTGTGGTTGTAAGGTTGTAAGTTGTAAGGAATATTTTGTGGTTTGTAAGTCAGTTATAAAGTATTTATTCCTAGTGTTTTCGTTGCGATTCACAAGAGGCAAGGTTGTAAAGTTATATTGCAGTCATTAGAGATCAAGGAAAATGAATTTAAATAATCGAAGTTATGTTTCTGATGTCCCATAATAATTTTTAAAAGAAAAATACGAGAGAATGCAAATAAATATAATCATAGCCAAAGGTCCAATGTTTGCTTTAAATAATTTATCTTTAATTATTAATTAGGAAAATTTAAACTACAAAAAAATATAGTTTAATTTAATTTACAATTGATTATTGATTTAATTTATAATTTAATTCAAATGATGTACTTGGCCGCCTTAACCACCTATTCATTATATATACAGTCGTAAATTTTAATAAATAATAAACACTTACAATTGTAAAGGTTTGGGAATTACGTTTTGTTTATTATATTACTAATATTATGTGTTTTTTTAATTTTAAGTATTTTGTTATCATAATATTTCATATATTCTGATATAGTACTCTTCATAATATTTTATATGGTATCATAATTATTTCTTTGCTATTTTTTTTATCTTTCAATTTATTTTTGTTATATCCTTATTAACTATGAGGCTAACCTTCGTTAAAGAACTTTTAATAATTTTCTGGCTTTTATATATATAGGATGTTCAGAAGATCGTTAGCCAAAAAGGTATCTCTGGTAGAGAGTTTCATTTTGAACCTATTTAAAGTCACTTACCTAAATACAAAGTCTTACGGTTTTTTTTTTTGTTTTGTTTTGGAAAAATTGCCAAAATCAAACATTTATGCCTTATAACTTCGCTTTTTACTGATACACCGACGTCATTCTTTGTTGTTGTAATTACTAATACGTTTTCCATGTAAAATAAAAAAGATCTGATGCAAAAAACAAATACAAAAAAATCGGGAGATCGTTAAATCTTGTTAGATGCCAAAAAAATAAAATAAAAAAAATAAAATAAAATAATAAAAAATAAATCGTTTTTTTTTTTTTTTTTTTTTTTTTTTTTTAAATTCGTTTTTTTTGCATCAAATCTTTTTTATTTTACATGGACAATGTATTAGTAATTACAGCAAAAAAAAAAAAATGGCGTTGATATATCAGCAAACAACGAAGTTCAAATTCATAAAAAAAACAAAAAAAAAACCGTAAGACATTGTATATAGGTAAGTAACTTTTAATAGGTTCAAAATGAACTTCCTTACCCGAGATACCTCTTTGGCCAACGATCTTCTGAACACCCTGTATTTATGAATTTTGAATGAAGCGAAATATTTTGTCGCGATCTGCGTGTGATTTTAGGTATATAAAAAGAGTTTGTTACCATCCCTTCCTGAGTTTTCAAGTGAAACGTTATTCGTCAAAATAATTTTAGAGCTGCCTTGTATCGTGAGATAAATGTCAAATTATGAATCTGTTAAAATTCTTATGTATTTAAAAAAAAAAAAATTATATTATGTTATTCTAATAATTAAATATTTGAATACAAATTATTGGGAACCATAATACATAAATTTGGTTTAATTAGGAGCCGCTTTTGATAAATATTTTACAAACATTTAACATAAGTAAATAAATACAGAGGACAGCGATGAAGATTCTTTTTAAGATATTAAAAAAGAAAAATAGGAGAACAGGTTTGTATGAAAACTGGAGGGGACTGGGTGGGCGTGCTAGGGGCCGGCAGCACAAGGACGTACCGAATACTTTGACAATCCCTTTCCTCATAGCTTGCTCAACCACTACTTCAGCTGTCGGGGAGCTGAAATGCAGTAATGGGAGGGTAATTGTTCTAGAGGAGAAAGGAGGATCCCGAAGGAAGAGTATGGCTTGGTCTGGAGTGTAAGGTAAGAGGCAGCAGGTGGGTAGCATATGGGGCAATAATTCATGGGAAGATCTGCTTTCCCATGTTGGAATACAAGATGAACTTGAAGAAAATGTCTAGTCGATTCTAAATAAGAATCATTTCAACCTTCAGAATGATATCTACTTTAGAGATTTAAAAAAAAAAAAATATATTTGAAATTATAACTATATCAAGGTGGTCACCACGTCATGAAAAAGAAAAACAACCCAAAAGCATAAAGCATAATTCCAGGTTTTCCAGATTAATTTGAATACAATTCCAGGTGACATTGAATACAAAACAGGTGCTGAGTTTTCTCTAGCATGATTTTTATTAATTTTATTCGGTATATTTTGTAAGATTAATTTATGAAGTATCAATAGAATTTTTTCTGTTATAAATTTTTTTAAAACCGTTATAGTTACAATTATTTAAAGATTTTTTCTTTTTATGACTCTTTTTAAATAATTAATAATTTTACAAATTAAAATAGCATTTGAAACAAATAGGGTTAGAACATGATGTTTTTCCATGTATGTTGTAGGTTAATGTTGTAGATTATAGATCAATTTTGTTTATTTTACTTTTATTATTTTATTGAAATATTCCTAGCCTATCATCTTTCTTTTCCCCTTAGTATTTTGTTTTGTAACTGCTCAACAATATGTATTGTTAATATATGTTAGCAATATATGTTATTCTGATATCCCGAGATCGGCCGTTATTTGTTTTAAGAGATTATGAATTTTAAATTAAATTGAATTCATTAAACGTTTGGTGCATTTAACGTTTTAATATATTATTTTCATTGCTATTTAAACTGATGATGAGTAACTAAATCCTTTTTTTTTTTTTTACGATCTCAGGTCTCTCAAAATTCCAGGTGAATACGTAAAACAGCATTATTCCCTGATTTTACAATGGTACAAAATTCAAGCATAATTCCAGGTTTTTGAAGAATTCCAGTCTGGTGGCCACTTTTATACACAATAAAAATACACCCGGTAAATGTTAAGATAATGCACAATGCTCATAATAACATGTCAATTGCTTGCCAAGCAAAAAAGATCTCGAGGTAATTTTTTTTTTTCGGAATAGAATGGGAAGCAAGTTGAGATACAAGTGGATTTAAATAGCTATGGAGCTTACTATGGAAGGATAAGTGTCTGGTTTGGGATGGATAAAAAACAAACGGTACATTAAGATTTTCATGGATAAGTTTGTTAGTGACAAATTAAGGAGCATTGAGGATTTATCTAAGGATTTTGGAATGTAAGGATCGGAAACATATTACAGAATATACGAATTAGATGGTTTATTGGACTCTTAAAGTTCAACTATGTATGTCTAAATCAGTTTAATTACTGTCATGGAAACGAGTACCTTGTAATTAATCGGAAGTTATTTGTCAATTAAACGTTGAAAGGGTGGAAAACGAAGGAGTGTGGAGTGGAAAACTTCGGTATACCGACTGTCACGAACCATATTCAGAGGAACCACAAACGATTTTATGACAAATTAAATGGAATAGTTAATAGATTAGAAAAAAAAAAAGAAAACAGCAAAAATCACTAATTCAGCACGGTAAAGGCTAAAAAGGAGCTGGATGAGAGATCTAGCGTAAAAATTAAAATCAACTGAAAGTCAGAATTATATCTCCCTCATGTCAGTCTATGCCAGTATTATGGTTTGTATTATATAACATTTGTTGATTAAAATTATTAAGTTAAAAATAATAAAAAAATAAGACAAACTGTAGATTTATTTTAAGATATTTTACCTGATAGATATTACCTGAAATTACAGCATTTATATGAGGAGGAGAAAAACTTACCTGGAAAGAGAAAAAAAAAAGGAATTAATATAACAGAAATATCAAAATAAGTAATTTAAAGTTATCATATTTTATGTTACACATATAAATTTAACAAAAAAAAAAAAAAAAAAAAAAAATGCAATTTGTGGAAAAATAATATGTACTATAAAAATAAGTAAATATTTCAATGTTCAAAGAATAATTATTATATTTTTGTGTTACTAAGAAAAAAAAATAACCATGAATAATTAAAAATCGTGAAGCTCAAAGTGAATTTTAAAAAAAATGCCTGATGAATCCATAGAGAGGGGAGAAATCAATTACGCTTTTGCATACGATTTAATCATAAGAGTCATTAACTAAAGGTAATATGTTTTTTTTCTACTCAATATATTACAAACGATTTGTATCATTATTATTATATATATATATATATATATATATATTTTTTTTTTTGGCTTTAAACTCGAAGTAAAAATTTATTTAATACTAAAGTTTTTATTTCTAGTATTCAGAAGTTCTATTCCATCTATTCTATTTTTGTTTTATTTTTATTGTGAGAGCAATGCATAAATATTAATTCTATGCAAAAAGTAAACAAGAGCCAGTAATCAAAGGTTATAATTTTATTTCCATTAAAAATATTATTTAAGCCTATATGTCATTTTATCCAATTTCTAGTTTAGCAATTTATTATTTTTAAAGGGGAATATATATATATATATGTATATATATATATTTTTTTTTTAAACATTCGTTAAAGATTCGTATCCTCCATGAAAAAAATAAAAATCGAGATAAATTTCCAATTTTTTAATTTGTTCAATTCAAAGCAATCCTAGCAATGATATCAAGTATAATTGAATTATACATAATAATAAAATAAATCTTGAATTTAATTGAAGTAAACATATTTATAAAGATCCAGGAATTAACTGGGATAGGAATTTTCACTATACATCCTATAAGTTGAAAATAGTTCAAAAATTCCTAATCATAAAAATACTTGTGAATGTTAGAATTTAAAGTTTTTAGGATTCTTTTTCTGCATTGTTAAAAATGAAAAAAATAAAATAAAATAAAAAATATTTCAGACACTAAAGGCGATTTCGCAAGATCAGTTTACCTTATATAATTCACACGAATTTGAGATGAATTAAATAGGGACTGCAATTGTGTCATTATTGACACAGTTCAGAAGAGCTTCCATAGAGGAAATTTACTAAAAACTGAATTAAATTAATTATAAATGTATAATAAAAGATAAAAATAAAACAAATAATCATCATAAGAATAAGGCTATTTATTAATTATTTACAATTATAAAAAAATGAATTGAAATTAAAATTAAAATACAAAACATTATGATACATTTAAACTATATATACAATACGAGCACACTCAGCCAGGGGTACGCCGAATCAAACCTATTCCCCACTTATTGCGAGTCAAGGCGAGACCCGAAGAGATCCCAGCGCTGCTCTTTCAGCTGTATAATGGATCAAAAGGGTAAAAATATCATATAAAGCTTAAAGATATTAGGGTTTTGAAATGATACTTTAACAAAACATCAGTTAACTAGAGCGTTAGGAATAGGTTTCCAAGTGAACAGGGTCCATGGAACCGGGGCTATTAAAATTGCAATAAAGTCGTGATTTAGATATGAGGGGGGAAGGGAGGAGGGGCGAAATGCGAAGGACTCCTAACGGATCACAGGGGCAGGTCCGCCCATACTAATGCGAAAACTATCGAATTTCGGAACTGCCTGTATAATCCGCGGTATTAAATCATCAGGAACCAGAACTAGATCTCGTATAATTTATTACTAAACGAAAAATCAATTCTTTTTTTTTGTCGTCGAATCCATAGTCAAATTAGTTCCATTTAAATTAACAATGATATTACAGGGACATCCAAGTCAACTGTTTACTACTAAAAACTTAAGGTATGCATGATGGTATAGAAGGATCAATAAGATTATTATTGCACGAACAAATTTGCCGTTTCTATTGATGTAGTTTTATTTGAAAACTAGTTTCGAATGTTTAACATTCATCAAAATAAAGTTTTTTTAAAAAATGTAAGACAAGAAATCAAGTATGTAGAAAAAAACCGGCCTTCTGAAAGATATCAACAAAGGGGGAGGGGAGAAAAGGGCCAGATAAGTTAAACCCGTAGGTATTCCTTATGACTGATGGGTTATTTCCGTTCCTATTGGAAACAAAATTAGAAGGGGAATATAGGAAATATTTATTTAGTCATTTAAACAAAAATCAAGATTGAATTTGAACGATTTTATTATTTATAAAAAATTAATTTTAGGCCATTTCCTTCTTGGTGTACCATTTTTACTCCTGAGTCTTTCTTGAATTTATGATTATTTTCATTTGGATGAATAGCTAACTTGGAATATTAGGTATTATAATTAATTTTTTTTTTAAATTCATTTTGATTTTTTGAAATGTTTGTGTTTTAGAACGTATGATGAATACTTAACATTCGAAACTAGTTTTCAAATAAAACAATCACGAAAGAAGGTAATTTATCAATCATAAAAACTAGAAACGGCAAAAGAAGAACTCAGTAGTAAATCAACTCACAAAAGAATAGAACATACAATTAAAACAAAGGAACGAAAGAACCGTATGACATCACCCGACAAGAACTTCAGTCGGAAATTGCAAGGCACATTGAAGGACACTCGTTCCCCGATAAGGAGGGAATTGTATCATTTTATTTATGCATTCGCAACAATTTCCTTAATAAGAACTACCTATTATTTGAATAATTCGCACGGGGATAATTAAAAAAGAATAGGAATTAGCATTCGCGCCTATTTATTTTCTCATAAAAGTACTTGAAAAAACACAAAGAGCGGATATAACAACTGTTTTTCTGCAGTTTTTAATTATGCATTCTATTTTGGTAACGTGAGTGTTAACAGATGGAAAATATCTTGTATATGGAATGCAGAAACAACTTCGTAAGTATACTGAGATATTCAGTGTGAAAATTTAGAACAGGAAATCGCTTTTGTTTTTTTTCATTTGTTTTATAGATATTTATTGAAATTGTATTCAAAAAATAAATCAGATGTAAATTTGAAGATAATGGCATGTCGATTGCTTGTAAAGCAACTACCATTAGTAGTAATAATGGTTTTGTATTATAAGTTCCCAGGCCTTCTTCTTTTCAGACGCGTTGGAGGATTAAGGGGAATAGAATGGAAAGCAAGTAGAGCTACTAGCGGTTTTTAATTGTTAAGGAGTTTACTATGAAAGGATAGGTATTTGGTTTAGGATAATGCAGCAAAATATATCCATAACATCTTAATGGAAACGTTTGTTAACAGAGGATTTTTCCAAGGATTTTGGATTGTAATATTAAAAGAATTGGATGGTTAAGTGGAGCCCCAAAGCTCAACTCCGTAAGACGAAATAGGTCAAATTACTTTCTTGCCGATTTAGGCTGGGTTAAATCTTAATAAAAGAAATGTACAATATTTAATTTTTTTATTGCATCACTTCTACAGGGTGTAAAAGGAACAAAATATTTCATTCGTACCTTTGTTGCCAAAGCGAACTTCCATCAAATATTAGCGTGAAATTATTTATACATCTAAAAATATTTGTTTTAAAAGGAAAATCCATTAGATTTTTAAACATGTCTCTTATAATAGATCGAACCAGAACACACTTCTTATGTCAGTTATAACCCTTAAAAATGTTTTTTCTTATTATTCTTAAATCTACACCTACCCCAATAGGCAAAAACAGCATATGTCCTGACAAAAATAATGTTAACAAAATTTGGCTTGATAGATATGACAGCGGAGAATCACACAGTGGAGATTACATTTGACGATCTTTCAATTTGAATGCGAAGTATTTCAATCAGATTAAACTTTAATCAATTTTCCGATTTTAATTTTAATAGCATCCGTTAGTGATAGTCTGATAATAATTATTTATAAATTATTTCGTAATGCAAAAATCACAAGATTTTATATTTTAAATTAGTGGAAATTCCCATAATAGTAATTTTTTTCTTACATTTTAAAATAAACGGAAGTTATGATTAACGTGGATTATCACTCTATACCATGTGGTTTTTTTAGTAATGTTTGTATGCTAGTGTTTCTAGTTTTTAAGAAGTCATATTTTATCAATCACAATTGTGCTTAACAAATAATAATTTTTAAATAATAATTAAGAAGTGGAGCTTAAAAGAAAAAAAAGAACACCTAAAAACCTACCCCTGTAATCAATGAGATTGCACCAATGTGAAATTAAGTAAAATTAAATAAACAAATACAGTATTGGTTAAGAACTAGTTAGATCTTTTTTTTTTTTTTAATTTTTATTAAACGATAAATGAATGGCTGCGCCGAAAAACGTTCCAAGCGACAAATTTTCCGAATTGGCGATTTTAAAGTTTTTAAAATGTATACTAGTACGTCTTAGTATGATAAAGTACTCCATTATGATAGTATACATGTAAATACAACAAATTAATATGTGAATATAAAATCTAACCTATAAAACTAACAAAAATTTTAGATTATGATTTCCTTTCACTGATTACTCAAAATTTGATATTTGTCGCTTAGAACGTTTTTCGGCGGACCCATTCAAAATAACAACAAAAGTGAATCATTTTCTAATATTTTAATGATTTTTTTCTTCTTTTTAAATCCGTATGAATAAACATAAATGAGGTTTAAAAACTAAACATTAAAATACGTTTAAAACTTGAACTCACACATTGAAGACTACAATACTCTGCTGTCCCCACAGCCCAGTGACAAAAACAGACTGATAATGGGATTTAGTTCTCAATGTCAAGTGCTACAGATATAGACATGTGTTTATGTTTTCCTTCTGATATGTCAAAGAGGAAATGATTAATCATTTATTTATTTATTTACCTGTGTTGAAAGATAAACAAGAGAGCGGGGTATATATACAATATACGTTAGATATGGGAGAAATGAAGTTTGTAAAATTAACTAAAAGCATTATTGGCCGCATCAAAGGTAGCCCCGCCCGTTCAATAATCCCTTTGTAGACACCCCTTCATCAGATTACAAATAACCCTATTACCTTCAGTCGGAAAATGGGAAGGCATCGGCTGCAACGATTCTTTAACCTCGTTTTCCTTATCGGGAGGGAGGGTTCTGTTTCAAAGGAAATTAGGGAAAATAATTCCATTATCGTTGAAGTTCCAAGCAAGACGTGTAAATTTTTAGGCTGAATATATCAAGTCACGTATTCTAGTTCAAAAATCAATGGTCCATGAAAATAATAAAATTTTCTTCAAACTTTGTAGCTAATCGAAACAAAATATTCTTCAGTTATGAACAAATTTAGCGAGCTTATTAACTTATTTTCCCAAAGGGTATTTGACTGCTATTGCAGTGAAATATTTTATCCTCAAACTACTAAAGTCATGGGATAAATGACTAAAGTCAGAGGAACTACCAAAATATAAATACATTTTTTTTACTTTTTACTACTTCAACATTTACTAGACCAACGTTCAAAGCTCCCAATTAATTACAAGAGACTTATTTACATGACTGTGATTAAACCTATTTGGACGTACGAAGTTGAACTTTGAGGCTCTACTAAACCATCCAATTCATCTCGTATCCAATCCTTACAATCCAAATCCTTCGAAAAATCCTAAATGTTCCTTACTTTGTCAACAATAAACTTATCCATGAAGACCTTAATGCTCCATATGTTTATGAGTTGGACCAAACCAAATACCTATCCTTTCATAGTAAGCTCCATAACCACTCAAATCCACTAGTTTCTCAACTTGCTTCCCACTTCATTCCCAAAAGATTTCAAGGACATCTTCTTTTCAAATGCCTTAAAGGGTTATCAGGAATAAAATGGAACGAAATTCAAGAGACAAATGGATCTGAGTAATTATGGAGTTTACTATGAAAGGATAGGTATTCGGTTTGGGCTCAATCATCAACATATAAGGTCTTAGTGGATAATGATATGTCATATAATACAAAGTAAATAGCATTATAGATTTTTCGAAGGATTTTAAACTGTAAGGATTGCACACGAGAAGAAATGGGAGGTTTAGTAGATCCTCAAAGCTCAAATCCGTATATTAAAACAGGTCTTATTACTTTCATGTAAATGAGTCATTTGTAATTACTTGGACGCTTCGAACGTTTATGTGGTAAATGCTGAAGAAGTCGAAAACTACGGGCAGTTTTTTTTGTTTTGGTCTGGTATTAGAACAATAATTATTTTACTAAGAAATTATTTTTAAAATAACTATTGTCAGACAATTATAAAGGACAAAGCAGCGAAATTAAGGATTTTTAGAAGGATTTTGGAATGTTGAATATTGAATTGCAACTAGAGGGTAGTTCATTACATATTGTTGACATGTCATTGTAATAAGTTTCCTAAAATTTACTTGTTGAATATAATGTAAAACCAATAAATAGTTGAAAAAAAAAATCCGAAAAACATGTACTGTAGAGCGTCGATTACCCCAACTAATGTAGTCAGGGGTGGTTCGGATAATTAAATATTCGGATAATCGAAATTCATTAAAAAAAATTATTATGTGTAAACAGCATCTTTTAACAGTCCACTTTTCGCTTTTTTACGACTCAAACTGCCCAATCATGAGGTACCCCATAATCTTTACAGTGAGATATCTGATGATTGATTCAGAATTATTTTTGATTACCGTTATTGTTGATTTACCAACCTTGAGATCGATAGCTAATGTCTGACTCGATTCACTTTTTTTTAGCCACGTAATGATTTCTATTTTGTATTTAAATGAAAAGAGCTCTCGTTTCCTTTGTGATATCATGGATGATGAAATGTAGTTTTTAAAACAAAAAGTGATCACAAATGTGATGTATACCTCACAAAGAACGATTTAAGACTTAAGGTGAAATCTATTACCAACCAAATGGTTAGAAAGATATTGAGAGAAACAAATAAAATGGTCTATTGAGTATACAGTTCTCAGTAAACCAAATTGCAGGTATGCATAGAAGTTCATTTTTTGCAGTTTCTGTGAAATAAATTGAGCTTCCCTTATTGGCATTCATGATATAAATAATTTTGTTTTCCATTAAACTTTGTTTTTAGATAAAAATAATTTTAACAATACAAATAAGTAATTAGATGATCAATTCAATTAAAATTGTATCTTCTAAAAATTAAAACGTATCTTCTCTTATGCTATATTTATTACCATTTCATATTCACAGTTTCTATATTCGCGGCAAAGTTATGGAACATTTACTGTATTTATCAAAAAAAAAAAAAAAAAATAATCGTATAGGATGGACGTTTAAAAAATAAATAAAATTATAAGATGAATATTAAACTAATTTTCCCTATTGTCAGGTGAAAAAAGATGGTGTTCCAGAGATGAGACGAGCGGCTGCTGGAGATAGGATGCCTGGATAATTAATCCAAGACCCGAGACCGGTTCTTTCATCACGCTGAGGTGCGGGGCGAGACACACTCACATATTTCCTCAACCATGCGCTCCATTTGCTTAATCAAACGGTCCGTGTTCTGGGAGCTTGAGGGCCACAATGGCCACCGAACAAAGACCCTTCGAGCATTCCTCGGTCTGGGGCATCCTACGTCCAACTCGTTTCGAACAATGGTCTATATCCTCCGGAGGGATAATGAACTAATTCCTGGGCTATTGTTTTCCTGGTACATTCTGGTGTCGTGGGGGTGTTACATATTGTCTGAGGGTTATGAATATATCGCGGTTTTCCCACTGATCCAATCCGCTATTACAAGGCATTGTATTTTCATTGAAATAGTAACTGCCAGTCAAGACTTCATCTCATTGAACATCGCGGAACATAATCTCGACATTAAAAAGATAAATCGTGCACAGTATTTCTCAGCTTTAGTTCTTAGGATTAATGAAATATTTGGCACTTCTTATAGAATTTCTTTATTCGAAGACTAGTTTCGAATGTTAAACATTCATCATAAATTCTAAAAACATTTTTTAAAAATCCAATACATCAGCACTTTGCTACATATAATATTTATATTAAATTTTAAAAATGTAAGACAAGAAATCAAACATGTTTTTCCTCGCCTAAAGAGGCTAAATAGAAGGGCTTATAAAATAGAGTTGAATGAGTGATATCTTTTAGAAGTTGTTCCATTTTCAACATTGATTTCTTGTCTTAGATTTTTATAATTTAATATACATTATCTGTGAAGTAAAGCAGTGATGTTATGATTGTTATGATGTTATAATTCACAATGATTATTTAAAATTCGAAAATAGTCTTCGAATAAAAAATAAAATAATTCCAATAAAAGTGGCAAATATTCCTATATCAAACCGATAAAGGAAGAAACTGAGAGACTTGAAATAACAGACCAAGACTGTTCCGATAGGGATGACTATTGGAAAAGACTAAAAGAAATTAAGGTCCTTGCAGGAAAAAGAGAGATGCGAGAAAAGGAATAGCGTTGACCGAGGAAAGAAGCAAGTAGCAATCGGAAAGAGTGAGGAAAAGGTGGGAAGAGAGAAGGGCTATGAAAAGAAGTGAGAATAATGATATTTGCGTGGTAACTAAGGTCGTTTCGTGGAAGAAAAAAAAATTGGCCGATTATTGATCAATCCTAATAGTTGTGATCTTTGTAAACCATCACGCGTACCTCGAGTGATTTCAGTTCATTAATAGAAATTAAAATTCTAGAAGTAGAATACAAACAGTAGTTCAAGTAACAACGATTATGTTCACTTTCTTTAAAAATTACTTTGTATAAATTTAAATAAAAGAACTAACAGGACGGTAGCATCAATTTACTTATATGCTTGACTTTAGTTTCAATACACAAATGCAAACCAAGAGACTTATACGTTATACAGAATACTGCCGTAACATATGGAGAAATCACGTAAACCTAAATGAAACGAATAACTCTTCAATCCCTAATCCTCTACAAAAATAATAAAGTACTATTTATATATTTTACCCTCGTGAGGCTCACCCAGCCTCGTTTAAGTAGGTACCCTTAATCCGGGGAAAAACCTAGCGGTTAAGCAAGTATTCCGGCCAAATCTCCTCCTTTCACAACCGTTGGCCTAAATACTGAACCCAAGACCCTTCAATGGTACAGTTTTTCATTTATTTAAAAAAAATATAATTACTTATTATTATTATTTTAATATACTGTACTTTTATAAGAGGATAGGAACAAACTTTAAACAGAAAAAAAAAATACGCACAATGAATGGTACAAATTTCTCTCCCCTAATCTCTTCTAAAAGTCCACTCATGCCCTCAGCGACTATGCTACAGAGATCTCACTCATCCTCCACTGGGTTTCAATTCTTAATTTTTTTTCTGTTTTTTCAATATTTTTTTTTTCCTAATTTTAAAAATTTCGTTTTATATATTGTATAGTTAAATATTTTATTTTGTTTGTATATTTATTTCATTTATTTATGGTTTTGCATATAGTACGAATGGATTTACACCCATATATTTACTAATTCCCTTAAGTGAGGAAGATTGTAATATTTACTCAATAAAATCTTTACGAAAATAAATAAATCTATTTTACGGTTGTTGCTACAGGAAGAATAATAGTAATCGCCAAAATAAATCTAAATTCCTAACCACTGCAAAGAAAAAAAAATTCAATTAAATTCATATTGCACACTTAGAGATACCAATAGGTTTCATGGGATCCTTCACTCAATAGAAACTTTGACCCCGGCATCAAGATGTGCCCTAAGCTGACCTATTGTTATGTAATCCCACATTCCAGCAAACAAGCAATGCTCATAGCAGGTGACCAGTCGTTTGTACATACAGCACGTTCTTAAATCAATATTTGATACTAATATTGCTTAGCTTTATTTCCTTTTTAAATAATAAAACTAAATTATTAAGTAAGAAGCTTTAAAAATGAATAAGTAAATAAATAAAAATATTTGAAACAACAAACCGATTCGCTTTCAACTCAGAATATATTCGGAATATACTTATTTAAAATATTTTTAAAGCTCATTAAATCGTAATGTCTCAACAAGAAGAAAAATTATGTTTTAATTCGTAAAATAATTGAAAAAAAATCACATTCACGTTCTTCTATATCAGAATTTAAGACTTGGTAAGAAAGAACGAGGGAACCATCATCACTTAATCCAGTGGTCTTTCACTTGTTTTTAATATTGTTAGGAAACTTCTTAGAGATAACACTTCAACTGAGTAGAGAAGCCATTTACTCCAAGAATACTCAGACTGTTATCACGTCAAATGATGATAATTTGAGACACGGGAGTGACTCCGCTTTTAATTATCCTTTTTCTCTAGACTGTCCTGAAGATGATCATCATTATTATGGCCGAAATGTTAATATAAAATAAAAAATACATATATATATATATATATATATATATATATATATGTTTAGTAAGGTTCTTGAGGTTCAGTCATAAAATAAAAAATCAACTATTTTGGCGACGTTTCGAGACTATATTGTTCTCATAATCATGCCCTACAGTGAAAAAAAAACAGGTCACAATAAAATTATATAAGTTATACAAGTTATATGTTATTTCAAAACATAAAGTTAGCTACAGTACAGGTAGGTATATAACAACATGTGTAGGGTAATACAAATATACGAGTATATAATTACAGAATATAGATGAGTATGAAGCTACTTACAATGTTACTGGTGGATATGAATAGACTAATAATTCTAGTACACAACTAACCTAGGGGAGTGAGTTTAAACAGACAGTTAACAAGGGTTAGTGGGGAAAACCCTATTTCTTAAAAATTAAGTTAAAAGGACTGTGTGGGTATTCCCAAAGATGCAGGTACAAAAATATTTCAGTGTAATATACTAATGAATGGAAGAATGGTTTGTATGATGTATATAAATGTAAATGTATATTATTGGTCTGAATGTATTAAGTTGGAATAACAGGTGTTAAGATTTAAAACGTCTGATTTTTTGTTTATTGCGCGGTTTTTAAATTTTTCTATGGTTATCATTTCTTTGATATTTCTTTTAAAATTATTTTGTTCATGGTGAACAATTTTGGGGAAATCAAATTTTAAAAGTATGTTTTGTTTGCCTGTAATGTGTGGTGAGAGCTGTTTGGTCAGGTTTGTTCGGGTTTTTATTTATAGACGTGCAACTGTATTTATGTTGATACACTCGTCGTTTAAGATATTGTTCCGATGTACCAAAATAAGACTTACAACACATTGGTACATCGGAACAATATCTTAAACGACGAGTGTATCAACATAATATATATATATATATATATATATATATATATATATATATATATATATATATATATATATATATATATATATATATATCCTCCACCACTATTAATAAGACTTAACTACATGATTATCTTTTACGAATTCGGTTATTATTAAATCCAACGGCTTCACATGCATATTTCAACTAAATTCTTCATTGTGCTCACTCTTTTTTCGGGCCAAATGTTATTCGTAATAGTTTATTTTCAGAAACTTCAAGGCATTGTTTATTCTTCCAAGGCTAATTTTTCAACATTTGAATAACAGTAGGATAATAATCTAGCAAACTCTTTATGTTTTTGGACAGCGATGGAAAGTGATTTTATGACCGAGAAATAACAAACGTCGGTTTTTAATCTGTTTTTTTTTTCTTAGATATTGTACACCCCTGATACTAACACTGTATATAAGTTTATTCCCTGATATATCTATATCCCCGAAAAAATTTTCATACCACAACCAACGATTTGATAATTTGATTGGTATAAATCGCTTGAATTTCTAAACCAAATTTTATGAGAGCTACCAAGCTTAATTAAAAGGTTTTTTGTTAATAAATATAGATTTTTTACAAAATTTAAAAAGGAATTAAAAGCTATTATGGAGTTATAATCACAACGATAGTCCTCCACCAAAATACTCAATATTTGTGCTCATCAAGTTGAAAGGACGCGTGTCTGTACACAATAGCCTTTATTTCAGTATCGAACTGTCATCTTCAGCTGTATCAAAGAGCCATTTCGAATTCAATAGGCAACTGCCCCAGTTTTGAAATCATGCACTGCATCTGTATTCTCCAAGGGGATAGCTGTATTCTGCAACCACCCATGCATTTATAATTAATTTTCAAAATACGGTAGTATCTAAATTGGGTATCTCAAGAAGTCAATATGAATAAAAAATTTCAATAGAAGAGGAATTTCCGTGAGTATTATCTAGTTATCATATCTAGTAATTAGCAAGAAAATGTGACTTGAGGTACACGGGAAAAACTTGATCATAGGTAATTCAAAGAGTAAAAGAACATAAACGAGCATACAACAAAAATACCCAAAATTCAAATTACACTATCTTTCTAAATGAGAATAACCATAAATTTAATAAATAATCGGGAGTAAAAATAATAAATCAAGTAGAAAATAGCCTAAAATATAATATTTATGAATCATTAGAAATAATAAAATCGTTTAAAAACCGATCCAGATTTTTGTTCAAATAATTAGATAAACATTTCAAATAGCCTCATTTCAATTTTTTTTTTTCAATAGGAACGGAAAAATCCAACGAGTCATAAGGGAAATCACATAGTAAACCCCAACTATTTTAACCTACCTGTCCCCTTACCACGATGAATATATTTCAGATATCTGTTAGATTTCCATAGGTGATTACCAATGTTTGATTTGTTGCCTTACATTTTTGAAAACTTTAGTATATATAATCCATGTAACATAGTGCTGATGTGTTGAAAAATTTTGTATGTTTTAGAACTGAAGATGAATGTTTAGCATTCGGAACTAGTATTCTAATAAAATAATCCCAATAGAAGAGACAATTAATTCATCAATACTAAGAAAATGTGATTTTATCAACAAGAACCTGTTTTAAAATAATTATTGTTTATATTTACTTATTTATTTTAAGATATTATTAAATTAATATCAGTACTGGATCGAGTACCAGACATGAGTCAGGAAGGAAATTAGGCTGACCATGCGGACTCGCGAGAATGACCTCAAGTCGATAAGCGTGTACCAATTTTAGGTCATCTATTGAATGTTTAGATTATAATTTTATTTTAATTTATATTTATTATATATTTTATTTTGTTTTGCGGTCACCTTCTCTTCTCTACCTTCAAACGTTTCTATTTCCAAATTTATAAAACAATATATTCACTTGGCCCTATATAAATATACATATATAAATTTAATTACCTCCAGTGGGCTAAAAATAGGAAAATAATGATTCAAGGTTTGGGTTAAAAATATTTTTGGTTCTTAACTACGTCATTAAGCACGTAAGATAATATTAGACACGCACTCAATGGCTTAAGTACGTAGACAAATTCTTTACGCTGTTTACTGTTATATATAAAAAAATATTTATTCACTTCTTTATTTTAGTCTGTTTTTAATACTGTATTTTAATTTTTTTCTGGTTAATATGATAAAATTGATCTATGCTATCAAACAATCTACAATATTTTGTAGAACCTTAGACATAAAATTTCAATTTTTTAACAAAAATAAAACCAGCGTTCTGGGTGCTTGAATTATAAACCCTAAGGATAAAGGATCTAGTAAAATATTTTTTAAAGCAATTTTATAACAATATATTACAGCTAATTTAGCTGTAGACTCTTACTGTTACTATCAGAACCGGTAAATATTTATCTGAATTGAACACGGAATAATAAGAAATAATACAGTGAATCAAATGAAATACAAATACTTCCGAGAATTCAACAAATCGTATGATATATTTTAAGTGGAAGCAGGATGACAAAAAAAATGCTTTTTATATTCATAATTAATAATCATCCTATAACCACAATAAACACTTTTATTAAATATAATATAGAAAAAATAAATTTAAATAATAGTAAATTACAGAATGTGTTAAATACATTCTAAATAAGAAAGTTACCTAATCCATCCATCCAAAAGAGTTGTTCAATCTGAAACGGTACGTGGCACATGCACTTCTCCAAACCATTAAAATAGTATAACTATTTCAAGATCATTTCACTATATTTTTCACTAATCTAGTTTTTATAAATTTTATATCCATAAATAAAGAACAATAAACTGCTTAATGAATAAAAAAATATGAATTTACTGATAATATAAATCCTGGTTGATAAATTGATTGTGTTGGAAATATCTTGCAAACGGGAAACCGCAGAGAAAACGAGCACTTCACTTTTTCCTATTAAAGAACTCAAACCAAACTAGGGACCCGAATCGGTTGGTTGTGCCTAAGCTAAGGTTTTGCAACAACCTTTGAGTCAGCACCTTAAAAGACGAATCCCAACCAAGGAATTACGTAACAAGGTTACTGCGGCGAGTATTGACCCAGAAAGAGAGAACCACCATTTTTATTCCCCCAACCATCTGCTCAGCAATTTTATTGATATAAAGGCATTTTACTTTCTCCACAATATTCGTTTTATGATCACCGAGGGAACAGCAAATTACAAAAATATATAACAAAACAAATAAATGATAGATGGCAATAAGAAAAAAAATAATGTATTCCAAAGAGATTTTTCTTTTTCTCTTAATATTTTACTGATACTTACAACTGTATAAATAAGTAAATGTGCGATGAAATGATTAAAATGACATTTTAATAAAACAAAAAAACATAAAAAATAAAACATTTTTTTATGACTAAAAAAGAACAACCCATTAGTATCACTTTAATAAAAGTTCTATAAGCAAGATCTCGAGGACATCTTCTTTTCAGATGCCTCGGAGGGTTATCGGAAATAGAATGGATAAGAACAGGATCTGCATTAGAAAGTCCCTAGGGCAAGTTGGGAGACTAGTGGATTCAAGTGGGTATGTAGGTTGTCATAGAAGAATAGAAGAATATCTTGTATGAGAAAAATCTGCAACATATGGGACGTTTAGACCGTTGTGTATAAGTTTCTTGCGGTATAATAATGAACTTGAGGATGTTATGAAGGATTTTGGGCTGTAAGGGTTGGATCTGAGAAGATTTGGAAGGTTCGGTGCAGCCTCTAAGCTGAATTCCGTTTCCCAAATGGGTCCAAATTACTGTAATTTAATCTTGATAATTATATATTGCATTATAACAATTAGGCATGTTTTACTAACCTTCAGAACCCTTAAATTATTTATAATAATAAATCAATAACAATGAAAATTCTACATCTTTGTAAAATATGACAGGAGAAAACACGTTTGTCAGTAAACGTGACGTAAGCGAGCACATAACACAGGAATGCGGTAATCCAACTAGTTTCCCTTCCTACACTAACCAACCCCTTTACCAGCAATACACAACAATTTTAAAATAAAGGCGACCAATTAGTTAATCTTTTAAAATTTCACAAGAAGAGTTTCGAAATAGCAGAACTGAAATTAATCTTTGTAAAAGATATTTATACTACGATGATAACGATTAAGAGTTATATAACAAAGATTAAGCTTATAAGGATACTGCAGAAAATTTATATAATAATATATTCTTTAATAAGTAGAAAAAAAGATTGAGCTTTGATAAAAATAAAATAAAAAGACCGAAAGGATTAATTTGAAGCTATTAAACCGCAAATCTGAAGGGGGGATTTTTTTTTCTTTTGAACTGTTCAGATATCAATGTTCTTTGAATAAAAAGAATTTGAACAATAAACTATTTTCTTTTTCACAGTGAGCACAAAGATTGCCAGATGATTACAGTAACTATATTTATAACCGTCTATAGTTATTTATTGTATTTATTAGTAATAAAGCATAACGAATCCAAACCATAAAAACCTAAAAACTATCTGAATCAATACTTCTATTTACGCCTCGGTACACTTCTCAGATGAATAACTTGTGAAACTCTCAAACGATTGCCTGTTCTGTGTGTCGTTTCATACCCGGCAAAATCAGTTATTGTTTAATATAATAGCATTTCAAATAATTGAAATTTCTAAACGCAGTACTTAACATTAAAAAAATTATTATCCTAGAACGTAAAAAAACACAGGCACTTTACTTTAAATTCTGTATTTATTTTTTATTTGTTCACAAAATAATAATTTTTTGTTAAAAGGGATTAACCGTTAGGCATATTTCAGCTCAGAAACTTTGGTTAACTTGATTATTTTTTATGGTTTACTAAACCATGTTTACAAGATCTATTTTAGGGTATGATTGCATTTTGGCATGGGTCTATGTCTATTGCATGGGGTGGGAGGGGTCTCCACTTTTTTAGAGTACTTTTTTTGGTTTTTAATTTATTAGTGGTTCAGCGTGAATTTTGTCCGGGAAAATTTCCACTACTCTACTGGGTAAAATATTTGATGTTACCCTACGACTAAACATTATCAAATTTTCTTCTCTGAATCTCCCAACTAATGCAATTGTTCAGCCTTTAAATGTTCATTAGACCAGAGCTATTTACATGTTCATAATATACGCTACATCGTGCACAGTTCAGTTCAAGCTTATCCTTCCTGTTATTTGTCAAGAACATTAACACGGAATATGTTTATCGTTAGTGCTAATCACTTCAAAGTCATACTCGGTCACGAAAGGAGTAATTAACGAAATTTATGAAGAGATTGTATCAATTGATGTGAATGAACTTAAAAACTCATAAACCGAACGAGCGGAAAGATTAACAACCGTTTAAGAGAAAGGTTTCTGGACTCAATTGAGAATGATAACTCAGTTCCTTGTGCTTAATTAGTCCAAGATGTGTACGATAAGTCCTCTTAGGTACAGTCACACTAGAAAAAAAATTAAAGTGGGTGTGCTTAGGACGCTGGAAGTTCAAACTTCTTTGACCGATCTACGTTCCCAAAGATAAGAGGAGAGGAGAATAATGATAAAATAATTATTTTAAATGAATATTCTAAAGATAAGAGGAGAGGAGAATAATGATAAAATAATTATTTTAAATGAATATTCAATTCAAGGGAATTTTTTGATGATATACGTATTTATCTGAGAATTATTTACTGCAGATGCATCTATGTAACAGTCATATATTATTTTAATCTTAATGATTTTCCCTAGCTGCTGTCACAAATAATTAATTTTAAAAATATCGAATGTAATAAAATAAAAGTTGTTTGAAAAATAAAAACTGTTTAAGTCAACAATGCCAAAATAGAATTGGTAATCTATTTTACCCCATCCTAAATGTTACATAAAGTGTTGATTGTCATAAAAAACACATATAAAAGCATAAAATTCAAACTTCACTATCAATTTTAATGAAAATAATTATAAATTTAAGAAAGATTTAGGAGGTAAACTAACACATCAAGTAGGGCCTAAAATTAAATATTTATATTAAAAATAATAAAATCGTAACAATATGACAAAAAAAAAATGTGATAGCCCTTATATTATTACAGTTTACAACAAATTCAATTACATCCTCTTAAATGAGCATACAAATTTAAAAAAATAATAAATAAATAAATAAAATAAAAAATTAGCTATCCAGAATATATCAGGATTTTTTTTTTTTTTTAACTATTAGAAAATTAATATTTTATAGCATACAATAAACAAAAAATAAATCTAGTAAATGTAAAATTAATGTTCTTAATCACACGTCAATTGCTAGCAAAGAAACTATCCATTGCTACCACTCTAATAAAAGTTCTATAGTAGTCCCGAGATCATCTTCTTTTCGGACAATTCAATGGGTTATCTGGAATAGACCGGAAGTTAAGATGCTGGTGGATTTGTATCAGCAACACATGAAACATTGAGATCTAAACATTGGATAAATTTGTCTGCGACAACATAAGGAAGAAAGAGGATTTTTGAAAGCATTTTGGTTACGAAAAGAATTTTTCAGTAACACAACAATGGCAAGAGAGGAGTGGATATTAAAAAAAACAAAACAATTTTGATATTTTAAAATAATACAAGTATTAAAGTCAAAAATCAAAGTAATGAATATGTTTCCAAGAACTTCTGCCGAAAAATCCGAAAAGGGTCATTTGACCCATCATGGTAGGTTTAGTGTTAAAAGATATGGCATTGACTTAATATATTTTAAAATAAATTCTTAAAATATATTTACGCGTTTTTCCGAAGCGAGAACTCTCAACTCTTGTAACGAATCCGGTCATGATGGACGTCTCTTAATTACTCTTGACAACTCATATCCAACAGTAGTTAGTTTTCGACAACTTTTTAATATTGAACGTTTTTGTTTTTCAGGTACACAGTTGTTGACGCATGTTGCCTCCGTATCAGAGATCATCAAAACGAATTCGGTCCAAGCTTTAAAATTAATCCTAGCAGAAACCATAACTCCTCCTCAACCATAACTTCTGAGGGAATAGGTTGCAGCCTTATGCTTCTAATTAATTCTTCTACAAACTTCTCAGCCGTCTGGTGTCTTGCAGGAAATTCAGTGATCCGTCTCAAGAATAGTTAATTAGTAGTATTAACTAACCTAACTAGGTTAGTTAGTGACCTATTCAGAGGGAAGGAACTATTTTTAATGTTCTTAAGATGTTTTATATTTTCATTTATTCTAAAAGTAAGTAAAGACGGAAATTGGTAGGAAATCAGTACAAATACTGAAGGGTTGCTTATTTAAAGGGCCTCTTAAAAAATAATTGATCACTAATAAAAATAGTTCAGACGAATGTTCATTCATAAATCCAAGATTATTTCAAGTAAATAATATAAAGTAGTAATTGTAATTAAAATAAGAAACCAAAAAAAAAAATAGTGAACAAGATTTATATCCTTACTTCTTCTTACCGGGATTTATGAATGAAATCCTACCTAAGAAGGATACAATAAATCTTTAGAAAATTGTCAGTTATAATTATAACTTTACAGTAACAGTGAAATGTTCAAGGAAAAGTTAAGAGTAAGAAAATAATAAAAAAAAAAAAAAAAAAAAAAAAGGCAATGAATGCTGTAACAGCTAGGCGCCAGATTGGCCGAAGCGTAGGCGGGACTAAACCATTATGTTCGATATGATCAAACTCAGTTTCAGTAAATTCAAACGATTGACATGTGCGAATTTCTCTTTGGTTCGAACATCTGAGAACGTCATTACAAAACGAAACTTTTGATTTTCCTTTAAATAGAAACACTGCAAGAGAGTATATAAATACGAGTATATCATAAGCTATAGGATTCACATAAAATTCAGAAAAAATACTTGTTAATATTACATTATTTTATTTTTAAAAGCTGCCTCTATGGAATAAATATTATAATCTGCCTTACTCCAGATCAATGAGCAATATTGATATTAATGAATCCATTCATATAATAAAAACATATATACATATACTGTAATAAATAAAAGAATAACTTCCAAATAAAATAAAAACTATATAAACTTCCCGCCAAAAGTAACGCAACACTTTGAAATATTTGAATTTTATAAAAACGGATTTTTTTTTCATAATAAAGAAAGGTTTTGAAATCTATAATAAACATTCCTAAACTAGACATAAACAATTTTTATTAAAATAAATTACAATATTTCTTCCAATAAGCAAAAACGTTAAAAAACTTACTTTTTAAAATTTAAACTTTAAAATTTGATTTATATTGAATAAGACATATTGCCCCCTCTGGCTTAAATGACTGCTTTCACTAGTCATGGCATACTTGTAAATAACGAAACGAATGATAAACATGGACTGAAGGATATTCAAAAAAATTCCATCGTTTGTTATTAACAGGGAAAGACAATGATGTGTCTATTCCTAAATGTATCACGTTTAATAAATAATAATTATATGAATATAAACCAAATACGGATTAAGGTAAAAACCAGGAAAATCTCGAAAATTATAGGTGTTGCAATACTTTTGACGCGGAGTTTATTATAAAAAATAAATAAATAAAAATACAATAAAAAAATAAATTATGAAATGATCATATTATATACAACGACTTATAGAAACACCTGAAAAAAACAAACACGAAATACACTCATAATGGAATAAGAGATATCAAAGCGCACCCTCTCTTAGCCCTTCTTTGTCCGCATTGTTTTCATTTCTACGTGGAATATCAATATTTCTTTCATTATGAAGATTAATTATATTTGTATTTAAAATAATTTATAATTCTTCTAAACTCAAAATGGTTTTAAAATTTAATTTGTTCAATTTAACGAATAAAAAAAGAAATCTTCAGTTTTATTTCACAGATATTCATCTCAAACAATAAATTAGTTCAACAGAAATTTTAGCCACTGAAATATTTAATGATTTAATATAATTTTATAACCAGTATGAACTAATATATAATCCAAGTATCTTTTGAGAAAATAAACAATTTTAATGGTTTATTAATGACTTTTAAAAGCAATTACCCAAGTTTATAGGAAGTTAAATAATACTGCCAGATAGAATTTCTCCACTTAATCGACACTCCCAGTTCCTAGAGAGAATTGGTTTTCCTTTGGTTTCATGAGAAGTATTAGCAGTTCACTATTCAAGTTCACCTTTAACCGTTTAACACAATTAAGCTTTATTCCTTTATTTTTATTATTTCGTTTTATATGGCGTGAAACACAAGAATAGGAACGAATCGCAGGTGTGAAGTAGTAACCACATTGGGCAGAAAGGTGGGTAGGCCAAAGCGTAGGAGTAACCGATCCAGTTAGGTCAAATTTGGTTTCGGGAAATTTCTATAGAGAAAAACTTTAACCGGTTTTTGGTTTGAACTCAGGACTATGTGAATATAACATATGTTTTTTGGTTTTTTTTATTCATTCTATCTGCTACAAATTACGGTAAGTTACGAGAAGGAATTTAAATGAATATTTGATAATAAAAATATCACTAGTCGTATAGTGGAATAAATGTTACTATGAACATGGAACTGTGAACAAGTTAGTTACATAGCGGCTCAGGGTTCTTAGTACAACCCAAACTATTCATAGATAAATATAAGAAAATCCTTAAATGCACTGGGAAATAAACTCCTCGTCAAAAGTATTGCATTTTCCTGGTTATCACCTTAATCCATACTTTGCTTATAATCATATTAATATTATTTATTAAACGTGAGACATTAAGAATTAGAAAAATCAATGTTTTTCCCTGTTAATAACAAACGATGGAATTTTAGATTATTTTTTTCGAATTCTCTTCAGTTCATGTTTATCATTCGTTTTGTTATTTACAAGTATGCCAAGACTAGTGGAAGCAGTCATTCAAGCCAGAGGGGGCAGTATGTCTTATTAAATATAACTTTAAAAGTTAAAATTGTAAATTTTAAAAATTGTTTTATAACTTTTTGTTTATTGGAAGAAATATTGTAATTTATTTTAATAAAAACTGTTTATGTCTAGTTTAGAAATGTTTATTATAGACTTCAGAACCATTCTTTAATATAAAAAAAAAATAATACTTTTTTATAAAATTCAAATATTTCAAAGTGTTGGGATATTTTTGACGGGGAATTTAGTATTAATAATAACTAGGTACTACATAATTAAAGCTGTAAACAGTTATTATCTTATCTATCCACACATATTTTATTTTAGAATTTTGTTTTAGTTTGAATCTTTACTGTGTCATTTTTTAATCCTTCTTCTTTGTCTTAACGGCAATAAATATTTTTCTATTTTTAAATTAACATTGCATCTCGAAATAACTACATCCGGTTTTAAAAATTATTATGATTATTATAGCTTCTGGAAAAAAACAAAAACAATATTTAATAGTTTCCTCTTTTAAAACAACCACATATTTGCAACTGAGATTATTTATAATACCAAACAAATAACATAATTTATTTTAAATATGTTAAACACAATAAACTACTCCTTTAATTAATCATACCGTGTTCATTACACATTCCTAATGAATCTTAACTTTAAGAAATCTAAATTTTATTTTCTCGTAATGCAGACAGGAAACAATGGCTTGAATACGTAGCTAAAATAGACACCAATTATATACCCAGCCCTCCTATAGAGAACAACTCTTCCGAAACTAACGATCCTAACCTAATTAACTAGGCCAAGCCTCTCGTCTTGTCGGTTTCATAAAACATTACAACAATTTTTGTAACTTTAAAACCAAATTGAACGCACCCTTTGCGTGTACCTGACCCAGATCGGGGCGGCGGATACGCAATGCAGGTTTAGCGGATCACGGTTCTTAATGCAACACCAACCATTCATAGATAAATTTAAAAAAGTTTTTACATTTTTAATAAAATATTTTAAACAAATCTTTCTGAATAACTCATGTGAAAGCCTTTTTCACAAATATGTCTAAATTTGGGTTATTTCAACCATATAAAATTAACTTACTTAAGCCCATATGAATATACGTCACAGAAACAAATAGAACCAAAAAAAATCTTTAAAAATAAAAATATTTCAATCGAAAATACATCATAAATACATCGTAGGTAAATAGAAACATCAGTAAAACTCTGATAAGTTATTAACTACATAGAATGTCATCGTTCTTTCCAAGAATAAAGTTTTCTTTTTATTTTATTTTATATCCTATCATAGTAAACTTCATAACCACTCAAATCCACTAGTCTCTGAACTTGGTTCCCGTTCTGTTCCCGATTACCTTTCGAGGTGACTGAAAAGAAGATGGCATCTAGACCTTTTACTATATACCTTTTATAAAAATTATACCAATGGGTTACTTTACAGGCCATTGTTACTGTATTCACATTCCCTCACATTTACTAGGTGTTCTATACAGTTGTAAATATCAATAAAAACATGGGAAAAAAAATCTCTAAATTAAGATACGTTAACAGCCGATTTCACGAAATATTTGTGTACAAAACACACAAAGACCATAGGAAATACATACCCGTATATACTCTCAGAACCCTAAAGAGAAGTTTAATGAACGCACGGTTCATTATATATCTATATTTTTACAACTTTAATTTTAAAATAATAATAATAATTTTAAACAAATATTATAATGGCAGGGGGAGTTACTTCTGAGTAATGCTTTCCTTCATAGTTCCGTATATATTTTATTTACATTAACTTTTAAATGAAAAATAAAAAACGCAGCAGGTATTTTGATACTACAGTAAACTCACTCTAATCCGCCTCTTGGAAACGAGGAAAATACGCCGACATTTGAAATAAAAAAAAAATAATAAAAAAATATTTTACGTATCTGTAACAAAAAATGAAATTTTCTACATGAAAAATAATCTTGAAGTATTAATTTAATGTACTAAAGTGTATCTGTTGCATCATTTGTATATTTACGCGTAATTACATATAAATCAACGTTTAGTGAAACATACCATCATAAATAAAACAGTATTTTATTACATATCTGTGTACTCATATCTATAATTAAATATAATTTGTTAAAAAAAAAAAAATACTAAAAATTTCTTCATGAAAGGAAAACAAAGCTACGATGGAGATGTGAAATTTCGTCTTACTGGATAACTACCATACACGGTTATATTTATTACTTTTAAGACCTTTTAACCCAAAAACAATTTTTTTTTATTATTACCAACTTGTTTTTTTTCAATCATGATTTATGATTGCCTTTATCTGGCGTTTTCCTTTATACGAATGAAGTCGGTCTTGGTGAAGTCGGATAAGAGAGAGTTCGCTGTATATTCAAATAATTTTTTTAATATGCCAATATACAATGAAGCATAGTACAACGATATCACATCCATTATTTAAATATTATATAAACAGCATTTAAAACTACCAGACGAATAATTAAGAATTAATGCTTAGGATATCCATGTGCTTTTAATAATCATGATGTATACTTTCGAGAAACACTATAGGTCGAAAATTATTAGTAATAATATAATTGACCTGATAATAACAGTAGTATATGCTAATGTTGCTCACAACAGGTAACATCAACACTAATTATACGGTTAGATCAACTATCTGAATTATGAGTATTCTGTTCGCAGGCTTTCACAACATCCGTAACTACACCTAATTTTATAACCGATCTTACATCACAAGCTCGACTGATAAAAGTGAATCATAACATTAGACTATGGTATTATAAGGAAAATGAGAAACACTAATCGCATCAATAAAATAAATTGGTATATAATGAAAAAAAAAAGTTGTCAAAACAAATTTATCAAGTCCAAAAAGAGTTAAATCAGAGAAGTAAAATTAAATGAATAAATATAACACATTAAAAATAGAAAACAGAGGAAAATACAGATCAACGTTAAACTAAAATGATTTCTGTTATTTCTATGCTTTAAATATTTTTAAATTTATAAAAAAATGGCGACTTGAATGAAATAAACATACAATTAGTTTTTCGCGAAAACGTCCTTAACCTCAGGGTTGGTCATAATTTAATCATGATTAAATATTTGACAACTAAATTCCTGGAATCAATCACATAATTTAAATTTAATTAAATTAGATGATTAATTCTAAGAAATCCGATGTCAAATATTTCATCATAATGCAATTTAGTCCAACTCTGCTGAATCCTAATTATTTAAATAATTAAAAACTCATTTAATCTTCTTGTAATAATTCACCACAGGAGTGATATAAACAACAGAATGAGATTACTAAAATAATTGCATTGTAATATCATAGTAAAATTAAACAATCGTTGGGTTTTTAATAAATATATGAAAACTCATAAAAGGCAAACATTTATTAAACATTGGAATTAAATTTATTATTTTTCAAAGCAAATATTTAATAAATTGTAATAACACGAATTCAAACAAAATTCCTTTTTTTTAAATGAGTCCACGTTTTATATTAAAAACGTATTAAACAAAACAGTCTATTTCCTCATGACTGGAATGGTATTTATATAAATTTTATCAACATCATTCCATTTATTTATTTATTTTTAAAAAATTAATTAAGAGCAAAAGGTTTATAAATTCATTACATTTTTTATGAGCGTTCATATTCGTTGAACTAACTAAAATATCTACATATTTTAAATACTTAGTAGTTAAATAAATACTTGTTTTCACCATCCCTTGAACCATGGTAATAATAATCTTGACATAAAAACCGATTTTTTTTTTTTTAACAACGGAACTGTTTAGTTAGTGATATGAAACCGTTATGTGATACTTTATTACTTAAATAGTCAACGAAACTTAGATATTGACTGTTTTTAATTTTATTTTAAAATAACAATAAAATTTTAATAATATTTTGAAATGCATATTTTTTCGGCTGGTACCTATAGTTTTTTTTTTTTTTTTTTTTGGCAACGTTTTTTTCACCATAAAAAATGTTGATGTTGCTCGGATCGAAAAATTTGCCGACAAGCCCCTTATCAGAAATTTAATGGAGAATATTTTTTTTGGTATACAACGTTTGTCGCTAGAATTTATCGTTTAGAGGCAATGTTGGGTTGAATGAAAAAAGTCGTGGTTAAAACCGCTATTTTCTGTCAACTTTGTTTATTTTAAATAATAATTAATTGCTAATTTAACTTAATTATTTATTTATGTAGTTTCCTCATTTTAATTCTAAAATGTAAATTGTAAAAAGGAGTAGGATAGATAGATATGTTCATCATCTATTGTTTTTCACAATCGGGGAGAAATTTAGTTTTTCTAATAATTTTGTCAAAAAAAAAAAAAAAAAAAAAAAAAAAAAAAAAAAAAAAAAAAAAAAAAAAAAAAAAAAAAAAAAAAAAAAAAAAAAAAAAAAAAAAAATGAATTTAATTGGCAATATTTTTTTTTATACAGATTGTGAAAACATATTTATTAATAAATCCCTTTCGATGAACTGAGAGGATTAATTCAGAAGCTAAGAATGTCTGATTAATTTTTTTGAGTTCATTCGTAACCGACAAACAGAGATGAATCTACTGCATTTTCATTAGTCCAGGTTAAGTCTAACGATGCAAGGTAAGATGGTGGGTATCTAATTACCCGTCCTTAATTAAACTAGAGTTGTATGTGGAATGAAGAACTCATTAGAGAACTATCCGACATAAAAATTTAATTAAAACATTTTACAAAAGAAAAACGTAGACGAAAATAACGTATTATACAGAAAGGTTGTGACCGGGTTCCCATAAAAACACGCGGATAACCCGATATGGTCAAGGAATTAAAAACGGAACAGGGAGCGTGGGGGTGTTGAAGCGGTACGTCTGCCACAGCCGATGAGCAATCTGCATTTGGTTCGTTGCCTCCCTTTAGCTGATTATAGGCAGGATAGTCAATGTTATGGTTCAACGGTGAAATAGAGTAATCTAGTATTTCTGACAGGTTTATAAGCTATGAAAATCCGATATTATAGGTCATATAGGTGGAAGTGAAGCAGTCGATAATTCCAATCACCTAGAAAACGAATTCTATGCCGTCAAAGCTCGATTTTTAATCGATCGAAAAATTGGCAAAACTATTAAACTATCCAATTCGTCTCGTATATAATCCTTACAATCCGAAATACTTTAAAAAAATCCTCAATGTTCCTTACTATGTCACAAGTAAAGTTATCCATAAAGAACTAGATGTCCCATGTATTCCAGAATTGGCTCAAACAATATATCTATCCTTCCATGACTAGCAAAACATTACTCGATTTGTAGAACAATTACTGCTACTGATGGGTATAAGTAATTGTAATAATTTCACCGAACATTTAAGTAATAATGAACAAGTGTTAGATAAACAGAAATCGTCTGTGTTCTTAATGGTAAAATTAGATTAAAAAAATGGAAATTCAAAATTAATCAGACCATATCTCGAAAAAAATCCTTAACCCTTCGAAAAATCCTCAATGCTTCTTACTTTAATACAAGCAAACTTATCTATAAAAAAAACTAATGTACCATATGTTGTTAATTTGGCCCAAACCAGATATCTATCCTTTCATAGCTAACTCCATAACCATTCAAATCCATTAGTATCAAAACTTCCTTCACATTACGTGTAGAATAAAATTTATCTTCATTCATTTTATTTTGTTCCGGATAACCCTCCAAGGCGTCTAAAAAGATGATGGCTTCGAGACCTTCTTATATAGTATGTACTTCATTCTATAGAACTTTTATAGGTGCTACCGATTGACAAGTCATTTTTAGCATTACCATCACATTTACTTGATATATTTTATGTTATATTGTGTGAAGTTTTAATTTGAAAAAAAGAAAAATTCTATTTCGGCGCAAAAAATATTAAGGATTTTAGAAAAATGATTAAAACTTTACGGTGCCGTACAGAAAAGAGCAAATTGTTGACTTATCGACTTCTTCACGACATCCAGAGATATAGAAGAGAATATAATGGATTCGATAGGACAATACTCAACAAGTGACTCATCCAAGACAGCCGAAGAATTTTAAGTGGGGTGAGTTACCTTGATTTGCATATTATTTGGCAAGGTCACAAAAAAACTCTAGAGAAACTTGAATATTCAATACAATATTATATCGACAACTCAAGGTAGTTCGCGGTCCATGCTTGCGCTGGTATTTTTAAGACATTGTACTAACCGTGAATGAATCATTTAAAAAACAGCTGTTTGAGATTTCCACAAGTAGTTTGTAATGAATGTTGATGACAAAAAGGTTTTTAAGTATTCCTATGAAATTGTTGTCAAGGCTGTGTATGTAAGGTGGTGAACTTAAGGGTAGCCAACAACTGTTATACTGACCTTCGAGGAAGGTGACCTTGCGAAGGGCCGAAGGGCGGCGGCGGCGCGGGGGTGGGGCCGGTGGATCCAGGGGGCCTAGGTTCTCCCTGGACAGGGAGCTGACGAGTATTCCCCTGAGGACGGAAAGATCTTCGCTGGGGATATCCCCACGGACACAGTCCTCGCGACCCATCACATGACACACAACTAACTCCTCTCCCACCTCGCCTTCTCCCACCTGCCCTCTCCCACTACCTTCCCGTCAATGGTCAGGACCGCTCCCATTCACAAACCGCAGGGGCCTTCATTGCTGGAATGCCCACCGGATACCTGAAGTGGTATCAGAAACTTCTTAGATAAGTGTTCAGAAACTATGCTGTGTATCTATAATACGGGCATCCATCCCCGTTAGCCTACGGTCCAAACGTACAAATACAAAACGATAAGACATCTAGGAATTGGCTACGAATTGCAATAAGACTTTCATGAAAGTATATGTAAACTACACCAATTTTACTTAAGGTACGCACGGCGTTATAGAAGGATCAATACAATTAGGATTAAGAAATTATTTCCCACTTCTACTATAGATTTTGTTATTTGGAGAATAGTTACGGCTAATAAATGAAGGAATCAAAAATGTATTTACCTTCCTATTTCGTTTCTTTGCAGTCACCTCTACTATAGGCCTTATATCTTTTGAGCGCCCTTGCATTTTACCTCCTTAACAGATTTAAATTGTTGTCTTATATATTTAGAATAATAATAATCTATGTAGCCAAGTGCTGAGATTAGTATTATTTTTTATTTAAGAACAAAAAAAAAAAATTGGAATTGTACCCAAATAATGAATATTATGAATTGATGTTATATAGATTTTTGCTATCTTTAATTAGACTGATTGGTATGCTGTGTATGTAGCGACTCAATAAAGTTGGGCAGCAATATGGTTTCGTATTAATAAAGCATATCTCTCTCTTTTAGAAATAGAGAAGACAAATTTTTAACATTCGAAATTAAATTAGTGTTCGAATAAAAAAAATCTAACAAAACATTCGTATATTATTCTCTCAAACAATAAATATGACAATTTTTTATATTTTTTTCATAATGATCATTTTATCATAAGCCATTTTAGCTTTCATCGATTTGTAATAAATCATCCAGATGTGAAAGTTAAATACCACGTGATGATTTTCCACCATGATTTTCTTTTGAATGCAACTTACTTTTTTTTTTTATCAACTTACAAATAGGTATATACTAAAAAAAAAAAAAAAAAAAAAAAAAAAAAGAAAAAAAAAAGAAATAAAATAAAAGAAATATATTTTTAAAAAACCTACTGAATAATAAATGTTCTACATTAGAAGGACCCAAGAAATCCACTCCTTTTCAAACGCCTGGGAGAATTAAAGGGAATAGAATGGGGGGCAAGTTGAGAGACTAGTGGCTCTGAGTTGTCATGCAGTTTAATAGGAACATATAATAATAATAAAAAAGTTCTTTATTTATTCTGGGACCTTAAGTCCCTTCAGAATAAAAAATAATGTACAATCAGGGGGACTACAGAGCCGAATAGGTATTCGGATTAGGCTAGTAATACTATGCAGAAAAATAAGATCATTATGGCTAAATATTTTTGCAGTAGTTGGAAACGATGAGCAGATCAGTCATATAAAGTGGATCCTGGACGTTTCTCGGATTGGAATCGATTTTTTTTTTTTTTTTTTTTTAATAATTACAAGCTGCCTCATAAATGACAAAGAGAAATGGATGACAAGGACTCATTCATACAATATTATCAATGATGTAAAATAAAGTAGAAGAAATAAACTAAACAAAAAAATTAAATAAAAAGCCTCAAAATAAATTGAATTAAAACAATAAGACAGTAAAAGAAAACGGAAGGAAAATATTTTTGATAGAACCTGATAATTAAAAACCTCTCAACAGAATTATGAATATTTGTATGATTGAAGTGGTAGAACTACACCTGAACACTTACTGCTTATCTATGAGGAAATTGCTTCAAGCTAAGTTTGGTTTACAGTTTTGTTTTTCTAGCTCTAGTAGATAAAATATTCATAGAAAAATATAAATAAACACAGATAAGGTCTAAATACCGTGAAATAACTGTTTCCTAGTTTATCTATTTGCTACCATTGTAGATAAACCTCGAAGAAACATACGAGGACTAAACTTAACGGTTTATTTACAACTAACGTAAATTTTTGCTTTTTATAAGTAAACATATTTTCAAAACTTTTTTTTTTTTTTTTTTTTTTTTTTTTTTTTTTTTTTTTTTTTTTTTTTTTTTTTTTTTTTTTTTTTTTTTTTTTTTTACAATGCCAACATATATTTGAAAAAGTAAAAGTAAGGAGCGATAATCGTAAAAATCTATTTTGATTATCAAATACCGAAATTATTTAAAATAGAGTAGGTACACACATATTTTTAAAATAAATCCGGCCTAATATAATTATTAGATGCTGAAAATTTGTAACAGTAATATAAAAAATTAAAGGATGAAATGTTCCTTGGCTAAATCTAATTAGTATCTGCATTTAAGTCAGTTCATTGCTAGTTTTACAACAGTCCTCAAAAATTTAATGGGTTGAAAAAAAAAAAAAAAAAAAAACATACATTTTTAAGTCTTCAGATTTATACATGCATAGAATATCTTGCTCCTTTTCAATATAAACAATTCGATTGTAAAGGATTTTCAAAATTGGAAATCTCACTTTTTTTTCAATATGAGGAACCTATCCACTTTCATTAAACAGGTTTATATATTATAAGCATTATGAATAAATATTATACTTCAAATAGAAATTTTGTAAATAGTACCTAAACCCAATAAATAAACAGTTAAGGGATAGGAACACCTAAAACGAAAAATTCAACAATGAAGAAATACAAATATTTGAATGAATCAATGTGCACGTAAATATGTAAAAAAAATAATTAAGTGACAAAAATTAATTTTAAAATTGCTTAGTTCCTCTAAAGTTATTGTATTATATAGTACAGTCATAAATATCGATAAATACAAAAACTTTAATAAAGTTAGTTTTAGTTCAAGGATGTGAACGTGGGAAAAATATCGAAGATAGTGACGGCAAATATGTGGCTGCCAAACAGGATAAAGCATTAAAAAGACTCTTTGATGAACTCATGATCATCTGCACATGAAGACACATATACGATTACAGTGCAGTCATTCACAGCTCAAACTAGAACAGATAATGCCAAATCCATTATCAAGATGGCTAATGACATATTTTTCTTTAAAACCAGTAATGGCCAGATCTCTGCGAAGTCGTTAGCGTTGTCTAATTATGATAGATTCAAACCGCTAGGGCACAGATGTTTAATCCATTTCGAAAGAATAATTGTCTAAAATCAATCTAGATTTTTATTTATATGACTATATAAATATTTCTAAAGCATCCATTTTAAAGACTAGTCGGTCTTTCTGGAACCATTTATGTAAAACATAAATATTCATAGCTATAAACCCCTCAAGTACTATCGAAATGACATAAATAAATAAAATTAATAGCATATATTTCTCTGTTTTTGTGACGGATCAAGTTAAGACGATTCGATACGAGATCCGACGAAGAACTGATATTTAGATAACACTACTATTATAAAAAATAAACAAGTGCTGAAAAATTAATAATATAATTTAAAACAAATATATAAATAAATCTTAACACGATTAACGCATTAGTAACACCTATCGTAACATCTGAGGTCACACCAAGTTAAATTTTGTCTGGCCTGTAGATGGGAACCTCGCGATAGAGTTAAAGGTCCAATCCTAAGCGAAATTAAAACAAACAAAACAATGGAATGCGGTAATGGCGATTTGGCTTTGCAGGCTGTCGATCGCGAAGGTCTTTGCATGATAGCATCTGATCATTAGTCTTCAAATTCCATTAGCGCAAATCGGATCACAAGCCATTTATAGTTTAATGATAGGCGTTGATATGAATTGAAATACTAAATGTTCAAAGTATATGTTAGTACTAAAATAATTTAAATAAAAAATAAATAATATTGCTAATTTCATGTATTGATAGATGAGGAGCATTTTATATAAATTAAAATTATATTTAATTCAAATTTATAAATTAATACGATTAAGATTAATCCTTCAATACCATCATACATACCTTGAGTAATTAACATTAAAAATCATACAATAATACAAGTATCATACGTCGAGTTTTCGCCCGTTCTTATAAGTAAAGGACTTAGATTATTATTTCTTTAATGTTCTTTTTACGCAAAGCTGTAATTTTTAATCTATAATAATATATATATCATTCTTATTTTTAACCATCTAGTTTCTCGTTCTTTTACAATAAACAACATGGGAATGATACAGCTGTTAGAAATATAGATTTGTGGAAGTGATTTTTATTAATTCACGATTATTACATTTTGGTCCATAACTTGTCACCTATGCATCTAATCAATATACCAATAGGCCTATAATCAAGCTGTAATTTTAATCTATAATAATATATATATCATTCTTATTTTTAACCATCTAGTTTCTCGTTCTTTTACAATAAACAACATGGGAATGATACAGCTGTTAGAAATATAGATTTGTGGAAGTGATTTTTATTAATTCACGATTATTACATTTTGGTCCATAATTTGTCACCTATGCATCTAATCAATATACCAATAGGCCTATAATCTTCCCCTGAATATGTGGAAAAAAACGTCGCCTCACATGGACTCAAAGTAAGGTAAGAAGTCAAATAAAAAAAAAGTACTCAACCAGATGTAAGAGCGAAGGGTGCTCTTGATTGTTGAAGCACTAGATAAGGACTGAAGAATACTGCTAATGAAGGAAGAAGAAGAGGCACTTCCAGGTAAATGAAAATATCTTTAGGGTTTTCCCGGTTAGTCCTAAAGCATGATATCGTATACCTCCTCGTTGGATCCTCACAACATTTACAAAGTAATGTGATGCTTACTAAACGACCAGCTATAAAATTCTACAATATTCTTATTATTTAATGCCACATTGCTCATTTATAATTCGTGTGGAACAATTACAAATAATTTCGTTTAATTAGAAATTATTCCTTAGATGTTGCTTTCCAATTTCAATATATATTTTTTAAAACATGGAAAACTTGATACCAACTTCATTTTCACCCCTTGCGAAAGAACTTAATCCAATGTTGTTCCAGATAACGTACATCATCCTGTACGAAACTGATACATATTACAAATTTTTCTAAACAAGCTACTAACAACTGCCATAGATGCCCTATGGTTTGCAAGAAATTAATAAATCCAATAAATGAATTAGAAGTTATTTCAATTGAGGAATTCATTGAAAATAGCTTCAAGGAATTTCATGGCCAGTTTCCATAAGGTGGAGTCAATTTCAACATAAGAACTCCATCATCGCTTAAATTGGAACCGAGACTTCAAGATGTTTTGATGTGAAAGTGCATCTCATTTTTATTCGTTATTTAAAATTATTATTCTTATTCCTATAACTATTGTCACTATTTAAATCATTATACTTACCAATTGTACTATAAATTCTTTAGAATTTTATTATCTTCTTACTGAATTTATTTTTGTATACATTTTTTTTTCCACGAGGGTTCTTCTTGTTCCACCAATAGGCTTTCATCTTCTGACCACTTTGGTCTGCACTGTTTTTAATTTGGTTGCTCAGGTACAACTTCCCATCTGTCTACTTTGTGTCTGAAGATGTTTATTTCTAAAATTTCGGCTGGTCTTATGTTTGTATTTTTGAGGTCCTTTCGAATTTCATCTAGCCAAGGTGTGGAATTCTTAAGTGAAGTTACATAATCTACTATTCTTTTCGTCAGTCGAATTTCTGGTAGTCGGCTGAGATGACCAAAGAATTTCATTTGTCTTTCCCTAATATCAATTTCCATGTTTGAAAACTTTTCCATTTTCATTTTTTATTATCAATCATTTTTTATTTTATTTTATTTTTTAATAGGTTTATACTGTTTCTTTTTTTTTTTTGTTAATTTATTTATTCTCGTTTTCATAATTATACTACCACAAATTATTATTAATATTACTTATTTATTTATTTACAGTTTGGTGCCATGTACCACCACATTTGGTTAGAGGCATCATACTCAGGTACAGAACTATAATTCCTTGTACAGGTTTGTTTCTTTTAAAAATTGAATAATCTGTTTGTGGAGATACGAGTTGTTTCCTAGTAATGTTGCAATGTCTTGATTTGTCAGACCGTTGTCTTCTCTTTGCTTTTTGTATTTTTGGCATTCAATAAGAATGTGTTCTATAGTCAGACTTACCTGACATTCGTTGCATTTTGGGGGTTGTTTGTCTTCCAGTAAGTAACTGTGGGTTAATTTTGAGTGTCCAATTCTTAGTCTTGTAAAGATGACTTGTTCTTTTCTTGGTCCTGGTTTATCTTTGCATGGTCCTGGAATTGGTCTAATTTTTTTAAGTTTGTTGTTGCTGTCGGTTCCAAGCCATCTTTCATGCCAAACTATATTGATCTGACGTTTTAAGAATAATTTTAGATCTGTTATAGGGGTAGGGATTGAGGGTAATGGAAAGAGGGAACACGCTTCTTTGGCTGCTAAATCCGCTTGTTCATTACCTTCTATTCCTGAATGTCCCGGAATCCACATAAAGTTAATAATTTTGAATTTCGAAATGGATTCAATTAAGTTGGCTATTTCAGATATTATGTAGTTTTAACATTATGGTTTTGTTGCTAATGCTTGTGAGAGCCGAAAGTATTATTAATATGCTATCTCTATAATTTTATTCCTTTACTTTTTTTAAAAATTATTATTATTATTACTATTATTTATTAATTTAACACTATATAAAATTATGGCAAAAACATAAGCTATATGATCTATTGCGGACGTCTCTTTACCTTTACTTATTCCATCGTTAACACATTGGGGGGGGGGGGGGGGAGGAGGAAGTAATAAAACTGCTGCGAGATACTCTTATTTAATACTTTAGTTTTATGTTTTTATCATTTCATTATTTAATAGGATTTTTAAAGTGGAGTTCTTATTATTTAAACAAAATTATTAATTACAATACAGTAAATAAGAATATCTAAATAACTGTTATTTCGCTTTTCTTTTTAAATAAATGGTTTTGTAAATTTAAAACAGGCATTTTAACATGAATAAAATATATGTGCCGCTTCTTATGAATAGGCATACTGTGATCAACACCTACGACGCGTCAAGACCCACTATTTTCAACTCCCACTGTTTCTGGGGACCGCCTTTTAAAACTGATTGCTTGTCTTTTAATCATAACTTTTAAAGGAACTAGGGCATATTAATTTATCGATTTTTTTTTTTTTTTTTTTTTTTTTTAATACTTAGGTAAGAAATTATAATTAGTAATAGCTTTAAATATTATTAAATAAAAATATAGCTGGAACTAAAACATAACTATATTTTCTTAATTTTACCATTTCATATGACTCCATGTAGCAAATATTTTTTCTAAAAATAAAAACTAACAATATTATATAATAAAAATAATAATACATAGTACTTAATTTATTAAAAATAAGCACCAGCAACGAAATAAAAAAAATTAAAAAGTGGTTGACAGCAATAATCATCCAGAAAATTTTGTAATGTCAAACTACAGTAGAACCTCACTAATTCGACTTCCGCTAGTCCGATTCTCCGGGTAATCCGACCCTCCCGGGTGGGGGAACAATATTTTAATGAAGCCCTAATTATTCAGTAAAATTGAACATTTTGATGTGAAAAAGGTCGAGTTGTTTTAATTGATTGAGAATTCGTTAGTGCTTGGGGATGAAAATCCAAGTTTTTGATCTTGAACTTTTCTATTTCGAACTTTTGTTTCCCTAAAATATCTGCTTCACAGTTGGTTCTAAAGAAAACTTTTTATATTCATAATTAGACTAGAATAAATTTAATACAATTTGAGCAGAAAATAACCTCAGTTGCTTAAACAGGGACTAGGATACAGGCTTTCAAATTTTCGATATTATTTCAAAAAGTTGGTGAATTTTTTTTATTTTACGTTTTGGACAGACTTAATTATGAACGATTTTAAAAATTAGTATAAACCAAACATAAAACATAATAAAGTGTTAGTATGGCCAATGCTTCTGTACATAAATATAATGTACGTTTCTATTTCCTTTATTTTTTTTTAATGTTAACATCTATAACTTTGAATAGAATTATAAAATACACTTTTAACTATGAAAAACATGTGCTTTATTGAAATCTCCGTTTAATCCGTTCCGCCCTACCACATAGTCCCTCCCTTAGGGGTCGGTTTATCGAGATTTTACTGTAATTATTACAAATTTCTGTAGATGCGTAGAAGAAATTCTAGTGACAATGAATTTTACAAGCACTAAATTGAAAAATAAATTGTTCAGAACGCATTACAATCAAATGTGCCAAATTTTTTTTGCAGTATAATAAATAATGCAGCACAAAAAATTGCGAAAAAAAAAAGAACGTGTCAAAACAATGGAAAATGCTGTCGCCAAGACACAATAGGACAGGACAATGTCGGTAGGCGTCTGCCCACTCTGCAACCTACAGCAAGGTAAACAAACCTGTAAGTGAGCAATTAAGAAATAAAAATAATTAGTTATTTCAGACAATTGTATTTATGGAGAACAAAATGAAAATGAAGAGTACCTTATAAAATTAAATTAGTATTCAAATATTAAAAAACATATATCCATATAAATTCCAACTTCGCTATAAATTTAAATCAAATTAACCACACATCCAGTAAAGACTTGGAGTTAAAACTAATACGTCAAGTAGAAAATAGCCTAAAATTAAATATTCATGAATCATTAAAAATAATAAAATCGTTCAAAACCAATACCGACTTTTGTTTTAATCACTTAAGGTACGCAGGATGGTATAGAAGGATCAAAACAATTAAACCATATTTAGGATACATTAATATATGTTGATACCATATTACGGCCCAACCAATTTCCACTAATGTCGGAAAGGAATTTTAAAAAGTAGGTTTAAATCCTTCATTTAAAATTTATAAACCATTGCCATCTTATTTCCCTTCACATAAAGACAAAATAGACCCTTTCCAAAAAAAAAAGCGGTGTATATGAACTAAAATGTAATGAATGTAATGCTAAATACACCGAAAAAAGTGGACGATCAGTAAATCAAAGAGTAAAAGAACTTATAAGAGCATACAATAACAAGACTCAGAATACCAATTTCTAAACAAAAATAACCTCGGGAGTAAAAATAACCCATCAAATAGAAAATAGCCCAAAATAAAATATTTATGAATCATTAAAAATAACAGAATTGTTTAAAACCGTTCCAGAATTTTGTTTAAAAGAGCAGATAAGCATTTCCAATAGCCCCATTTTAAATATGTTTCCAATAGGAACGGAAAAATCCAATGAGTCATAAAAATTAAACTATCTGACCCTTTCCCCTTTCACGATGGATATATTTCAGATATCTGTTAGATCTCCTCAGGGGAGTACCAATATTTGATTTATTGTCTTGCGTTTTTGAAAAACTTTAGTACATATAATCCATGTAGCATTGTGCTGATGTGTTGGAAATTTTGTATGTTTTATAACTGAAGATAAATGTTCAGCATTCGAAACTAGTTTTCTAATAAAATAATTCCAATAGAAGTGGCAATTAATTCATCAATCTTAATTGTATTGATGATTTTTTCGTAATGATGAACAATAGAAATGCATGTATGTTTAATGTTTAAATGTACTCTACGAGCGACTGAACAAGAGAATAGACAGCAACATACAACGAAAAGTAAACACATTTTGTACATTGGATTTAACCTTCTAAGCTCCTGGAAACAAGGTAGAACACCCTAGGAAGGAATATTACTACAGGCTACCTCCCTCGGATAGGCTCAGAGAATCATCCGATTTTCCCCAAAGAGATTGAACGGAGAATATGAAAGCTTCTCTGACATAATATTCAGAAAGGGAATTGTGTCTTCGAGATTAGGAGCTCGCTTTGATATTTTCTTATAGCAAAGCAAACAAAAATGAGATCCTACTTTCGAAGTTTAATTTAGATTAAGATTAATATGAGTTTCATATACTTAAAAAAAAAAAACTATAAAAAAATAAAAATAATTTTTATTTTCTTTATATATTGATATCTCTTTTATATATTTGTATAGTAATATTGATTAATGATGATAACTCATAAGAAGGATTAATTCTTCTTCTTTTGAAACGGTGTTTCCCTCCGTTGGGTTTCCGTCAGGTTTTTTCCACTGTTCTCTGTCCCACCAATCACCTTCCCTTAGACCTCTTCCTACCATTTCCTCCACTCCTTCATCCCCCATCTTCTTGCTGGTCGTCCTCTGCTTCTATTTCTAGGAGTATTCCACTTCCTCGTTATTTCAGGCAATCTTCCAGGAGGCATCCGACGAACATGTCCATACCATACTAAATTCTTCATAACACGCTACGTCACGATCTCCGTAATTTACACTTTCTTCCTTATATCTTCATTTCTTACGCGATCTGATCTAGTCTTTTGGATACACCTACTTCAGTAATTTAGAAGAATTAGTTGAGTTTAAAATAAAACAAAAAAAAAAAAAAACAGCGAATAATACCAGCTGGGTGAGTATTAATAATAAAAAAAAAACTATTCAAAAAACGTATTAAAGAATTTATAACAATACATTGTTCATAATAATATGTTTATAATAATATATCCTATAACTTTAATAATCTGTCCTAAAGAATATTTTTTATTTTGAACATAGAACTAAACTGTAGTTATCACAATAATGCCAGAACATAAACACATAAAATCACAGCCTTAAGTATGAGAAAGTTGGATTTTTTGCCCCCCAAAATCCCACATATATTTTGCAAATAATTCATCAATCCTTCCATAAATCCATAAATGATTTGAGCTATAAAATACAAGCGAAATATTATAAATATAATACGGATTATAATACATAATCTAAAATTCTATGTTTCAGTTTATAAAATGTTCACAGTCACCCAAGGATATAACAAAGTTTATGAGCTGAGCTACAACATATTTTTGCTTATCTCTTTCGTACCAAACAAAAAGTTGTGAGTCTATCCTGTGTGAAAAATATTTATCGCGCTTTAAGAATACATAGGGTAAACCAGGCAGTAATTGACATCCTTAAGGAAATATTCATACTAAATAAATATGAAGGGTACAGGGCAAAAACCCGACATGTCATATTTTTTCACACGAAAATAGCATTCCCATAATTCAGAGTTATTGATACCATTTAAGAGGAAAGCATGAGAATAACCAACAAAGGCTAGATGATAAACTTACAGCAAAAGAATATGAAAACACACAGGAACTCTATGAACATTTAAAACAAGCTATACATCAAGCTGCATTTGAGGCACTGGGAGTAAAAGAAAGGACACGTGTGGGAACGAAGTGGTGTGGTGGAACAGGGACTTGGTTCAAAGAATAAACGAAAAGAAACAAGCCTATCTAAAGTGGATCAGCACAAAGGACAGCGAAGACAGAAAATCATATATACGAATCAGGAAGATAGTAAGGAAACTCGTCGTGCAACAAAAAAGAGAAAGTTGGGATCGTAAGTGTAGAGAAATTGACATGTACATTGGGGGTAGAAGATGCAATGAAGCCTGGAAATTTATAGAAGATGTAAGATCGGACAGGAAAACCAACTTTCAACTCATCTCTGTCGACAAATGGGAAGAGTACTACAAGAAGCTCCTTACCGAGGATAGACCGGAATTTATGAATGAAGAGGTACAACAAGTGAATATAGAGGGAGAGAAGCTGGAAATAGGGATAGAGAAAATAAAGAAAGCAGTTAAAAGTTTAAAAAAATGGGAAAATCAACTGGACCCGGTAACATTAAGGCGGAATTAAAAAAAACGGGACAGATAGTTATTTAATATAATAAATCAGCTTTTAACAAAATGTATAAATGGAGAATCTATCCCTGAAGAATGGAAAATAGGGTTTATGTCATCAATTCATAAAAAGGGTGAAAAAAAACAAATGCGAAAATTATCGAGGCATCACTGTCACATCAACATTTAGTCGACTGTATGGAAGAATTTTGCGAGATCTAATAGAGGAAGAATATGAAGGACAAGAAGCAGAAGAGCAGAGTGGTTTCCGCGCCGGTAGATCAGTCATAGACAATATATTCGTTCTTAAACAGATTATCGAGAAAAAATTGCTAATAGAGAAACACATCTACTCTTTATAGACCTTCGAAAGGCTTACGACACCATTCCTATATTTAAACTATGGCAAGTATTACAGGAAGCACGAATCAACCACACCTTAATAAAATCTCTTAAAGAACTGTATAGAGGCTCCATTACACAGATAAAAATGGGAAGCAAAACATCTCCAGGTTTCTTTGTAACAAAAGGTCTTAAGCAGGGATGCTGTGTCTCTCCCACCTTGTTTAAGATATATATAGAACATGTTTTAAAAACTTGGAAAAAGAAATGTAGAGGAATGGGATTAGAACTAGTAGGTACGTCCATATTTACATTACAATTTGCTGACGATCAGGTTCTCATTGCTCAAGACAAAGATGATATAGAATATATGACTCGAAAGATCAAAGAAGAATATGAGAAATGGGGCCTATCAATAAATATATCGAAGACAAGGTACATGTGTGTGGGAGGTAGCACAGATGATTTGGAGATAGGAAAAGACATAATTAAGATCTTGTGGAATCTCGAGAAGACAAAAGGTGACAAATGAAAGTAGAAAGTTCATACAGGGAAAAAAACATCTGGGTATGGTTTTATCTCGCCTAAAAGATTTTGTTATCAACAGCATATAATTATAATCAATTAGTACAAATACTATTTTCCAAGACCTGTAAAATTTATAAAAAAATTGCTTTCATTAAAATGGAATCTATTGTACATTATGCTATACACTTTTAATTAAAATCATTTTTAATGTTGAATTTCGTTTATTAGTTTCAATCACATGAGAGTCCGTTTCAAATTTTCAAAATAGTTTTTCTCTGCAGCAGGAAAAAATGACATTTCTGCTTTTTTCCCTGTGCCCTTCATACATGAAAGGAATAGTCCAATAAAGTTAAAATATGCAGACATTTTCCCTTAATTACTATACTTTAAGTCAAGCAAGTAATTTCACACCAAACATTATTCCTGGAATGCATTTTACAAGATAATGACTATAAATAATGTAAAATCTTTTATAATACGGAAAAAATTGAAAGTACTTTTACACAGTTGAGTTGTAGGAGTTAAAAGGAATTTTATGTTTTTTAGGCTAGATATTTTTTTTTTAATTTTTTAGTGTGTCAATAACTGTCTGGTTAATGCAAGTATAATTTATACTAAAATTTATTAGTCATTTACCTAATTTAGAAAATCTTCATATTTTTAATAGTTCATTTTGTATGAACTTTTGCCATCATTAACTTTTATTCTACATTCTATAACATTATCAACTTTCTTTAATCTTAATTATTATATTCTTCTTAATTATATTAATTTTACATTAACAAATCCATTATTTCAATCCAAAAGCAAAATGTGTTGAAGTTCTTGATGTAATCATCACCTTTAAAATGTTAGTTAGATTTTATTTATAATCTAAAAAAGATTCCGTTTTAAACGTTAGAAAGTCCCTTAATCTTCCAAAATTATTTCCGCTACTTTTCAACTTTATATTCGAATCCTGGGAGGAGGAAATAAAGTCAATTATAAATCTTAATTAAACCAATTCATTCGAATTAACGAAACGAAAGGGGGTAATTAATTAAAAGGTAATTAATTTATTCGCTTAAAGGCAGTAAGATATATGTAATTGAATTAAATAACCGTGGACAACAATCTAGATAAAGCGAAGTCCTGAAAGGTCCTACTTGGAATGCGGGAAGCCTTCACCTCATTCGCTAACCTTCCAATGCCGTGATTGGAATCGTTAAACATAAGCTTTCAATTTCAGTTGCTAAGCCAACTAACACCTCACAAATACACTGTTTTTATTACTTTCTACATTTCAAATTTATATTGTTTTTATTATTACTTTATAGTTTCATTATTCATTTTTTTTTTTTTTTTTTTTTTTTTTTTTTTTTTTTTTTTTTTGTATTGAAACATCTCTCATCATTTTAGCCTTCTAAAATATTTCCAGATATTCGATTCCAGTTCATACTCAACATTAACATGTTATTAAAAAAAGGTAAGGGACGCGTATTTCCATCCAATCTTAGGATATTCCCAGGTGCAGGTAGTGGAAATTCCGTATTTCTGTATAGTATATAAATATAAATGTATATATTAGTCTGAATGTATTGGATTGGAATATGTTGAAATTTAGGACGTCTGATTTTTTGTTTATTGCGCGATTTTTAAATTTAATTATGGTCGTAATTTATTTAATATTTCGTTTAAAATTATTTTGTTCATCAATCAACTATTTTATTGAAGGAGATGTAATTTTTATATTCATTTTAAGGCATAACTCTTATTTAATCTTTAAATTTATCTCTACATTTTTCTGAGTACACAGAAGTTTAAAGAATTAATAGGAGTTATACCTTTAAATGAATATAATATATTTGGTTCATTTTTTAGGAGAATCATGTTTAAAATAATGTTTTGTTTGCCTGTAATGTGTGGTGACAGCTGTTTGGTCAGGTTTATTCGGGTTTTTAGTAATATGAACAATATCTAAAACGAAGTGTTAATCAAAATAAATATAGCACGTCTATATCCAGTTAGATTGAAAATAAGAAAAATTTTGGTTATTCTGTAATTTATAAGGAAGTTAATGGTTTTGCTAATTTTTTAATGATTTAATTTTCCAAGAGCATCAAAATTCAATTAAAAACTAGGTTCACCTCATATGTATATGTAAATTACTTGAAATATCCAGACCAGATAGAAAATCAACAAATAGAGCAAAATTAAGAGATTATTTTATTTTTCTGGATGATTTTAATTCTTAACTCAGCAAACTTCATAATTAAGCTACTCTTGAGGTTAGCCTCAAAAATTATTAATCCAGCAATATAAACAATATTGCATACAACAATATTATATACTATAATATAAACTATGATAAAATATAAAACTTATTCTGTTTTCATCGCTATATTTCTATGCCATACCAATGCATATTTGAGATAAGATTTTTTTGTTTAAAACGAAAAATTAATCAGTCCAGTTTTTATAAGTCGTTTTAATTATAATGGCAAGCATTACGAGATAACTTTTGAAAATCTGTTATTAAAATTATTATTTACTTTCTTAAAGAATGTAAACATTAATTGTATCACAAAAAATATCCAAAAATAAAAAAGAAATCTGTAATATTTTAAGGATTGCTCTTTCAAATAAATTTCCAGTAATTATTTTAAGATATATTTAAAAATGTATCAAAAAAAAAAGTTTTGATGAAAAGAAATTTTTATTAATAAAGCAAGGAATATTTGGCAACAATAAAATTGGGAAAACCCCTTTAAAAGGTCAATGTTCTGAGTTCTATTGGGGACACAATGAAAATTACATCAGATGGCGGAGTATTTAAGAATTCAACATGAAAGAAATCGATTTATTCAATAAAGTTTTAGAGAATTATTATGTATTTCACTATTTTCAATTCCAAATGAAAGCTATACACGATTTTAAAAGAAATATTTATAATTTTTTTTATGTTGAGATATTTGACAAGATTCGCTACTAGAAAACGACGGAGATTCTACGAGATGGATCATGAAATTTAAAAACGAGACGTAACAACCGAAGATGTAAGAGAATTTATTTAGAAGATGACGAACATTCCCAATGCCGTCATTCAGATGGCATTTATTGATCACTTCAGCCGAAGCTCTACTTATCCGCCGAATGCACCAACCAACATCCTGCACCCAAACAACTTAACTTTAAATATATTAAAGATCAACATTAAGTAAGAACGTTAATCTAATGTAGTATTATTGTAATAATCCGGCTAAAGCGATGACAAGCTTAGCTAAAAAGACAAAACAAAAAAAACAAGTTAGGGTTTACTTATTCGGATTCTACTTGTTATGTTGGTACAAAATAAATAGAGAGAGAGATAGAGAGAGAGAGAGAGGAGAGAGAGAGGAGAGAGAGAGGAGAGAGGGAGAGAGGAGAGAGAGAAAGAGGGAGACAGAGATCTTTTCAAAGGGTTTGAGAACTTAAAGAAACCTTTAAAAAAAATACAATCTATTATGTTTAATAAATTAATGAACGAAGTTCTTAAAACTAAAAAAAAAAAAAAAAAAAAAAAAAAAAAAAAAAAAAAAAAAAAAAAAAAAAAAAAAAAAAAAAAAAAAAAAAAAAAAAAAAAAAACAAAAAAAAAAAACATTATATCTCTCCCTTTGAGGTATAGAACACTACGTCACATTTCCATAATTTTACTGGAGAGCAGTCTGAATCGGTTTTACTTTTAAAAGAGTTGATTTTCTCAACTGTGTATTAAATTTGTGTGTAGCTCACTTAATAATTAATTGGTCCAGGACATAGTATTCTATACCTCTAGATCAAGTGAAAGAAGTTGAATAAGAATATGTAATAATGTATTTTTTTTTTTTTTTTTTTAAATAGACAAGAATTCTATACCTCTGAGGCACAAATATAAAGAAATGCAAGTAAATAAGAAAAAAAATAATAGCTATAGAGGTTAGACAGAGAGATATTGAGAGAGAGAAAGATATACTAATAAAAATTAATTCAGTAAGTTAAGAATAATTTCAGAAAGATAGTACACCTAAAAACACAATACCTCTGATAACACTGTTAAATTAATTATTCTTTACCATTTAATGGATTGTCAGACGGACAAACACAGAACATGACACTTTGAACATAAAAGACATACAGGTGCTATATTTCTGTTGCAGCTATTAACAGTTAACTGCTGCGGTCAAACATTAACATGAAAATAATGATCCATGAATATGATAATTATTCTTTGAATAAAACATAAAAAGTCAACAAGTCAACACCAACAGGCAAGTCAAATTATGCAGGAATAATCAATTTTATAGCTAACATATTCTACCTTAGAGCTTAACCCAAGTTTAATATAAAAAAAAAAAAAAACTTTTTATGACTTCAGCATACACCAAGATAGCCGCCAGACAACAGGGAACATAAAATTAACATTATTATCAGATCTATATACTAAAATTGTTTTCCCAAAAATATTTTATTTTTTTAATACAATACTGGTATAAAAAAAAGGTATACACCATTACTCCATGAAGAGTTTAAATATGTAAAATTTCAAACAAGAAATAAATAGTATTATCTTGGGTTTTTATTACAGTCAACCAAACATCACTTGAAATCGAAAAAATTTATTAAGAATTTAAAGGGAAATTATAATCATAACTGCTCATCAGGCGTTCAAACAAACATGTATGCATGTGAAGATAATTATTTAAGGTAATAAAGAAGGCTTCATACAGTTGCAACTCCTTGTTCTCAAAATATTAATTATAATTCAGGGAATAGGACTAAAATTATTATTTTAAGAACAAAATAAGATGCTTAAAAAAACAGTATCACCAAAACAACAACAAAAGAAATCATATACCTTTATGCATCTAGTAAATTTTCAGTCAATGGTAAAATTAAAGTTTGTTTTGTGTGGAGATGCCAATAATTGTTATGTTTAAAACAATTAAATTTGTGTTTCAGGATTTAATTGTTAACATAAGTTAAACATTATTTATGATATGAAATGAGTTTGAACTTTTTTAGAATTCTATAAGGAACATATTTTACCACGACAAATTTGAGCAGTTTCACCAGAATTTCCCTCCTTCTTACGATAGAATAAATTAGAACCCTGATAATAAATAGAAAAATGTCTCAGGATATAATTCAAACCAAACCAATAATTTAATGTATCAAAAAAAAAAAAAAAAAAAAAAAAAAAAAAAAAAAAAAAATTGAAATGGGTATAATGTTTAACTGTAGAACTAAAACAGTAAATAGTTATTTTATAAAACAATTCAGAGTTTAATCACAAGATATAGATTGAGTAAGAATACAAAACTGAATGTTTTGAAAGATTGAACATACAAAGTGAATTATTCAGGAAATAGTCAATGTACTAAAATAATAAATGTTCCTACACTATAGATTTCTAGAGAGGATCATTAAGATTAAACTTTAAAAATGTATTACTGCTTATAATAGTTAAATAAATAAACATTCCAGTTAAAAAAAGAAAGGAAAAAAAAAAATAATTGCTAGGGTTTGTAATAAAGTTTAGCTAAATTCTTAAAATAAGCAATAACACAAATTAAAAAAACTAAAATTAACAAAGTTATAAACATTCAACATATAATTTCATGGATTTGGACAAATTAGAAGACAAATTAAATGAGAATAACTCACATTTAACGAATTCCAGATTTATTATTCCGCAGCATTACAAAACTTTCACAAATTTAAATCCAGTAAATAAAGAAACTCACCTGTAACAAAAAGATAAAGCAACATTATTATTAAATACAAAACAAATCAGTTTGAAGGGAAATATAACTTTTAACACAAATAAGTAATTCAGGAATTGAGAAGTTATTATAATTGTTATTGGATTAATGAATAAAATAATGTTGTTAATATAATTATAAATTAATTTATAATACAATTATACTTAAAATCTTTATGTGCTCCATTGATTGTAAATGTAGCTATCAAAACTAAATCAATGCACATAACCATAAAACTATGAAAAAAAGAACAAGAGTTTTTTTTCTTATTAATAATTACATACAAAGAAACGATAATTACTAACCATATTTTAAATATAATTTTGGAAAACCCTAATACAGTACTGATTGATTATATAAGAAAAAATACTAGATATCTGTTGGGTGCTTTTGAAAATTAATAAATCTATCAGGATTTGCACTTCACTATTATTACATAGAACATATTGTGATAAAAGACATTGCCTTTATCAATTGTGCTCTTCAAATGATACCATAAGTTAAGTAAATTTAGTATTAAATTATTACGTTACCTGATTAACTACAATAAACATGACTGCAATAGCTAATTTAAAAAGATAATTAAGCATCCATTAAATGATATGATGTAAGTTTTTCTATTATTTCAAATATAAAGAAACATTAAAAAGAAATAACCCAATAGTTACTGAAAACCCCGCTAGATGACAGCACTAACAGGACTAAACCAGAAGTGCGATCTAGCGGCGTGCGCTTGAACTACGACCTGCTTTCTGGCGGAGATAGCGGAAACTAAATCTCAGCTGTTCCTATCGGGCGGGATATTCGACAGCATTTGAAATTTATTTTTAAACCATTTGCGCAAATAAATATGAAAATATCCATAATTATTCACACAGAAATATTATAACTCAAAAAAACGAAATAATTAAAGTGATATAAACTTAATTTTTCAAATACAATGTAATTTTCTAATTGAAAATAATAAAAATATTACTATCAGTACATTTTATCTTTACTCAGCACGAAGAGGCTACAAAATTTATTTAAGTAGCATTATCTATAAAACATGATACTATTTTTCTAAGTTCAACATATAAGCATAGGTTATGTTTACAGAAGGGAACAGATATCGAGAAAATATTTAATGATTATGAATGTAACACGGCAGATAACTTATGAAAAAAACAATAGTAACTAAAATGAAGAAACCAAAAACAAACAATTTATCTGATAAAATGCGATCAATTTAGGATTGAAAAATCAAGATGTAATGAATATCGAATGGTAAGAAACAATACCCCTTGGGAATAAATTGAAAAAAAAAAAACCTCATTAATTTAATTTTAGAAGCAATGAATTTAAATGCACATCAAACTGACCAAATTTCAAATAAATTAGATTTCTTTAATATATATATATATATATATACATATATATATATATATATATATATTATTATATATATATATACATATATATTAAAATCATTTTTTAACAGATAAAACAATAATATTTACATTTTCTACAATAAAGGAGCTATAAATGTAGATAATATCATGTATTTTATAAAGCAATTACTTCTCAACATATATTACATGGTCAATAAGCATATTTACCATCAATAATTGACCATCAATAATAATCAATAATTGACCATGTAAATGACACGGTGTGTTAACTGGGAGTGATAGTATTGAAGTCTGAGGATGGGACCATGATCCCGAAACATGTTACATGTTTTTACAATATATGTTGAGAAGTAATTGCTTTATAAAATACATTAAATTAAATAATATTTACATTGAATTTTAAATAGATTATTTAGGTAAATGCCTTATCTTAAAACAATTGTTACTGAATATACTATTTTTATTTAATAACGTTAGTAGATATAACAGTTATCAAAAAGATTGTTATGGATACTTTTTTCTTTACTTAAGGAGATCATAAGAAAAAATAAATAAAACAATATATATAATATATATATATATATATATATATATATATATATATATATATATATTCTTCATCCGAACGTTCTACTCCAGAGTAATGGTCCATACTACGCCGACTGAGGGAACAATGCAACGTAACGTGAAACACGAAAACCTAGAGAACATATCCTGTTCATCTTTTGTATGAAAACAGGAAGACATTACTTCCTAAACTGTGTCTTTATCCCTACTCAGCTTTGTGAAAGTCTACAATCATCACTCATGTCAACTATGAATTGTCTAGACGGCACAATAGTATATGGATGATTCTCAGATTATTGGCAATTTTCAGTACATTTTTAATAATTCAATTCATCGCCATATGATGGAGGTATATAGTATCTCTGTATGAATAGACGTAACCAAAAGACGAAAACATTTTTCCAAATATATTTGCCAAGTTAAGAGTATTGAACTAATGGCAATTTTATTAAGGAACTTATTTCGAGAAAGTGATAATTTTGAATGAAAATTTATATGTTTTAAGTGAACAACTTCCTTTATTGTTGACACCGTAGCTCTTTATTTATGGAAATTCATCTTAAGAGATTTTTATTATTTCACTACTTCCTCTGTTTTGTAGTGATATGAATCGCTTAAGTGTGGTCTTAGTCAGACAATAGATGCATAACAATGAGTAAAATTTATTTTCGTAAATCATAACAGACAAGGGAGCAGACATAAGAGAAGAATAAACATTATGATTTGATTATTTTTTTCTGGTTCTTAACTATTTATGATTCAACCTACACCTTTAAAAGATATGCTGGCATACCCAACAATTAATAAAATGTTGTTTGAAAGACATTCAAAAGGGTTTGCCACAGTGGAGACTCTCGACTTGACATTTTTAATGACGAAAAATAATTTAATAATAATTTCTAATGAAATAATAACTATAAAAATAAAATAATAATAAATAACCTAATCTCTCAACAACGTCCTTTTGCATAATCGTTCATGATTTTGAGGAATTTTGGTCGTCAAAAAGTCCAGTTTAAGTGGCTATGACAGTCGTTTTATCGAGTAAGATTCTGTAGGCTTTATTTATATAAGAATTTATTATAGATATTGCATATTATAGTACAGTATATGATTTCTGATATAGAGAGGAGCTTAAACGATCAGCGGTAAAATCTTTGAAATCGAAGAGACTTCTGTTAATGTTAATGGCAACCCCATAAATTTGTATTTCTTAAGCCCAGATGGGTTTTATTAATTATTATATTATATATTTTGTATTCCTACCTGAGGGGAGAAAAAAGAGAAATAACTTATAAAAGGCTTTTAAAACATCCAGAGATGAACAGGAACGAATCAAAAAACTCAAAACTATGTGATTGGATCTTGTTATGATTCATTGCATTTTAAATTTGAAATAAAAATTCAATGATCAATAGAACAAATTACAAATCACTATAGGAATGAAATTTGAAAACAATAGACTAAAATTGAGATGGAGAATTTCGAGATAAAAAGGCAGTGATATAAAAATTTCCTACAGTTCAACTTAACTATTCTTTATTGCCAATATAAATAAAATAAATTTTATTGCTAATTAGAAAAAAATCACCGATTCGTTAAATAATTTAATGCAACTTTATATTACAGGATCTAAATTAAATCCATGATACAGTCATCACACTGTCACCGAAGGTCGCGACTAAATTCCTTGTAATAATGAAACATTAACTATTAATAAATAGCAATTGATAATTTAAAATTATAAATATATATGTATACAAAAATTACTGAATTATAATATTTAAATAAATTTCTGCTGATTTCGATACTAAAATATTTAATAGTTTTAAGACTATATAACGCTTATGTGCGGTTAGTGACTGCAAGGGTTATCAGAAAGTTTGATTCAGATAAGTTATCATTAACTAGTGTTAAATAAACAGAAATATTTTGTGTTCCATAATAGTATAATTAGATAACAAAATGGAAATTCAAAATTAAGATGACCATAATTAATCTCGTATAAAATCCTCACAATCCTTAACCCATCGAAAAATCTTCATCCTTACTTTGTCACAGATAAACTCATCTATAAATATCTTAATGTTCCATATATAGCTGAATCAGCCCAGATCAGTTATCTATCCTTTCATATTAAACTCCATTGCAATTAAAATCCACTAGCCTCTCAATTGGCTTTTAATGATATTCAAAATAACCCTCAAAGGCGTCATAGATACTCTGAAAAGAAAGTGGCCTTGGGACTTTATAAAATTGAACTTTTATTTAAGAGAAACAATTAGGTAGTTGCTTTAAAAAAAATACTGCTACTTAGCTATAACTTACTAACAGCTTTCAAGTAAAATATGAAAATGAAGCTCAAAACTATGAAAGATAGGCAACCTGCAATAGTAGTTGAAATTCTTATAATGCCTACCCCTTATTCCGTGCCGATACAAATAAAAAATCTAAAAGGAAATAATTAGTTGAACTAAAAAGTACAACTAGGAAAAGGGGATGGGGTTTTTCATTGATCCATTATGTGGTTATAAAATCTTCCATCGGTATGTACCGTCTCTATAAAGAGGGTCTAGTCATCTCTTGATATGGGAAAATCCTGGCGGTTTAACATCATACAAAGCAATGAGCCATTTCCATGTTTTTCCTTATAGGTTGTCGAATTAGACCAATAACTAGGAAGTTAAGCAGAGTAAAAAATAAAAGCATTTTTTCGTTGTAGTTTTTTTCCCATCAAACTTTGTTTGTTTAGCAATGTTTTTACTATGCTGAATTATAATTTCATATTTTCCATTAAGAAAATAAAAAAATAAACGTACATTACGAAAAATGCAAAAAAACAAACATTAACTTTCCTTTAGATGATTTCTTATAAGTTCTTAGTCAAATTAACTAATTTTACTCTGATGAGAATAGCAACATAGTTGTCCTGTCTAACAGTATGAGCCAAAATATTAAATTAAATAAAAAAAATTTAAAAAATACGCTGACTTTTCAGAGTTTTTTTTCTTGCTTCCAAACGAAAAATTAACCACTAAGATATTAAAAATGTAATGGTAAAATAAAATAAATAAATTTTAATACAAGTTGTATCGTATAGGTTTTTTTTTAAAATAAAATATTTCGGCGTCAGGCAAATTGAATTATAAAGCATGCGAAATCGGATATTGCATCTGATGAACGATTGCACGTTTCTTTATTTTTTTAAAGTTTTTCGAGAGATAAAAGTTGAAATTAGGATTCCGAACACGAAAAAAAAATTCTTTAAAAAATCTATATTTATTTTTCAACATTCACTCAAACCTCTTTCCTTGTGTCTTGATTAATTACTGGTGATTGAAATCAGGTGTTTTTATTTAATATTAAATTTTAAAATATAATAGTATAGAGTGAGATATTTTTAATACTTTTTTAATCAACAGGATTAGACAAAAAAAAGTGGTTAATTAAGGCAAGAAAGTGGAAAAAACAGTAAACAAGACGAATTAATGACGCACGACCGATCATGCCCACTCTCCAATTAGGAACAGTGAATACCATTCATGAGGTAGGGAACTTCTGGAAGTTGTAAACAAAATAATTTAGCCAAGGTAGGAAAGAAACATGTCGGGACAGGAGTAACTGCCCCCTCTTAACGATCAGTCGCAACAATCCACACGGCAATCGGTCGTTAGTGCCATATGTACAATCGCTCCGAGGCTATCTACTGTCCGATCCTAATACCCATGTCGTTTCGATTCCCAATCATAGCGGGTATAATGGCCTGGAGAGAGTAACCAAAACCACAAGGGGCTGATCTCATTCGGCAAACAATTGCACCACATGATGAGGTAAAGCGTAACACTCGATTCCCCCGTCACGAAGGTACCGTCTTCCGAGATCTCGACAAGGAAGAGTATAAGGACCAAGTTAAGGCTTCTCATCTGCAACTTATCCCGGATGTAATATACCACATAAATACCGCCAAGTAGGTTCTAAGTAGAAAAAAAAATCTAAAAAGACTATCCTTATATCCTTCCTAATGGAGGAAAAAAGAGACGCACATTTCCTATTTTTATACGATTGTGTAAGAGGAAACTTTTATATTTTATTAAATACAAATACATAGTGTAATGATTTTTGTTAATTTTATTCATTGAAATTAAGGAAGCAGCATTATCATCGATTGGTGTTACAAATCTTTACTACTCACCTGACTGCTAATTTTTAGAATATAGAGTAAAACTGACCTGGACCCAGCTTGGGAAAATATTGAAGAACAAAATAAACTTAAAGCTATTAAAAAGGATACAAAAATATGGAAAAGTTCCAACCGTAGCAACAAAAGAGAGGAAGTTGTCATAGATAGACTCAGAATTGGCCATACTCGACTTGCTCACGGTTACCTTATTACAAAAGACAGTCCGCCGAAGTGCGAGACATGCAGTTATATACAAACAATTAACAATTAAACACATACTGGAGGACTGCCCTCGATGAGATAGTTATATTCAGAAGCACGTTTACAGAGGAATTTTCCTACTATACTTGATGATAACATTAACAATATAGACAAAATTAAATTAAATAATCCTTAAAAAGTATAAATTATTGAATAAAATATGTAAAAATTGCCTAAAACTGGAAAAAACGAAATATAGACTGGAAAAGAGCACTAAAGACCCTCGATGTTGAGTGTCCAACAGAAATTTAATCTAATCTAATCTAATCTTCATTGAAATTTACAACTGTATTTCCTTTATAACTTTCAAACTATATTAAATATTTACTCCGAACAGGTGAAAATGAAATCAGCTTAAGTTGAGGTGTGTAGATGATAAGAGTTGAATACGGAGCTGTACTTTTCAGAAAAACTGAGTATCGCTTAATTTTTTCTTCTACATTTATTTCTTTTTTTTTTATTGTCCGAATTTAAAGCAAACAGAGAGGATGATTTTTGTCAGGGGTCAGTCTGATTTTTATTACAATAGTACTAAACAACGTAATACAACATGCTACATTAGTAACAACGGTAGTTTTTTATTTATTCAATATTACAACAGTATGAAATATATACAATAAAAAAAATCGTGGAAAACATATTACATTAACATGTTTACGCAACATAATATTTATAACATGATTATAAAGCAAATACGAGGTGTGATCAAAAAGTTCGAGGACTGAATTTTTATACATTTATTCATACAACATACAGGTTATTCAAATTTGTCTCCTTCGAAGTACTCCCCTTTGGAAGCTACACACTTTTCCCACCGGTGTTTCCACTGATCAAAGGCCCCAGAAAACTCTTCTTTTGTAAAGGTGTTTAGCAGCTCCTTTGTTTTTTCTTTAATTTCGTCAACTGTTTGAAATTTTCGTCCTTTCAGGTGTCTCTTGAGCTTCGGGAAAAGAAAAAAGTCGGCTGGAGCCAGGTCAGGTGAGTAGGGGGGCTGAGGAATGACAGTCATTGCGTTTTTTACACAAAAGTTACGGATAACTAATGCAGAGTGAACAGGAGCATTGTCATGGTGAAGGACCCAATCACCACTCTAGCCACAGCTCAGGTCTCTTTTCTTCTCACAGCATACGCAATTTTCTGAAGGTTTCAAGATAAACAAAACGATTAATTGTTTGACCTTGTGGAAGGAATTCATAGTAGACAACACCTTTATAGTCAAAGAAAACCGTAAGCATGACCTTCACATTAGATTTGACTTGGCGTGCTTTATTGGGTCTTGGAGAACCTTTTGATGTCCATTGTGATGATTGGGCTTTTGTTTCCACATCGTAACCAAAAACCCATGTCTCGTCTCCCGTAATGACATGTTTCAAGAAGCTTTCGTCATCATTTGCCTTTTGAAGAAGTTCCTTAGAAACATGAGATCGGTGTTGTTTTTGGTCTTCAGTCAACAGTTTTGGCACAAACTTTGCTGCAACACAACGCATTTGAAGTTTTTCAGTTAAAATTTCCTGACATGACCCAAATGAAATGTTACACTCTTCTGCCATTTCACGGATTGTTAGTCGACGGTCTGATCGTACGAGAGCGTTCACTTTAGCAACATTGTCATCATTGATTGACGTTGAAGGGGCGTCCGGAACGAGCATCGTCGTCTGTGGATGTTCGGCCATCTTTAAACCTCTTGAACCACTGATGGCAGCATGATCGGCTTAGACATTCTTCACCAAAAGCCTCTAGTAACATCAAAAAGGTTTCAGAAAACGTTTTGTTCAGTTTCACACAAAACTTTACACAAACACGTTGCTCTTCTTTCACATTCATTTTCATAAAATAGCCAAACTCTATAAAACTAACCTCAAACAAACTGTGCTAAAACTTTCATGATGTTATGATTGATCTGCAAACACAGCTGTGTTCCTGTTGAGTCAGGCAATACAATGCTGCCAACCACATCGCTGTGAGACATTGCATTCCCATAGTATATAAAAAGTCCTGGAACTTTTTGATCACACCTCGTACTCATTAGTGGCACTTAAATAAAAGTTTTATATTATAATCCCGCAGGCCATTTTCTTCAGATTCGAGTGAGTATACCAGGTATGCAAGTTTAAAATGTCGTTTTAATTCCAATAGAATGCGCTCTTAGCCTATTGAAGGATTTGCTTATCTCTAAACGCTATTTTGTTTGTTAGTCATTTGTTTACAAAAGTCAGTTGTTTTTAAGTCGTTTACGTGGACGTATCATACCTTTCTTTGGTGTTAAAAATGTCTAATTTTAAGCCAAATAAAGAGCATTTGCGGCATGTCATGATTTTCTTATTTAATCAAAAGAAAAAGGCATCTGAATGTCATCGAATTCTTGTTGAGACTTATGGCGATGTTGCTCCAACCGTCAGGACATGTGAACGTTGGTTTCAAAGTTTCAAACGTGGTGATTTTGATGTTACTGATCAAAAACGAGAAAATCGACCAAAAAAGTTTGAGGACTTCGAATTGCAATCTTTATTAGACGAAGACAATACCCAAACCCAACAAATGATGGCAGAACAGTTGAATGTCACTAGGCAAGCCATTTCCGATCGCCTGAGAGCTATGGGAAAGATTCAAAAGGTTGGAAAATGGGTTCCACATGAATTGGACGAACGACAGATGGAAAAACAAAAAAAAAAAAAAAAAACGAAAAACTGTGTGCGAAATGCTGCTTTTACGCCACGAAAGAAAGGTTTTTTTGCATCGAGTTGTAACTGGCGATGAAAAAATGGATTTATTTTCAGAATCCCAAACGAAAAAAATCATGGGTAAAGCCAGGACAACCATCCACATCGAGTGCAAGACCGGATCGTTTTGGGAAGAAGACAATGCTGTGTGTGTGGTGGGGATCAGAAGGGAGTAGTCTACTACGAGCTTCTCAAACCCGGCGAAACAGTCAATACCGAGCACTACCGACAACAAATGATCAATTTGAGTCACGCATTGATCGAAAAAAAAACGCCCAGAATGGGCTCACAGGCACGCCAAAGTCATTCTTCAGCATGATAACGCTCCTGCACATTCAGCCAGATTGACTAAGGAAACGATTTCTTCGCTTGGTTGGGAACTCCTACCCCACCCGCCGTATTCACCTGACCTGGCGCCTTCTGATTATCACCTCTTCTCATCGATGGGACACTCATTGGCGAAGCAACACTTCAACAATTTCGAAAACGTACGAAAATGGCTCGATGAATGGATTTCAAATTAAGATGAAGCATTCTTTTGGAATGGTATCCATATATTGCCCGAGAGATGGACAAAATGTGTAGAAAGCGAGGGTCAGTACTTTGAATAAAATATATTATACTTTTTTTTAAATTACTGTGTATATATTTTAAGAAATAAACGACATTTTAAACTTGCATACCTGGTAGAGCTTATTATGGAAGGATAGATATCATGTTCGAAAAAAAAAAACACTAACATATGGCACATTATGACCAATACGTATAAGCTGATTTGCAACATAGAAAAACGAGGATTTTTCGAAGGATTTTGGATCCTATGCGAATTGGATGGTTTAGTGGAGCCCCAAAGCTCAAATCCGTATGTTGAAATTGGTCTAATAATTGCCATGTAAATGAGTTTTTGTAATCAATTGAAAGATTAGGACGTTCGTCCAGTAAATGTTAAAGTAACCAAAAACGACGATTTTTAATATTGTATACACATTGTATGTAACACCTTTGTTAATGACAGAATATAGAAATTATAATAAAAATAATGGCAATAATATCAGATAAACTAAAGCATAACGAAAATTACAGCATGACTTATCATTAAACTGTAAAATCAGGACTATTGCAATCCGTGACTTCCCCTGAAGTTCAAATCAACTAATCGGTTCCAGGGCATGGATATAGAGCTTATGTTTAAAACCTTTGTAATGGAACATAAAATCTACTGAATTACAATAACTTGAATCAGTAAAATATCCACTTTACTGATAGTAAAAGAAGCTTCCCAATTTGATTTATGATACATAAAACACACCACCTTCCCTTTTCATTTAATTATTCGCTTATGTATTAGGAAGATCATTTTTCTAATAATTTTCAGATAGTACGGAAAATAATTTATTTGCTAAAGCTATCGATATGAATAATAAATTTTATTTAATGAGTAACCATTAAATATGAGGTTAATTATTTATAAATAAGCTCAGGCATTTAGATATGGAGTTATAGAATAATATTTTAAACTATGGAATGTTCTTTTATTGTAATTAAAATCATGCTGACCCTAGGAAATTATCATTATGGCGATTTATTTAAAAAGATTCGGATATATTTTATCTTGTTTCCATTTAAATAAACAAGCAAATCTAACCATTACACAGCCAACTGATGGAAGACAAACGACTTCTTTGTCCATTGTTTCAGCATAAAATGCCACCCGTCGAGGAAGATTTCACAAACGCCTATTAAACTGATTGTATTTACAACCCCATAAAAAAAAAAAAAAAAAAAAAAAAAAAAAAAAAAAAAAAAAAAAAAAAAAAAAAAAAAAAAAAAAAAAAAAAAAAAGAAACTACGTGTATGATTGCAACTACTGAAGCAAATAATTTATAAAAATTTAGGAAGTATTAGTACAATCTGAATTTACCATAAACGTTAGTGCATCATACTATTAACAGCAACCGAAAAAGCATTAAATATAAATGGGGGACTGAAATCTTTGGAAGATTTATATTTTTAACGCTTAATGAAATCAAACATAAATACATACATATAAAAATAAATTTATCCTGTTAACTCCAACTTGGGTTATTATGACTCAACTAGACATAAGATCAAGTCAAATCATCTATACCTCTGAGTTTAAACATATTTCAGTATCAGATTTTTAGAAAAAAATCTTTAGTACAATCGAAATCTGAATAGTTTCTCAATTATCGATTATAATAACATAAATTAATAAGGTATACTTTTCTCTAAACTAACATATAACATTTTGAGAATCTTCCACATAAGTCTCTAAATCTCCACGAGTCATTCTACTGCGGATATAACCTTTTTTTGTTTCATATTTTAACTTTTTATTGATATTTACAACTTTATAAATTAAATGCACCATGTAAATATGATGAAAATGATTACAATGGCATACCAATAACATGTAAAGATCTCAACTAGCAGCACGTCAATTAAAGTACAAGGTCACTTGGTAATTTTCTTTTCAGATGCCTCGGAGGATTATCGGGAATTGAGTGTGGGGCAAGTTGGGAGACAAGTGAATTCGAGCGGGTATGGAGTTTACTATAAAAGGATAGGTATCTGATTTGGGCCAAATCCGCAACATATGGAACATTAAGATCTTGACAGATAAGTTTGTTGGTGACATAATAAGGAGCAGTGAGGATTTTACAAAAGATTTGGGATTGTAAGGAGTGGATACGAGAAGATTCGGAAGGTTTAATAGAGCCCCAAAGGTAAATGAATATCCTTAATATTAAAACTTTTATTTCCAGATTTCTAAACAACGGAATGGACTTAATAGAAAAACAATATATTCCGAAACTTCCGAGATCTATATGGCAGAGAATAGTAAAAGAGGTTAGGAGCGATGAGACCCCGGTAATGACGAGCTCACGAAGCTATCACGCTTCCGCCCTACATAACGGCCACCAGCCAGCATTCGATGGACAAGTGTCACTGTCCGCCACGAACTGGCTAGACTATGGAAACGGTTCCTGTAAAATAGAGCACTATGGCGTAATATATCAATCGTATTAAAAAATTTCAGCTAAAAAATAAAGTAGATAAATGAAACATAATATTCAATTAAATAAGAAAAGGGAATAGCTTAAAGAACTTTTTAATTGGCAACACTAAATATGAGGCATAGAATTATCATAAGTCAAATTTCCAGTTTTGTTTTTAATATTTTTTACTACTATCATCTTTAGTCATACCGGTCGTCCAAATTTCAATAGTGAACGACAAAATTTTGCCAGTTTTGTTTTTACAAAAGCTATTTTTTAAAAGTTTTAGATCGAAAAGTCAAGAATAAAATACTAGCACCGGCAAAATATCGGTCGGTTTTTTGCCGGCCGGCAAAAAGTCGGTTCAGGGTGGGAAGTTTTCTCCCAAAAGTAGTTAAATCAAGTTGAAAATGGGAACAACAAAAATAAAGCCTTTACCTTCATCGACCAGCTGTGAAATATTTTTTCTAAAACGAACTTATAATTGAGACGTTTGCTATCAAAATCGTATCATTCCATTTTTGGTAATTTTGCAGGAGAGACAAAAAACTTCTCACGTCCACAGTTCTAAAGCTAATTTTTTTAAAAATTTTTAATTGTATGTATAACCGTCTAGAATTTGATTAGTTTTTCATTTTCATTCCAGGTTTTTCATTTTCATTACCTTGGGCGTAATTACACTAATTAGGTTGGAATAAGCTGGTTTTGATGCAAAAACACGATTTTTCATGGTTTCTTTTTCAGTTTTTTGTTCAATTAAGCCATGTGAGATAGGTATTTTCCAGTTTACCATTTAATATTTGTGCATTTACGAATTTTAAATAAATGACATTACTTTAAATAAATGAGTTTACATGCCCGCTCTAGCTCTTCTTCCGGGTAGATATCCATTGGAAAGAAGTTAAAAGAATAATTAAAACAATCTGTAAGTCCCGGGAAGGTTATTCGCTAGGTGGATGCGAGCGCTCCTGGCGAGAGATTGCAAAAGCTTGGAATTAGCTGGATTTGATCCAGAATGCAAACCTTTTCATCAAATTTTGGGCTAGAATGAGCTGGACTTGAGCTATATCCCTTCGGCAGGTTATGAAGGACCCCCTAAACTTTCAAAATATGCAAAAGAGTGGATTTCAGAAAAATATGGAACGAGCTGGTTTTGACATCAAACGCCTAAATTGCTATATTTAGAATTCTACGCTTATATCATATCTGTACCACTACAAAAACATAAAGGTGGAGCTTGATAAAAATTAGATGAACACTGTGGGCGACCCATATTGGTGTCCAACACATCGGGTAAACTTAGGCAATTCGTAATGTCAATGGTATACTTTAAAACGCATTGAGAATTTGTATATGAATACTCCTTTATACATTTCAATGTATATGCATATACATCCAATTACATGCATATACATAGGTATCTGTGGCACTAGTAAATATTCGGCTAAGTGCATTTTATATGTTGTCGGAAAAAAGCAATTTTTTTCACAATTAATTACAAATTTGTATTTATCTACGCAATAGCCTCATAACTTCACCCAAAAGACAAAAATAAAAGGGAAAACACACAAACACACTTATAACACAAAATACACGTAACTAACCATTCACAAGTTGCACAGATAGGTATATGCATATATATTGGCAATATATATGCCTTTCATAATACAATATAGAGAACCCGTAGCAAAATGACGAAGGAAAAATAATTTTTCAAAAAATACGAAATTATATTACGTTATATGAATTCATTAAAACTGTAATGTATCCATCTGTATGTTAAGTACCTTAAAAGGACTTAATTTCCAGCGTAAATAAATGTATTTTGTTTACTTTGTAATTTGGATAATCAATAACAGGAAAAAACATTCCAAGAAGAGGAAACAATGAAATAAATAAATAGTTCAAAAGAAAGTTACAGCTAAAAATAATATATCTAAATAGCATAAGCTACTCGGTCTCACTCCATTTTAGAGTAGGTCTACTAGTTAGGTCTAAGCATATAGGTCTAAGTATAGCTAGGGATGTCTAAGTAAATTTTGCCTTAAATAGTTACTTTAAATTGTCATAATTTTTAAAATTCTCAACTTAGGTCTTATCAGTATATATCATTTGTGCCCCTAAATCCCCATTTTCACTTTTTTTTCAGGTTAAATTTAAATTATCAGATTGAAAATACAAATCCTTACAAATCTACAAATTTTCTTGAATATCTGATTTATTTGTACTGTGATAATTTTGTAAAAGATACTTTTGTACGCTGTGATCTTCACATCTTTTTGCTGTTTGCATAATTAAAAAAAAAAGCTTAACATACCGGTTTGTACCTGGCTTGAACCATTTCGAAATCCGCAGATTTCAACTGCAGTCCAGATTTCAATTTCATCACATTTGATGAATTAGAAAGTTAATTTTTACGGAATGTTTTAAAATCGCAAGGTTAATTGAACTTCTAACTGCGTCTAATGTTGCATCGTATCTACTTAAAACAATTATTTTTTATGAAATTTTGACGGCTGCTTGTCGAAATAATTCATTTTACTTTCGCTGAAGGAAACGTTGCCGTTTGTTTCGCCGATAAAGTTGCAATTCTGTAGAAATGTTTCTTAACGCGTATTAGAAAACTCCGCTTATAGATATTTTATAATGAACAATTCTGAAAAAAAAAGTGTCAAACACGCAAGCAAATATCTTCCTCTCATTAATTGTATCTATCATAAACTAATTTTTACACTTTTATTTGTTAAATTACTGATTCAAATGGAATTTTATTAGGGAACGGTTTAAGCCGTGATATATTTTTGGGGAACGCGAAGGCGTTAAAAGCAGTTTGAAAAGCCAATAATTCTATGGTGTTGCTCGGATAGAAAATTTGACGACCGTTTCCTAATTAGAAATTTAAAGGTGAATATTTTGTTTAGTAAAATATGTCACTAGGACCTATGGTGTAGGAGCTATATTGGTTTGAATGAAAAAAGCCACGAATGAAACCCTATTTTTTAATTTAATTTTTTATCTTATTTATTTTTTATAAGTTCTAGCTCTGTTGTTGTTAATCTAATCGAAAATTTGCCCAGAGTACAAATATCAGAAATCAAATAGAGACTATTTCTTATTATATAATATTTGTCGCTAGAACTTACCGTTTAAGAGCTATATTGGTTTAAATGAAAAAAGTCACGTTTCAAACCCCTATTTTTGCTGTACGTTGTTTATTTCGAATAATAATCAATTGTCAATTTCAATTAAATAATTTAAAATCATATATACTGTCAAGGGGGCAACCCTTAAAACATGTTACATGTTATTCTTCAAGCCGACAGGCTCAAGGGAGGATTTTTATATAGGCGTATCAACAACTAATATATTAAATTTAAGTTACCTACTACAGTTTTTACTTTCAATTGAATTTTCAAAAAATCCTTATTTTACCTTTTAAGAAACAATAAAACTTTTACATGGGTAGAAAAACGTTAATCGGGTAAAATAAACTAATTGGATTTATTTTTGAAAGCTAAATACAATTTGACCCTTAGGTCATTAGTTGAAAAAATATGTATTTATGTTTTTATATAAATATATATTTATCTTTTTAAATTTTAGGTCCAAAACTTGTAGACGAAAAGTGTCGGCTCAGAAGTAATCAAACAATACTCTTATGTTCACAGTGGCATTAGCAAACGGAGATTAAGGGCTATGGACACATCAAGAGAATGATACCACCAAGGCTCAGTAGACAAATAGCTGAATTCTACGAACAAAGGAGTAAATCGAAAACAGATCCAATGTAGTGGACTGGTTAAATAAAAACTAATCTTAAGCTAGTCGGAATCACACCATGTGATATTCCAAACCGAGAGGTTTTCGGGTCCAAAATTTACAAATGGCAAGTAGACCAGGAGGAGAAACCTAAGAAGAAGACTGGTACAACACGGTCTCAAGTAGGGTTGGGCGATAGTCGATAGTTACTATGGATATATCGATAGGTAATGCCTATCGATGGTCACTATCGATAGTATTCACTATCGCTAGATCTCAAACCCCTCAGGTTTTGAAATTTTCGGAATTATGCTGATCTGTCTCTGCCCAGAGTCGAGTTCTTCTGGAATTGAATTGGGAATTCCTAGAACTCAAGGGTTCTAGGGAAATATGTGGCTCAAGGCGCTTACTTGACTCTTGAAATTAACTATTTCTTTATTTTTCGTTTCTGAAGATTTGATTTGTTCATTATTATTGTATGTTCAAATAAATTAGTTTTTTTCTCTCATCTTTATTTTATAATCTTATAATTTATAATCCTATCGACTATCGCCCAACGCTAGTCTCAAGAGAGAAAAGAAGCTTACAGTAGAAGAATGAAGGAAATGTGGGCACGAAGAAAGGAAAAGCATGCCTCTTAAGTACTATGCCTAGTCCCAATGGGCTCATTCGCAAATAATAATTATTTATTTATAAATATTATAAATTTAATAACATCCAAAAATTATTTTTTAGAAGAATAATAACTTTCTTTCTACATTATGGATAAATATGATTATTTTTTATATTTTAAAAGTGATATCTAATTCGATTCACTAGTATTTACTATACAATTGAAATAATTAAATCATCAGTTGTAATACTCAAGGCAACAATTTCACGCCACTGATATAACTGCTGCATCCTGTAGAAAGTAGCTGAAGAAGAGATCAAGACATTAGTAGCCAAGGCAAAAAGAAGCTTTCCAACTGAATAAAATTGATAAGATATCGTTTCCAAACAACAGCACATTGCTAAGTAGGTTTTCACAGGGCGGTAAGGAACATAAGTTGAGAAATGATACCTTGAAGGATGGACACGATACAAAAAAAGAACAGGAAGAGGCTCCGAGTGGAACCGCAGATAGAACGGCCTGCATAACTAGCCTTCCACCCAACAAAGCCAACGCAGCCATGAACTATACCGATCAAGGACTTCTCTGTCGGCATCTCAACCTTGTTCATTGCTCACCGATCAAAAAAATTGTCAAAAAAAGTAATAGAAAAAGGAAATTATCAAGGAATGTCAAACAAAAAAATGAATTGATTCTGAAAAAAACTAGGGGAAAACTAGATTGAGAGCTAACAAATGAACAAAAGTCACTTCTTATAACAAAAACTGTAAATTACATGCATTAAGAACCGAAAAATATGCACATATATACACAAACTAGCATATCCCTTCGTGGCTTCGCCTGCTCCCATTAGTAAATAATTTACATAATTTTAACTAATAACTGATGTTTTTTTTGTTCATCGATAAATATCTTATATTGAAGTATACAATTGGGCAATATTTCTTCAAAGATATTTCCTGGCATAACTGTAATTTTCAAATTTGGTACCATTGCACTGATTAGATGTTTGAAAATTAAATTAAAAGCATAATACATACAATTTTTAATATTAACGCATGAGTTAGTAATCAGAAACTCAGAGACAGTGACTATTAAGAAATTCTTGCGGATAATGGGCTGCATCATCATTGCTTACAGCTAAAGACTCATAAACAGAGACCGGATTTTTGTGCAGTAAAAAATCAAAAAATGTGCAGTAAAAACCTAAAAACATGCAAAATCGTGTAGTAAAAAACTTAAAATATGCAAAACCGTGCATTAAAAAACTCAAAACGTGAATTTAAAAGCTTAATACATGCAGCAATCCATTTATTTACACAAATATGCAAAACTTAACCAGCCTTGAGTAAACTTAAGGACATTTCGACAAACGTTTCGTTTTAGTGTTAATTCAATCTGAAATATCTTAAAATTTGGGGAAAAAATTGTTAATTAAAAGAAATATAAAATATCTTTATTAAATTTCCTTTTACGTGGAAACAAAATATGATTAAATGTTTTTGAAAAATAAATTAGTTTTAAAAAAATTAGTGAAATAAATTTCAAAATATTTCTCAGTCAAATTATGCCACCTGTCAATTAATAAAATGTTCTTTAGCAAAGAAAAGGAACGTTCTACATCTTTGGACGAAAAAGGACAATTTTTGTAGCTTGTGATTGTGGATGGATCCAGATGATCAGCTTCTATTTCCTTTCCATTGATAAAATAATTTAATTTTTTTTAACGAATGTAGCCGTAGTTTTTCTCAATGATTTACTCGAAGTTTGAAAATAAACATCTCTTTTCATTTTCAATTCGTTTTAAGCTTTTTCGAGAGTTTCAAACAAATATCAGCCATCCACACAGGCCTAGTAATCATTCCATTAAACGCCTAGACAACCTTTCTGATCACACAGTCCTCTAATCCTAACCCTATCCTTAGATCAGCTCTGGATATTCATTGGTCCATTGTTTCAATTTTGCAGAAACAATCGCGGACATTTTTGGCATTTTCAAAGTTAATAGTTTAAAATCTTGTCAACAACTAGCTCTTTGTGCTAAATCAGTAGTGGGGTATGAAATGGAAAGCGGGGTGTAAAATTTTCTGAGGAAACGTCCTAGTTCTAGGAAGTACGTCGATCTTCAATGTATGGTTAAATCCTCAAAGCTCCTGATTCAATATGATCATTTAAAAGTAGTAGGTCACAAATACATTTGATTTAAGCGAATTTTTACTTTCAATTTAAAACTAATTAACCTATTTTATATAAATAATTGTCATAAATGTTGCCTAATAATCGTAAGTAAAATTTTCAATAAATAAATGGTTAAGTGAATAAAATTAGATGAATTTGGTTCAATTGTTCAATTTCGTGCAGTAAAACCCGAATTCGTGCAGTTAAGCTCAAAAAGTTAAATTTGTGCTATTTCGTGCAAAATAAAATTTAAGTATAAGAATCCTTAGGTCATGAAAGAGATAACTACTTGGGTTAGAGAGCGCTAAATCAACGCGAACTAAATGTGCAATAACACAGAAATCAGGTCTCTACTCATAAATCATTTTTTTTTTTTTTTTTTTTTTTTTTTTTTTTTTTTTTTTTTTTTTTTTTTTTTTTTTTTTTTTTTTTTTTTTACGTACCATATCAAAAATCATAGGATCGACATTTTGATTTCATAATAACTTTTTATCAGTAGAAATGATATTATGAATTCATCTGTTTGGATTTTAATTTCTGACAATAAAATTATGACAGTATGGCAGACCTCGTTTCAGGCACTCAATATTGCGCATTTAAATTATTATGATAGTAATCTTTATTATAGCTAAACCGTTCAAGAACTACGAAAATGATGTAGTTAAAATTTGGTATAGATAGATACGATCAGTAGTTTTACCTTAGTAAATTCTATTGCGGTACCAGCACATATCACTATAAAACAGAAAAAAAAATAAGTCATTTGCGTTAGGCTAAGCAAACCATTTGGCAAGTGGACACGAAGCCGTTTATTTAGAACCAATTAAATGATCTGAAAAAAAAAAAAAAAAAAAAAAGTAACTAAAAATTTTAAAACTTCGAAATTCCGTTATTTAAATTTTTTCTGTTAAATTATTTTTAAATAATTGAACGTACTTATACCTTATTTACGAATAAATTATACAATTAAAGATACTTGGCAAAAGTAAAGAATTGTAAAAAATTGAATACAATATTTGTTTTTTCAACTTTATTTCTTGATTCACACCTGTCTTTGAAAAAATAATTAGTCCTAACGTTTGTGATTAAAAAGTTTGTAGTTTGTAGATGTGATTTTTTTTTTTTTTTGGCTGAACCATAAATCTGTGATGCGTAACTCCATATGGGTTTTAGTAAGTGCATGTATTTAGGCGCTGTCTTATTTTCAGGGCGGATCTTCTTTGCAGCAGAGAAAATAAGAGTCGTAGACTTTTATTCAAAGTAAGTCGCGTTTGTTTAACATAAAGAGCCCAAGTCGTCTATCAATGGAATGTGTCCCAAATATTTTAGTGTGCTATTCTAATGATGGACACGTGTCGTGTCGTAGTGTGAATATAAGGTGTTGATTTAGTTTGATTTTCTTAAGTTTAAACCATTCTTAAAGAGCGAATAAACAATGAACACAATATAATTTAGAAAAAAAAAAAAAATGAATGCAATGGATATGTATGAAAACAAAAATAAAAGAACCATAATAACAACTGCATCGTTACAAGACATGGATGCTGTTTTAAAATGTCGTTAAAACGAAACATGAAACTGATAAGCAACTAAAACCTAGAAATAATTATATAATTACTGATACGGCTGTTAGGAATGAAACCTACAATTTTATAACTGGAATAAAATATGTTATCGCATTATTTTTTCCGCTGATGTTAATACCCTCACTGACATTCCGATAAATTTTATCCTCAAGATTAAATCGCTATCAGTCTGTTTCCTATTGCCGTTCAAATCGCACCAATAGATCAACAAAACATCTAAAAATCGAAACGATATAAGGCATGTGATAAACGAATTTTCTTATAAAATGGCTTCATTAGTATTAAAATATCGGATCATTGTAATAGGTAAAAGGAAAGTTTTTTTTTTTTTTTTTTTTTTTTTTTTTTTTTTTTTTTTTTTTTTTTTTTTTTTTTTTTTTTTTTTTTTTTTTTTTTTTTTTTTTTTTTTTTTTTTTTTTTTTTTTTTTATAGATATTTTCATTTTAAATATGGAATTATACGATCTGTTTCCTTTCATTACTCACTGACAGCCTAACGCTCCTCTAACTAGGTGAAAGTTTTAGGTGTAAAAACTTGGAGTCATTTTTTATAATATAGACACTAAAGATAGTAAAAATAACCATAGTGAGGATAACCTTTATTTATGGTAATAATGTAAGTTTAAAAAAAAAAATTGTAAATATGTACTGTTAATACGAATAAAATATCTATTTATATAAATATCAATCGATATTCGATGTCGATCTATCGATTCATGAAAAATGTATCAATATCGAGAATTGATGATCCCACGTTGATCCTTCGGTATAAATCGCAACATAACAGATCGTTTGATTATTACTGCAGCGTACGATAATTTTGTAGTTTTAAAGATATACAATTTTTTTTGTACATATTTTTTTTAAACATTCTAACTTGATTTTATCAAGTGAAAAGAACAGTAAAGCGAAGTACATTAAAGATATTGTACAATTAAAGACTGTTTTAAGTACAGAAATATGTCGTGATTAATGAAACTTGTATGGTGGAGATAGATGTACTGTAAAAAAAAATTAAGTTTAAAAAGAGAAAAAAAACATTAAATAAAACTTTTAAAAGCATCTATCAGAAAACTGTTAGCAGTTAGACTAAGTATAGAAAGTTGGTAATCGTCATCAAGCACAATTATAAACCGTGTTGAATTAACCCCGCTTGTACAATATAAAACACAAAAGAATAATAAAAAGGTAATTATATAATTTGACGATAAAGAAAGTTGATTGAATTAAAGAGAAAGACAAAGGATATTAAAAATTGAATACAAAGTCAATGAAATATAAAATTGATGTTTATGATTACGTGAAAAATAAAAGTTGATATAAAATAGAAAGTAATTAAAATAAATATACATTAAACGATAATATATATATATATATATATATATATATATATATATTATATATATATATATATCAATTTATTTAAATTTACAAATATGTAAATAATTACTATACAAATATGTACATCAAGTAAATGAGCTGATAACGATTACAATGACATGTAACAACTTAAAAAGAACTACTCATCAGTAGCACTTCAATAAAATTTTACACTAGAAGATCTCTAGGCCATCTTCTTTTCAGACGCCTCGGAGGATTATCGGGAATGGAGTGGGAAGCAAGTTGAGAAACTAATGGATTTGAGTGGTTATGGAGCTTACTATGAAAGGATAGGTCTGGTTGGAGCTTAATCAGCAACATATGGAACATTAAGGTCTTTATGGATAAGCTTGTTGGCGACAAAGTAAGGGGCATTTAGGATTGTAAGAATTGGATACGAGATGAATTTGATGGTTTAGTAGAGCCCCAAAGCTCAACTCCGTACGCCCAAATAGGTCTAATAACAGTCATGTAAATAAGTCTTTTGAAATGAATAGGGAGGTTTTATCGTTTGTCTAGTAAATGTTGAAGTAGTCTGAAACGACGAGCAGTTTCTTGCCGCTTTAGTCTTAACTTTTCTGATTTTTAAATTTCAGATTTTATTTTTATATATCTCATCACTATCTAGAAATTTTTGATTCTTATATTTTCTTATGATCATTCCAATCTTATAACACAAATCTTAAAAAGTCTAAATTGGGATATATTTATTTCTCTAAACGATAAAAATAGATAACAGTTAAAACACAAGACAGCAGAAACCCGGAGGGCCAACCGAACTTGTGATTTCTTCAGATCATTATAGCTATAGAGGTTAATTGCCACTGATTTCTCCACACTAATTACTAACCACAATTATCTTGATTTGTGTTATTACTGACAAAGCATCAACATAAATCATACAAGCAGATCTAATAATATTTATTATACAACTATTATCTATTATTATTAGGAATATGTTGATTTCAATTTTTTTTTTCAATAAGAGACAACGGGAAATTGATTCTTTTTCTGCAAAACACAATTTGAAAATTATTTAGAAATTTTAAAAAAACACAAATAAATTAAGGAAGAAATTTGTAAACCTCATGCAATATTTATTATCAGTAACATACATGAACAGTTCATTTGCATTATTATATTCTTAAACATCGATAGCATTCAAAACAGACACAAAAAAATAACAAAGAAACGACACTCGGCAAGATATAAAGATACAAGCTGAAGATGAATTATAAATGAAATAAAGCCGAGTACAAACTTCAGCCCGAGAAATGTATTTATGTATGAGGAAGGAAAGGACCGCGTGGCAATTGCAACAAGGATACGATTGCGGGCAACAATATGAATACCAAATGAACTAATTTTTCAAAACTCTTGACATAATGGGTCGGTAATATTTCTGAAAACAATGTTATAATATTTTACTTATGAACGAGTGGTTAGGTATCATTTCTCACTTTTTCTCTTTTTTTATTTTTTCAAGTCTACATTCGGTAGATATAAGAATTCGGTGATTTTTATTTATAAACATAACTTAATTGTAAATTTGTTTTGTTGTATAGAAATTTATGGAAATTAGATGGATGTCAAAACTAACTCTTTTACTGTCTTTTTTTTTAACAAACAATATTCGGAAAAAATGATTTAAGTTTCGCATTTGAATTATACCAAAAAACCACAAATAATATCAGTTATGTAACAAAATGATAGGTGGAAACACGAAATTGTCAATATATTTTTTCGATGTTTCAATAGTCTTTTTTTTCTAGCTTTATTTTGAAAAATAAAATAGTAACCAGTAAAGTATCCAGTTCAAGTCAGCACTTATCAAAATATTGTAGCGTAAGTAGTATTACGGATTTAAACTAAACTTAAGAACTATACACTAAAACCTTTACTTAAATTTAATTTTTAATAAAAGTTCTATATTAGACGGTACGTAGGCCATCTTCTTTTCAGACATCTCGGACGGCGGATTCAAGTAAGGAGCTTATCGTCGAAAGATAATTCAACAACCTATCGAATTTGATTTTAATTCAGAAATCATTATGAATTAGTCTTTTTTCGAAATAATAAGGACCATTGAAGATTTTGGATGCGAAATGAAGTTGATGGTTCAGTGATCCAAAAGTTCAACCCCGAATGTATAAATAGGTCTGATTACTGTGATGTAAATGAGTCTTCTGTAATGAATCTCAAGCGCTGAACGCTTGTATAATATTTAAATTTATGAAATGTCATAAGAGGTCTATTATGTTAACAATGAACGATTAATAACTAAATTACGGAATAAAAACATAAAATACTAAAACTACGAAATATAATAATAAATATTAAAATATCCAAAAGATAATTTCTTTATCCCTGTTGCCGTTATGATAGGCTTATTATATTGTCAGCAACATTAAAACTATAATAATAATAAAAAATTAATATTTTATTAATAACTGACTTCAAATTCGCAATAGTAATATTTTTATATATAATTTAGTCAACCCTTTTGATTATATTAATAATAAAAAAATAAATAATGATTTATTTTATTTTGTTTTGAATTTCAGTTATAAATATTAATTTAGTTTGGATAGAGTAAAACGGACAGTTATTGACACACTCAAGGAAATATTTGAAAATATTCATACTAAAATTATAAAATGAATAGTTTAATAAAGTGGAAATTTACAGTTATTTTTCCTTAATCACTATACTTCAAGCTAAACAAGAAAGTTGTCACCAAATATTATTCCTGGAATATATCTCACAAGATAGTGACAAAAATGAATGTAAAATCAGTTATTGTCACTCTATGTATATCTTTTAAAATACGGTCAGAATTGAAAGTATTTTTACACAATTGAGTTTTAGGAGTTAAAAGGGGTTTTATTAATTTTTTTTTAATACGTACATATATTCATTTTTTAGTACGTACCATACTATTAACCACTTAAGACTATAACCATCATATTATTATCAGTTAAACCCTGAATGAGTTTATTTTCATTTTTTTTTTTTAGTTTTTCAATTTATTTTACTCCTTACTTATAACTTAAAGGAAAGGAGCTGAGAGCCAGACTCCTCACCCAGCAAATATAATTATTAAAAAATACAGTAATATTCATTCATGTTGACAGTAAAAAAAAAATAGCAAAGCAGTAGTATAAAAATAGAAAATACGAGGGTAAGTCAATAATTATCCGCAATATAGCTATATTTTTGTTTATGTTGGCAGTACTGTTCTTTTGTGTTGATGGCGCATGCTTTGTTTATTCGTTGTTATGTTTATGTTCGTATCAAGCTGGTAGGTTAGTTTTGTTATCGCTGTCGTGCTGTTAATAATGGCCGCTCCACTTTCTATTTGCACCAAAGAAGAGCAACGTTCAGTGATCCGTTTTTTGTGGTCGGAAGGTGTATCAGGGGCCGAAATTCATCGAAGACTTTTGGTACAGTACGGGAACAATTGTTTGCCACAACGGAGTGTCTATGAATGGATTGAAAAATTCAAAAATGGTCGCACAAGTGTTACGCAAAATGAAGGAGCTGGACGACCAGTTACCGCCATAAACGAGGAAAACATTGAGCGTTCACGTGAAATGATTCTCTTAGACAGACGGATAACTGTTGACGACGTGGCAAATCGTCTGCAAATTAGCCACGGTTCTGCCTACGAAATCATTTACAGCAGACTTGGGTTTCATAAAGTTTGTGCAAGATGGGTTCCAAAACAACTGACACAGTTGCATAAACAAACGCGCTTGGACGTGTGCACAAAACATTTGGATCGCTATGTTAACGAAGGGGACAACTTCTTAGACAGGATCGTTACTGGTGACGAAACATGGATCCATCATTACGAGCCGGAGAGTAAACGGCAGAGTATGGAATGGAAACATCCAAATTCGCCGTGCAAGAAAAAATTCAAAACCCAACCGTCCGCAGGAAAACTTATGCTTACGGTTTTTTGGGACTCACAAGGTCCATTACTGGAACATTATCAGGAAAGGGGCACAACAATAAACAGTGAACGTTACAGTGAGATGCTTACTGCTAAGCTGAAGCCTGCAATTCGAAGCAAACGCCGAGGACTGCTGTCAAAAGGAGTTGTGTTGTTGCACGACAATGCCCGTCCGCATACAGCTGCCCACACTGTGGAAACGCTTCAGAAACTCAATTTTGAAGTATTGAATCATCCTCCATATAGTCCCGACCTCGCTCCATCTGATTTTCACTTGTTTGGTCCACTCAAACAGGCAATTAGGGGCCGTCGATTTGCCTCGGACGAAGCATTGAAAGAAGCGGTGCATTCCTGGCTCGCATCTCAACCCAAAACCTTCTTCCATGAGGGCATCAGGAAACTTGAACAACATTGGACCAAGTGCGTTGAAAAGCAAGGGGACTATGTCGAAAAATGATGTACTTGTAAGTTTCCTATTTCATTTCAATAAAATTTTATAACTATATTGCGGATAATTATTGACTTACCCTCGTATTTAAAGTGAAATTCTATCATAGACAGCTCACCTTGACTTAGACCATTTGAGAAACTTTTTCTATGACTCAACTTTTTCAAACAGTATCAATTAATACAATCAGACATAATAATACCTCTGGATAAATACTGAGAACTAAATTTCAAATTGCTGAGGAAACCACGCAAGTGAAACCTAGGATGTAAATAATTTTCTTAAAACAGGTTAAACGGGAGTAAATCGATTACTTTGAGCTATTAAAAAGAAAAAAAATATTTGCCTAAATGTCTCAAAACAGGGTGAAGTAATTGAAGTGCCAAGGCGGGATTTTAGAAAGCGTGAATCGACGTCTTAAGCAGCCCCTGTTACGAAATGATTCATTCAATGCCGTGGAAAATAGCGGGGGAAAAAAGGAAAATAGTCTGAATCTTTAGAGGAAAAAAAAAACGGGGTTACATGCTGAGCACACTCCTATGTCTTCCTTATCTATTTTGTATAGAATACATTATGTATGTACGTTAGTGTGGTATTTTATACCAACATTTAGAGCAGTCAAAATCGAAATTTTAACTTGTAAAGTCAAAGGATAACAGAATCGTTGTTTAAGACTTATTAATTATAAAACTATCAGAAAAATTATTTGGACAATAAAGAGTTCAAATAAACTAACTAGGAAAAGTAAAACGTTAAAAAAAAATATAATGCAAAAATTCCTAAAACTGCTTAAGGTTTCTGCTTCCAAATGAAAAAAAAATCAAAGTTTTAATACAATTTAATTTATGTATTCATACAAATTATTAGCTATAGTTTTTTATCTATTTTCATTTTAGCCTAAAAATATTTGAGACGTCGAATAGAATTTAAAAAAAAAAGAAATAACTAAAAAGAATTTAAAGTAATTAATTTTTATAAGGGCAAAAATAACATTAATAACACTGAGCAGTTTAAAGAAAATGAACTGAAATAAATATATATAAAATGCTCTATTTTTCAAGAGAGCTAAGCTACCATTTTAACTCGTCAAAAATAAAATATATAAAATCAAATAAGAAAAACTTATTTTTTTTTTTTTTTTGTAAAGTTATTGGTTATATAGCGAATGACAGGAATTGTGAGAACGAATTGAGAACCTATTACAAAAAAATAATTTAAATATAAAATGATTATAAGTTATACAGAAATTTATAGAGGTTAAAATAAAATAAATTTAGTATGTTTAGTAAATAATATTTAGAAAAACAGAGTAGCTCAGTGAACACTGAAAACACGAGTTCGAGCCCGGCTAAAGGCAGAAAATTTAATTAATGTTTCTTCGGCTGTGATCTGCTTCAGTGTCTGGAGGCCAATCTGGGGTACACCCAGCCTCTATAACGCGGGTACCATTAAATAGGAGAAAATTTGGTAGTTGAACATGATTGCTGACCACATCACCTTGTATAACCGTTGGTCACGAAACAATACATCCTTAGCAAGTACTTCACCCAAGAAACTTTAAGGGTTGAAGTGGGTACAGCTTTTTGTTTTGTTTTTCCCTTTTTTTTTTTTTTAGTTATATTTATTTTAAAATATAACTTATTAATGCAATATAGACATTTTTAAAATGCAAATTTGTACTAGGCAGTTTCAAGCTAAGTGACAAAAATGTCCGAAAAAAATAAAGTGACACAAGTAGTAACTAGCATAAAAAACGTATTGAGCGATTATCCATTGCTTCAAGTGCACCAACACTTGCTCACAGACCGCGTTTCAGAAACTAGGTTTCACCACATCGATCTCTTTTGAATCTATACTGACGACAGACTTTTATAAAATATATATCTATAAAATTAAATTTTGTATATTTATAAAAAGTGAGACAGTTAATTAAATTAAAAAGAATTAAACATTAGGAAAAATCATCAAAAAGCGCTATTGCAACTGATTTAAATACCATAAATTTAAATAAAATAAAATGACAGTCCTTTCCATATTTAATTATTTTACTACGGTTGAAATAATTAGTTTTAAAAAAATAGAAACCCGTAAGGAAATAAATTGTGGAAAATTTAATGAAGATAATTTTTTTACAACTTAGGTTTAGGATAAATGAGAGTTTTTCTATTGGAAAGAAAATAAACTGGAAAAAAAAAATGAGAATCAAGAGTTTAGATTTAGCACCTCGAATATTATTTTATTTATTTACATTTTGGTGTCATGTACCACCACATTTGGTTAGAGGCACCAGACTCAGGTTCAGAACTATAATTCCTTTTACAGGTTTGTTCCTTTTAAAAATTGAAAAAATGTGTTTGTGGAGATACGAGTTGTTTTCTAGTAGTTTTACGATGTCTTGATTCGTTAGACCGTTATCTTTTCTTTGCTTTTTGTATTTTTGGCATTCAATAAGAATGTGTTCTATAGTCAGATTTACCTGTCATTCGTTGCATTTTGGGGGTTGTTTGTCTTCCAATAAGTAACTGTGGGTTAATTTTGAGTATCCAATCCTTAGTCTTGTAAAGATGACTTGTTCTTTTCTTGGTCCTGGTTCTTCCTTCCATGGTCCTGGAATTGGTCTAATTCCTCGAATAGCATAACTATCAAATTGAAAATAAATGAATAAATATTTTTTCATTCATTGAACAATTAAGCTACAGTAATATACGTACATGAGGGGAATCAAGATTGTGACGAAGAAAATTCTCATCAGGCGCTTAGATTTGAGTGGATGAGGTAGAAGTTGAATACAAAATAATAATCCATTTATAAAGTAATTTTTCACCCTATAAAATAAAACTAATAGAGGCATTTACTTATAATAACCACTCAGAGAAACATTCACATCCGCAATGAAACTTTATAGGGTACAGAAATATTTTATTACTGGGACATTAATTACACAAAAAAATAAAGAGAAAACATTAAGTAAATTACAAAACCTTCCATTATTTAACCTTTCATGGTGATTGTTCACGGCGAGGTACAGAACCGACCCCGATGTCTTTTCTTCCGAAACGAGCGTCAATTACTCGATTAGCGATCCTCTTGTCATAAAATTAAAACATCCAAGTGAGTAAATAAATTGTTAATGTCATACAAGACTAGAATCTTCGAGCCAGAGATGAGGTTAGAAGATAACTGCTTAGTGTGACATCACGACATGATCATGATAAAATGTTTTGAAACAAAGAGGATTGTCCGTATAGGCAATGATGATCGAACGATAGTTTGGATAATTCATAGGAAATACATTGATTTAAAAAAACAAATGCCACGATAAAACATTTCATAAAGTTTATTTTTTAAAGTTAGATATTAATTTGTATTGTCTAGAATTTTTTTTATTTCGGTGACTAATTCTATTGAATATTTTATTGAGTGGTCTGGGGAAGAGGAACACTATTTAAAACATGTTAGTTTCATTATAATTACATTCCATTCGAAAAAAAAATATAGTTTCAAAAATCTAGAAAAACACGCTTTATTGCAACCCTCACTAAATAAACTAACAATTTTTGTTTTTTTGACATATCTCATAGTAGAAACAGGCAAAATTTTACTTTAAAAATCCTGTCTTGCACAATATGTAATGATCTACAACTCTTACTATACGAGATTTTTTTAAATTGAATTAGCCATTTCTAAGTTATAGAATCTTAAACATGACAAAAATTAACTTTTTAAAGTTGTCCAAATTCTTCGATGTTTGACGACCTATTGTGGCTAAACACCTAAATCAAATTAAGCTTAAGGGATACCATTAGATGCACAGTTTAATAAACTTTAATTTGTAAATAAAATATTTTCCGATCGAAAGCATTTTTATAGATGTGTTTTTACAAAATCTTAAAAAAAATTCTAAAAGTTTGGGTTTTTGACCCCCTAAATATATCTCCCTTATCATTTTATTTTTATTCTCATCTGGATATATATCTCCCCCCTATTTTGGGGGTAATTGACTAAACTAAGTGAGAACATTAGACTAAGTTTTGCAATTATTGTATTGTCATTGGTCCTTGAAGCGTGTGTAAATTTTCAAGGTTATCAGATTGCTAGAAACCGGTGAAAAATACGATGAAAGATTCCGTTACATACAGGTGAAGTTAATAAAAGTGTTATATATATATATATATATATATATATATATATATATATATATACTTATTGTTATTAGTTAAAGCAAATATGATGAGTTTAAAGAGTTAACTAGGTAGCGAGGCTAGGAATCTTTTAAATGGATAACCGAATCTTAGCTAAATGGGAACATCAGCCGATACTGGACAGACATATTTATTATTTTCTTTAGAATAATTATACAGAAAAACTACATTATTTTTTGTTGTTGAATATACCAGGGATCACTTCAACATAAGCTTTGGTAGGTGTTTGATTTGAAATGTTCAGGTATCACCATGCGACTTGAAAAAGATCTTTTAGGCATACTTATTAATTTGTAGCCGATATCATTAATAATAAAAACATGGAGGATACCGTGAGTAAAGAAATTATTTCTCATCTAAATAGTGTTAGAGACCAATGATTTTCTTTGTACTTTCATGGTCAATCCTTGATACACACGATCAAACACAACACGATCAAAAGCCGCTTTTACATCTTTATAAAAAAGAGATAGAAAATGAAAAACTAAATAAAAAGCTAAACTTAAGGCCAGAAGAAAAAAATTTAAAAACAAACAATAATATTCAGATTAATACTTAAAAGTTTTTACTAACTGGAAAGAAATATTGTTCAATTATTTAAAAAAATTTCAATAACATGAAAGTTTAAAGGATATAAAATTTCAAATAACAAAAAATCATCAGTTTATAGTATAATTTATCGTCTTTATAGTTTTGCGAAAAATGTATAGATTTTTTCCCCTGTATTCTAGTCTCTACAACATAAGAAAATATTTTTTTGTAGCAAAAATAAAATAATTCGTTCCAGTGTGAATTATATTAATAAGCATACATATACATATTTATATATATTTGTTATTAATTTTTTGTTTTGCTAAAAAAAATCTATCCATTAACCTTTGCCATATCTAAAGATATTTATATCCAAAACGAAACATGTTAAACAAAAAATAATAATAAACAAATTCAGTTTATTAAAACGTAATTAAAATAAATTTAGAAATTGGAAATAAAAATAAAATGTGTAGAAGGATGTATCAGTATAAGAATGTCTTGGAGATCACAATTTAACGGAGGGTTAAAGATTATAAAAGAAAATCAATTATCAATATTAAAAAAAAAAAAGAATTACATAACATAATTTTTTTTTTTTTGTATTTGTTTAGTTCCACCTCGCTTCCATCAGTGCTATTTGCCAAATAAAATTTTAATTGAAACAAAATAATATTAACTTTAAAAACCAACATATAAAAGACAAAATTTTTACACCTAAAAATAATTAAGGAAGACATTCAATTAGGTATCATAATTACATCTGGGCTAAATTGAGAACTTAAAACGGAGTTGAACATAGGAAGTTAATAAACCCTCTAATTTCTCTCGTATTCAATTATTATTCAAAAGACAATCTTCGTCTCTATGTCACAGTATACTGTTACTCGCAATTATTTTGATACTTCACACATCACTGGCTTGGCCCGAAATAGAAAACTATCCTCTATTAAGAAATTCCATACACACTCCAACCCACTTGTTTTTAATCTTCCCATTCGATTCCCTATGATTTCCTAGGCGTATCTAAAGTTGACCTAAAAACCTAAAATAAAACTATAATTGGAATGCAATCAACAGGGTTGATTCTTAACGTGTCACGTTATTATAATTAATGCACTATACTTTTTTATACTCTTAATATAGTTATAAAGTTAATTTGAGAGAATCTTTACTATTATATAAAAGGACAAGCCATTTTTCGGTTGTGATCAATAATCACGAAAACTACTGAACAACTCAGTACCAAATTTTAACCACATCATCTTTATAGTTCCAGGAAGGTTTAGCAATAATAATTGATTGAAAGAATTGAAATGGCTTCTAAAGTGGGGAAAAAATTAATGCTAATAAATAAATAAATACAAAATTAATAAATGGAATAAATTTTATAAATGCTATTTCAGAATAAAAAATTCACCTTCCCAAGGCAGGGGCTAGAAGCCGAGAGATTTAAGAGATGTTAAGCTATTACTCCAGAGGGGCGTAATTATTTTTAAAAGGGTAATCCATTCTGTGAAAGCAATTGTAACCACAATCTTATCTTCGCAAATTATCTTCCCTTTAGTACTTTCTTAAATTTAAAAACCGTTTTAAAGAAATAATATTTCGTTAATAACATTCTTGTACACCCTTTTCGTATAATAAGAAATCACAGTGTGTTGATGAGTTTTACTTACGTGCAACTAAAAATAGGAAGTGGCATTTTCGGTAGGGAAATTCTTTTTAGGATTGAAGAATTAACTGCCACTCCTTTTGGAATTCTATTTATAATAAGCATACCTAAAAAAAAATAAAAAATACTGCAAACGAACGTCACGGACGGTGTATGGGCTTTTTTACATGCGCTATAGCTCAGATGGTGTTTTCCGTTTCGAAAATTTGACGATATCCTACTATCCAGAAATCAAATGGACAATATTGTTTTAATAAATTAAATTAAAAGAAAAATTAAAACCTCCACTTCATCTTTTATACAATCCTTAAATTAAAAACTCTCTATATTATATGAAAAATAAAATTATCTGTAATGATCTAATGTCCGACAATCTGTAGCTGATTTTGCCCATACCAGAGGATAGGAACCTTGTTTTTCAACTTTAATAATAAGTTCTCATTTAATGTCTAATGATTCCCTACCGCGTCTGAAAAAAAGATGGCCTAGGGACCAATGAGTAGTTGCTTTAAAAGTCACTGTTACGACATCAATCACAGTTCCAGTAATATATTTATTGTGTTTATATTTAGATGCAAATATCAATAGATAAAATTCAGAGCGTGATTTATACATCCGGTAGAATGAAACAAACAGAGAGAGGACTGAACAAGGAATCGATAACTAAAGATCTTAAAGCGTAAAATCTAAAAGTGGCGGCGATTAGCTTTTGTTTTCTCTTCGAGATCCGACTGTACTCGGTATTTTACAGAAAAGAAAGGCGGTATATTATAGACGATTTACATAATGGAACGGACACGTCAAAACATGGAATAGACAATGTTCCTTCGATTTTCTCTTTTCAAATGGGAAATCGGTACAGTATAAACTGTTATGATATATTTGTAGTTTTTTCAAAGAATATTTATATATGGATTTAAAATAGTTAGGCCTATAATTATAATTATTATTATGGACGTTACGATAACATGGAGGTATTCTACAGGCATTTAAATAAAGATTGGTAAACAAACGGGACTTGCCGAATAATTTTACTAGATGTTTGAAAATTAACCGATATACTTTGGAATACAGAATTATAGCCAGGTTATGAAATGATGATTTGAAGTTATTTATCAAATTATTGGGTATATGATCGTGGACTTTTGGGATGCCAGAAATAAATCACTATTTATATAATAAAAATAATTAAAAGAAGGATCCACTTTTACAAGGGTGTCAACAGGGGGACACTCAAAGCCCCCTGCTTTTCGTTATACTGATGAATGTCATATGGAAGGTTTGTACGTGGTGGAACATGACCCCAGTTCTCCTGAATCTCCTCAAAAGCTCCAACTAGCAGATGATAAATGGTTTGAAGAATTGCAGCTGACGGGTATGCAGAACAATGCTGCAAAAAGTATGTGTATGGTTATGTGAGTAAGTCGCCTAGATTCAGGAACATTGGTAATGCTGAGAACTAGGAGCATGTGGAATCCTACTGCTGTCTGAAAACAATTATAAGTGATGATAGTAGGGTATATTCTACTATCATCACTTATAATTGAGGTAATGAACAGAATTAAGAAACCCAATAAAATATTCTAAAAGATCTCCATGACATTGTTAGGAAAACAGGAATTGAGCCGTGCTGCAAAAATAAGGATTTTTAAGTCAGTATTTCTTTCGTTGCTTCTCTACGGATCTGAAATCTGGAGGTTTCTCAAAAGAAAGGCTAGAGCAGAGTAACTGCATCAGAAATGAGATAATTGTGCGTAAAAGTAGGTAGAGAAAGAAGAAGAATCAAAAAAACATCATATTTCTTTCAATTTAAAACTATTTCTAGATTAAGGAAAGTGTATTAATGCTTTAATTATTATTTCAGCTTATCACCGCCTAAAGCAGCTTACTTCACTAACATGATTGAAATCAAACAACCCTAGATAAAGAACTTGCAGTCCTGCCCCTAGACAAGGGTGAACTAGGACGTATAGAAACGCCAATAGAACAAACAGTGTAGAAGACAGGGCCAGGTTCGGACTAAAGGTGTAATTTCATTGACCTCGATCTTACGGAGAGTAATTTACTAAGGAAATGGCTCAACGTTTAGACTGGATTGGACAGGTAATTTTGGGACTCTATTTCCTGTTTTCTGAACGGAAAAATCCTATATTGAAGGCCATTAGACTTTAAACATCAGGAAAAAATAAATGTTTATTTCGTATTACCAAGTCGAGGCGCAGTTAATATCTACATATATTTTTGAAATGTTATGGACATAGCTTTGCGATTTCAAATAACTAAATAAAACATTAATTGTTATTATTATGATCTCAATAACTATTATTTGGAGTATAAAAAGAATAATATACTGTGTTATCATCATTTACAAAGGCAAGAATGTTCTCAGAATAAACGAACAATATATGGACATACTTCCTTATTCAGCCCACACTAGTTTTTGGCGTTAGTGACGCAGTTATAAAAACAGCGCTAGAATTCTGCTTTGCCCTCCAAAACCGGGAACAGCCTTGGTTCGGAGTTCCTCAAGCTCAGTAGTATAATGTGTTTTATATTCTATCAGTTCATTTTTTTTTCTATTATTACTTCTATTAACGTTTACCAATTTTAATTTTTTTTTTATTACATATTGATGTGTAGAGATTAATTACTTTTATTTGTTTGATTATATAGTATGAATAGATTCATTACTTATTGCTCTTAAGAGTGGCAGATAAAAAAAAAAAAAAAAAAAATATATATATATATATATATATATATATATATATATATATAAATATATATATATACACAAAACAATACTGAAAAAGCTATAGTAGGTACATAACATTAATTATTATAATTATAAATCGATTATCTTGTTAAAGTTGTATAACCGGCTTAAAAACAACTTTCACCGTAATGTTTTAAATATAAATACAATGAATGAATAAAAAACTGCACTCACCTCCTACAAAAGTGAATGATAATGAATATGTTAATTGAATAAGAAGGTTCTCCAAAAATGTATTCAAATGACCAATCGCTTGTATTTAACAAGACATTAGCACCTCTCTGACATTTAAGACATGTTCATTTAACGGGACAAAACGTTATAAATATTAATGACGACACACCCTGCCTAAGTAAACACACTCAGCGGAACCATTACGGAAAGACGATACTGGAAAAAAAAAAAAAAATAGTCTCATTTTGGATCATAGATTAAATATATAATTTTATCAAAACAAGGAAACATGGAACACGTTTTTCGGACAGGTATATATTTACATTTGGGTAGGATCAGTGTGTAAAATCATTTTTCGGTTAGAGCTAAAACAGGTTTATGATAAGTAAAGTAGATAATGTAGTTTTAACTGGTGAGGTTGATATTACGTGCAAACACCAAGTCTATACAAGAACCACTACCTGTTGTACTGGGATTTTTGTTATTAATGAGTCACACTATATTCTAATGATCTTGAAGCGGAAATGTAATATTAAAAATTTTATTATTAATTTTTTCCACTAATGAATAACAATAATAATTTTTGCGAGAGGTGAAGGACGGTTACACTCTTGTAACCCAGTTAGTCCCCGCAAAAACATGTGTCATGCCAAAAAGACTTCATTATCTAAAAAATTGTCAGTCATTAAAATTTATTTATTTTATTACCATTATGATTTTTTTTTTTTTTAAACAAATAATACTGAAAATCTTTGAGGTTATTTTTAGTATAATAAGAAAATCATAAAATAAAATTGATATCTCATTTTTCTTTTATGCTCGAAATTTAAATGGTATCAACATTGTTCTTTGGTACACATTGAAAATTCAAATACAACATCGTATTTTAATTTTCAATGTGTACCGAACACAGTTTTGTTTTAATTAAATTTTATTTTATTAAATAATCCACATGATTGAAGATCAGAAACACGCACAGCATAAATAAATAATTTTTACAACTATTTACTTTTTTTTTCAAACCAATTTCGTTATTCACTAAGAACGAGGTAATGTTTGATGTTATCAGTTTACAGGAGCTCGTAAGATAACTGGACTGAGAAGAACCAACAGTCAATGACCGAACCCAATCAGCGCCCGTCATGAAGTCATAGATGAGTCCTGGTCCTACGACCTCTTCCAATAAGTTTGTATGGTTTATCTAAGTGGTCTAGACATTACTGATAAGTAACACCTAATCGCAAACCAAAACGTAAAAGGGAATCCAAGTCTTTGACCCTTAAAGTATGTCTCCGCTATAGAAAAAGCTTTATATACAAAAAAAAAAAAATAAGAGGATCAAACAATTTAGTATAAAATATCTTGTTGAGCATTTTCCATTCTTAGGAAAAAACAGAATTCTATTATACATCTGTTACAAGTAATGGTAATAACAATACTAAGAATCCATATATTTTAAAACAATTACATAAAATACAATATAGAGTAAAAAATTATTGTGTAAACACACATGCAGATATAAGTCAGATTAAAATATAATACTTTTCTTTCAACTATTATAATTATTATTAAAATTAAGGACAAGACTAAATGAAGGAAACTGCCTGTCGTAACAGACTACTTCAAAATTTACTAGACAAACGTTCAAAGCTCCCAATTAATTACAAAAGCCTCATTTACATGACTGCGATTAGATCTATTGGACGAAGTTGGATTTTGGGGCTACACTAAACCATACAATTCACCTCGTATCCAATCTTTACAATCCAAAATCCTTCGAAAAATCCTCAATGCTCCTTACTTTGTCACCAATAAACTTATCCATAAAGATCTTAATGTTCCATATGTTGCTGATTAAGCCCCAACCAGACCTATCCTTTCATAGTAAGCTCTATAGCCACGCAAATTCACTAGTTTCTTAACTTGATTCCCACTCCATTCCCGATAATCCTCCGAGGCGTCTCAAAAGATGACGGCTTAGAGATTTTCTAGTGTAAAATTTTTATTGAAGTGCCACTGATGAGTAGTTCTTTTCAAGTTTTGACATGTTATTGTAATCGTTATCAGCTCATTTACTTGATGTGTATATTTGTACGGTTGTAAATTTCAATAAATTGATATTAAAAAAATAAATAAATATTGTATTACGTAAATATTCTTAACACATTTTCCAAAAGCTACATCCAAGAGAAAGTTAACCATTTTTTTTCTTCGACCTTTAGCCTCGAGCTAATTGGAGCCTTATTTTCGAAAGGTGTTGAATTTATTCTTCTAACAACAGTAATATTTTTTTTTTTACACGGCTGAAGGAATGTTATAAGAAATAGAAAGTGAGATAAAGTTAATAGGAAGGAATGAAACCCAGTAAATAACAAAGTATCCCATGTGCCAGTTTTGAGAAATTTTAAATCTTATTATTAAACTAGCATTCCCCACAGCGGCTTCGCCCGCTCTCATAAGTAAAGAACTTACATAATTTTAACTAATAACTGTAGTTTTATTTATTTACGGAAAAAAAAAACCTTGTAATGTACAAAGCATGCAAAAAGGACAAAATCAATTCATAAGACATCGGAATAAACTATATTTCGAGTTTTATTTTCCGATGTTATGAGAACGATTTGATTGTTAGGAGTTTACAATTCTGGAAGGCCCTACATATTACTGACCGAGAAACAGTCAGTCCGAAGATCCACTGCATTCGAACTGAAACGGTAGCTTAGTTCCAATCATATGGATTCTAGGAATAAGTGAAATTTCTCCAGTCATTGATTTAGAAAGAATTACAGCCACAGTAATATTTTCACGCATAGCTGTAATTTTTTTTTACAACACAATCCAAATTGATACTGTAGAAGTGGATGTTTACATGTGAGGTCATAGGACAGAGCTATCGATAAATGTAAACTCGAAGTCAAAAGTCGGAATCGATTTCGCATTGAAGGTTGGGCCGATTTTGTAGAGCGCGTCGTTGATAGTAGTACCACAATTTAAATGAAAATCGATGAATTATATTATGAACTTTCCTTGACCTATGAAGATGGTGTAGTTAAAATTTGGTGTAGATTGGTTTAGTAGTTTTTGTGGTTAGTAATCACAAATGAAAAATTGCTTGTCCTTCAACATAGTAGTACCGATAATAGTTTGTTTCGACTTTTAAGACCTAGATTTTCCAGTACATCCATACTATAAAGACGAACTAGCGATTACTAAAAACAATAATCAAGTTATCCAGCGAGACGAACCAACAGAGATGATTGTATGAGATGTTGAAGCAGAGCTGTAGAACTGTGGGGCGGCTAACGGAACGGAGGCAGCTTAATAGGGCGGAAGGGGCAGACCGCAGGCCGCTTCTTGTCCCATCTTCGGCTAATTTAGCCAACTCATGAAGGAAAGTAAAGAATGATATTCCCAACTGGGAGCCGTTTCGGAAAAAAATCATCAGCCAACATTGGCAATAATTATTCTCCAAAATTACAAAGCGTTTAGAAGTCTAATTCTCCTTCATTCAGTTTTGTGCTTAGCTGTAAAGCCAATCATTATTCAAACTTTTACTGTATGGACAACCAAAGATGATATTCGCAACTTGACTCTTACAATTATACTTCTGAGTTTCACCTTTAAAAGAAAACAAAATGTTCAAACATCAATGAGATATTCATTGACTGCGGCAATAATGAAGATTTAAGTAGTGGGTGCAGTCATCGAAACACAATTAAGAATTAAATTTTAATTTATTATACTGACGTTTCGGTCGACAATTCAAGGAAAAAAGTAATATTAATTGAAATATATAAATAAAATATTTTGTTTTTATAAAGATAAAAACTGTATTACAATAAAAGATAAGTGGGTGTAGTTGATTTTTCCTAAGTCAGGCCGAAACTATAATATATTAATATTAATAGCATTTTTAATTGTGTTTTGATGACTGCAAACCCTAACTACCTGCATCTTCAAAGTTGTAAACAATATGAAAAAGAACAATTTACCACTATTAGCCAAAATTTCAAATACTGTAACATAATAACTGATTGTTATATATAAGTATATCTTAGAATTGATGGTTGGTAAATGTAACACGTCCTGAAAATGTGCATATATATATATATATATATATATATATATATATATATATATATATATATATATATATATATAATAAAAAAAAAAAAAATTAAAAAAAAAAATTGTTAATTTAGAATCTCTTAATTTCTTCTAATTTCATTAATCCTTCATAAATCTCAAAAGTCACAATTTCTAAATTAGTACATATAAAATCATAAAATGTACTTCAATATTCATCAATCTTGGGAACTGATTATTTAAGGAATTAATGTTTAACTAAAAGATCATAAAAAAAAAAAAAAATTACCATTTTATCAAGTGCACGAATAGTTCAATTATTAAAAGATTATCTTGATCATTGTCTCACGAAAAATGTATTGTCTCATTAAAACAATAACATAAACATTTTTATCAACAATGGAATGCCTCGATAACGCATTTTTGTTCAAAAAACTTAATAGAAAACCAAACATGATTTAGAAACATGAGTTTCTAACAAACTTCTCTTGATAACTAAAAACAAATCTTGTTCAGCCGCGCGCGCATGCGGCCCGTGAAATTAACAAAACTGGAGAAGGAAGTTTACTTTAAAAGTAAGAACGGCTCAGGGTGACCATCACTTTAGATTGATGAGCATCTTCAGCATAGAATTAAATCCATTCTTATGGAAATCCGTCAAGAAGTTTGGAGTGCCCAAAGATATTCTACACGCCATAAAAAACGTAAAAACGAGCAGGAGACCCGCAAGATGTAACGCCACAAGCCGTTAAGAGGTCGAAGATTTGTAAAATAATCCATCCCACCATATAGCCCGGACCTTGTTCTATTTTGTTTTATGTTTCGATCCATTGCTCACTTAATGGAAACGAAAAAATTAATGGATTTCAAGAAATCGAGAAGCAACTGTTAAGGAATTTCTCGATGTAATTTTAGAATAGAATGGAAAAATAATTGTATTCTGGGCCCTAGTCTATTAGGAATAATAAATAAATATTATTATTATTATAATTATTTTGAAAATTATATTTAATTTTTTTTTTTTTTTAAACAGAAAAACCGAAATTCATAGTTTTAAATTTTCAGTTAACCAATTTTTTATAAGAACGATACGAAGGAAGAAATGTATTTCTATTGGAAATAATCAGTTATCGCATCACAATACTTACAATAATGGTAATGTGGTAATTCTGCTATAACCTATTGAGCACACTTACGACAGGGAGAGATTTATGCAACGATATAAGGAAATTTCATTGGCCATTGCGAAGCGATTCAACCCGCTAGTCATACTGGTCACAGCTCTAAGCCCCCTCGCATTTCTCTTTCTAACGTTGTTATCTCAATATTACAAACTAAATTCTCAGCGTATAGAACGTTTTTACACGCGAATGTTTTCATTAAATTTATCTATTTCAATTTTGAACTTGTGTTTATATTATGGAATTTATAAATGAATATCATCAATACCACTGAGTAATTAACACATTATTTCATTATTGATTAATAATCAGAGTTTGGACAAATTTAATAATAACTATTTATTTGAAAACTAATTTCCTGAAATCAATCACCTAATGCACAGGAAATTAGATGCCCAATAATAAATTGTCAATCAATTTTTCCTGAATCTTTTAATAATACCTTTTCTTATTAAAGGTAACGTATATTTTTAATCTGGTTTATTAACAGGTCTAAAAGGTAAGATATGGTCACAAGCAACATGAGGTGGTTATTAAATAATTAAAAATTTATCAGAAATTATATCTAATATTATATTCCAGGTTAAGAGCAAAAAATAAAGGAGTAAATGAGTTGAGAAAAGTCTGAAACGAAACGGAGTAAGTGGGTAGCAGGGAAGACAAGAATAGACCGACATGACTGGCTGTTTTGCTCAGTCACTGGCCCTAATGTTCTTAACTAAATAAACAAACTATCCATACTGAGATAAGAAATTTTTGAACACAAAATACTCCTACAGCCACTAACTTGGTCTGACATTTGACCGAAGAATGACAGAGAGTCCACAAACAAGATAAAAACTTTCAGCCGAAGACTAAGAATACTCAGTTTTTCAAATCGTACTCAAGTTCAAAACCAAACCAGACAGAAAGTAAACACTTAATGGAGCTATTTGGACCTACCAACAATAAAAATTTAAAAACAACCACAAATAAAACTTCAAATATTTAAGATAAAAACAGCTATACATATTCTCCATTTATTGATGCAATGAATAATATCCATTATGCGTGTTTTGTGAATAAAATATTTCACAACTTCAGGATCATAATCTAAAACATATTTACTAAAATATTACATGTTCTATATTGATTATTTTATATTAAAACAACTTCTAGTAACTATTCATTAAAATGTTTATAGTTTCCTCTAGAGATATATGGTCCATAATATCAGTAGAAATAAATTCTAGAGAAAAAAGCTGGAAATTCTAGTTATTTCTCGGTCACAAAACCACTCAATCCTCACTTACTGTCCAGAACTTTAAAAATTACGATATATAAGATAAACTACCAAATATCGAACATAAAGTACTGTGTAAAACATTTGACGCGAAAAAGGATTACAGGAGCTTTATCCGGTAAATGTTCAGGTCGTAGCAGCGCGACAGTTAAAATGGGCATGTACAATCGTTGGATTTAACAATGACTTAATTCCAAAAAGAGTAATCAGATGTAAGCCGTCGGGCAATCGTCCGAAGGGTAAACCGAGAGGTATAGGGGAGGATGCGTGGGGGTTTATCTTGTGAATATGGGTTTTGATGGGGCTAGTTGTAGAGAGGTCTGTGGTCGAAGGTTCGTTGATATCGGCATCGAACCTTCGGGTCTTTTATTTTATTTATTTCACAGATAAACACTCCCAAATTTGAATATCCCACAATAATTAAAAAGTAAAAATAAACCTGGACAATCGACAATAGTTATTGTACCATTTTAACATTTGTTTTCTGTTGGATTTCCTCCTCTTTTTTTTTTTTTTTTTTTTTCGAACGTCCTATAGTAAATAATCTGGCGGTGTCGAGAAAAATCTGCAAAAAAAATGAACAAAGATTAAAGAAGTTCTTTCACAAGTCAAAACAAAAAACGTGACCGATGACGATAATTCACTGCTACAGAGATCTACTTTGAGACAGGTGAGCTATAATTTAATAGAAAGCGGCAACGTCAGTCGGAACACGGTTATTCGACGGAACAACACCCTCGGTTCCGAAATTCTAGTGTTTTCCGGTTAGCTATCTGTGGGGTGTGACGGCGAATTACTGACTACTGGGTACTCCGCAGTTTGAATTAAAATTAAAAAAAAGAAATAAATAAAAAGAAATAACAAGGAACTTCTAGTAATAAAAAAAGGAAATAGTAGTGAACTAGAACACGCGCTGAATCATAAAGGAACCGGTTACATTATAAATAATTTTTCGAAGCAGTTACTCCTCTATTGGGGACTAGTTATATCTCCGAAATAGTTTAAATGTTACTAGAAATAACCAATAGGCAAATAGAAGGAGAAAATGGAGCAATAAGAAGTAAAAAAATATATAGTAAAAGGGAAAGCTGATTAAATTCGAAAAATTACATTTAAAAATATGGGAAGAATGATTTTAAAGAGTAATTTTACAGTAATAAAAAAAAAAAAAGTTGAAAGGTTCAAAACTTGACAAAATATTTTCTTTATTTCGCATGTCACGAAAAAAAAAAAAAAAAAATCCAAAAATAACACATTTCTGGTTCTTTTTAACCGATTTACCTTCTAAATCATTATATTCCATATATATTTTTTTTTTTTTTCAATCAATCATCAACTTTTGTCGTGCTACTTTAGAGTAATATTTTAATTTCATTACACTTTTTTGGCATCACTGTTAAAAATATCCGATTATAGAGCGAATGATTACATAATAAAATTATATGAAAAAATAATGTTTATTATGGGACATATTGTCCCCTAATAATAACAAAGTTGTATCACAAGGTAGTACAATTGTCTGGCTTACATTATTTCCTACAAAGCTATTTATATATGAAGAGCATGAGAAGTATAAATACAGTTGATTGTAAATAATTGTACAAAGAACTTCAGTAAATATAATAAGGAGAAACGAAATAAAATAAGAAATACCCATGAGAAAATAAGAAAAGATACATACAGAAAATTAACTATATCTGTATGTACATTGAATGAAGAATATATTTACAGACACCACGTTATATATTTATGCATACTGCACATATCCCTTATATTACACAACCATACACATATGAATTGCCAGGTTAATAGATAGTAAGTTTAGGTAAACTAACAATTCAAGTAAAAAATTTGAATTTTTATAAAAGAAATGATTATGTACTATTATTTTATGGTACTAGAATAATACATATACCAATAATACATATTGGCCTTCCCATAAATTTTACATTTTAGATTCAAGTGTTTACGACGTCGATAAAGATCTAATTACAATCTCCTTAGAAGTGTGGTGAGATACGGTCCACTGCTGTTTTTATTGCTATGAGTATGAATCAACTGAGACCTGTATGTAATGGAGAGAAAAACATTCGGGTTTCAACAAAAACGTTAACACAAAGAATATATAAAAACTTAAAACTCTAATGCAGAAAGAGATAAATGTTAAATTTCAGATAAAAGACAAGATGAACATAGTAAAAAATCATACAATTTCGACAAATCCAAATCCAATTCAAAAACACCTCAATCCATTTGTCCAATTTGAAACACGTTGTCTACACGAAGAATGTCAGTGGCCAAGGAGTCTACTGTCAACCGTAAACATTTTTATTTCATTCATATTTGCTTTCTTATCATTTTTTCTATATTACAAACTCAGAGAAATTATCTCTAATCGAATTCGCCTGATGTCTATTCTACGCTTATAAACAGAGAAGCTAAATAACTACCTGAGAAATCTTTTTGTAGTTTGTACTAAAAACTATTAATATATATATATATAATTAGTATTGAATAATGTTTATAACCTCCTGGTAACTGGTTTTAATTTGCCTTGTTGAAAAGTATACAAATTCCTTAAGGTTATCTGAATATTATAAGAATGGATCCATTTAACGCAGACGACATATCATGTGTAGTGTACATATGTAGCGCATTTTGGAAAAAAAAAGGAGCGTTGAATATTGGCACATAATAAAGAATACACAACAAAAAATTCTGATTCAGCCCCAGCCTTTAAAACAATTATTGAAGAGAAGCAACAACTGGTACGGACGTGTCTACAGTTATGGTAGGAAACAAACCCATAAGATGCAGATCGAAGGACATAAACCATACTGCAAAAAGTAAAAAGAATGTATTACATGAGAATGTATGTATTAAAGAAGCTGAGGAATAGACTAAAGAAAGAGATAGAGGAGGGCGGGATACGTAATGCAAGGAAACCCAGGAACAGCAATAGAAAGAGCAAGGAGAAAAAAATATGAAATAAAGAAAAAATAATGAAAGGGACAATGAACAGACTACTTCATCAGTAAATTAATAACGGAGGGACTGAAGGAAGCGTTTATAGGAATTTTACTTTTTATTCATGGCTACTTTTTTTTTTAAGAAAATAAAATATGGATTACATTACCTTTTGAAATGTGTACCCTTTGATAAGGTATGCATGATGATGTAAAACTATGAAACCTAATAGGTTTTCCAGAAATTAATGCAGGGTTTCATGTTTTAATTAATCCACGTATCCAGATAATAAACTATTAACGGTTGACGGCTTATTTCTTAGAATGCCTTTAATTAATTTTCTTTCAAACAAAAGAAAATTATTTCTGTATCCTGTTACTGCTTGAATATAATACAGTTGGAACTGAGATATCAAAGCGTGACTTCGGCCTTATTTCGTTTATACTCGGTCAGAACAAGGCCAAAAGGTCAGCAGAAACATTATTGTAGTCTAAGGGTGGTAGCAGTGTGATGGGTGCAACATTCAACGGTGGTCGTGGAAAGACTGGAAAACGAAGATTCGATAACTATCAGACAATCTCACAGTCAACAAATCAGCCATCGCCGACCACCTCTAGCATTTACTAAATGCCAATGTCTCACGTATGACTTCACGCAAATTTTTGGAGATTGGTTACAAGACTGTCTTTTCTCAAGCACCCTATACAACAGAGGTCTACCAACCGAATACCATTTTAATTTTAATTTAATTAGTTTTATATTATTTACAAGGAGGTGTGTTGTAATAAATATTCTCAATGAATAAATTTATGAATTAATATAATATTACCTAAATAAGCAGAGATCATAAAATTATAATCACTATTTTGTTATTAGTCTATTGTACAATTATTATTAGAACTACTGGATTTGGACGAGTATAAATCATATAATAAGATAAATCATGGGAATTCAACTAGACATCTCAATTAATAATAAATTCGAAATTTTGAAAAGTGCCAAAACAGAAATATTTACACCGTTGATATTTTGCTCTCAAACGCAATTTTTTTTTTTTTTTCAATTTCCCTTAGAAATATTTAACAATATTGGATTATTAATATGGCCTTTTTCCTCCAGAATAGTATTGGGAGTGATGGAGAAATATTTAATTATTATAAAATTCTTATTTGATTAATAAGAAATTTAGTTGTTCATTTATTTTTGTTTTTTATATTTTAAAAACCTGCAATAACCGGACAATCCGATTATTATCCTAAATGTATTTCTGTTATTTTAATTTACTGCTAAAATCGTGAAAATATTTATAACAACTGGTTTAAACAATAAAGATAATTACATTTAGATTAAGATAAGTACATCAGAGTATACAAATTATACACAAGATAATTCACAATAATAACCAACTCAGTATCTGATATAGTCATCGCTAAAAAAACAAAACAAAAACAAACAGAAAACATCTCAGTAAATAGCTACAACACCTTGACAACCGAGGCATGTCAGCTTGAGAGCTCAAAGGCATTGGATTGTTCTTTAAGTGTCAGCTTCCTGCGGAGGCACTCCTTTTCCCGGCCAGTTCTGGGGGGAGGGGGGGCATTAAATTCAATGATTAACTTCCCACTTTGAACTCCAATTGATTTTTAAAACCGATTTAAAAAAAAACAAAAAACTAACATATCATTTTTTCAAAATGGAATTTATACTTCGTCATTTAAAATTTTACCAAACTTAAAAAAAAAAATTAACTATTAATAATACATTACAACAGTACTCAAATTATCCTATTATTCACTCAAATCCTGAATATGAAAAAAAAATAATAATAAAATAAAATAAAACCTTTTATTTAAAATAGAAAACAGTTTTACTTTTAAATAATTTTTTAATAATTTTTTTTAAATTCATTTTTAGGAAATAGTTGACTTAAATAACACTTTTTTTTCATTACACTTGATTTTTTTTTTTTTTGAAAATTCTACATTGAATTAACCACATAATTATCACACACGTACGTGACAATAGTTAACAGCCGTTTAAGAGCATTTTGTGTTTTAAGTGTGTTTGAGAAGTTTAAGTTATGGTTGTCACCAGAATGCTATTTTTTTCTTTTTATTTGTGTCTTGTGGACTTAGCTATGAGGCCATTACAGAGATTAATACTAGTTTGTGAATAATTGAGGAGTATTTCGTTTTTCCTAAAATATGATTTTTTCACTTAACCGACTATCTAAAAGTACTGCCGATTTGTCACTCCACATATTATTGACAATTACTCTATCTATACAAGTTAATATTTAATCAGTTCCTTTTTATACTTTCCTTTATCTAATTTAATTTAAGTATTTGGTTACTGTTTGTGTCAGACAGGTAACGTAACAGATTAATTCAGTTACTGGCAGAATAATTGAGATTTTATTTTACGCGGGGAGTGGAAGTGGAATATTTTTAGTTTTTTCCTCTAGAATACAACTCAATCCATGCGAATCAACAGCACAATCAATCGAAATTACAGTTTTAAGAAACGATAAACCAACAACAACCCACCCAACACGACTTGACCGTGAACATTGTCAAACTGCCTAAGATATTGCGTTTCTTCCACCCTGCAGGGATGCCAACTTGATGAGACTGGTCATTTAAAAAGTACAAAACTGTTTAAACAACGTAATCCATCCAAACCAAACTAAAGGGAGGTTGCGATTCATCCCGTGAGTCCACCACCAAATAAATTTTAACTTACTCAGGGATTCGAGAGAGGTATATATTCACAGAATTAGATCCAGTGGTTTTTAATGTTATAATTGAAAGGTTTGAACTAAGAAAACAGAGCTGAAAAATAAGTTATATATGAGTAACCAAAAATGAAGTAGCGAATATAGCAGCAAACAACGCAAGAGGAAGAAGCTTGGACCACAATTGGACCACAGCAGCTGTCTTCAAATCCACTACAAAAAAATAACTTTAACAATGAAAAATAAAATTAAATTAAACAGGATATTCTATATTTCAAAACATTTTTTTTATTGAAGCTCTTCCTCGTGGATAACACAATATATTATAGACACTATTGACATAAGAACAAAATACAATAATATTATATAATTAATATAATAATAATAATATAATATATAGCCAGTAAAGAATATAACAAAATTAGATTAAGTTAAGAAAGAATATGATTTTTGTTCAAATTTGGAGTTTTAACGGCAAACAAGTACTTTAGTTGGCAAACTGCCTGGACCTCCTAAATCTCGGGAAAATATTTTCCAATTTCTGCAGTGACTCCATGGCAATTTAATTTTATTTACTCATTTATTTTTGGTAACAAATAGCCTCATCCTACAGTGGAACACATATGTGGTTCGCGACACATATAATAGCCTATAATATATATGTGATCTCTAATGATGAATTTCCATATTTTGATAAAACTATCATAGATTTGATATAAAGTTCATACCATACAGATAATTGTAAATTATTCCATCTTATAGTTGAGAAAATAAAAATAGTAGACCGTAAATTCACCCACTCTACTATTCATTGAACAATGCTACCAATTCCGTTATACTGACCTTATCTCAGTAATTAGTATGCATAGCATTCACATTGGGGACCGCTTCCGTGGGCGGGCGGGATTGATGGCAACAAACTGGACAGAACATGTCGCTTCTAATGAATACCCGCAGTAAAACAACAAAATAAAATAGAGTTAACAAATTAAAAAAGATCTACAGAATCAATATTCACAAATTAATGTCTAACAAAATATTCAATTTGTATCATATTGAATACTGACATTAACTGTGTAAAATACCTGATCCTAAATACTTATAAAAATAAATAAATTAAAAAAAAAAACACTTTAAATACACCAACAAAGTTACCTCTTTTAAATTAAAGAAAATTACAGCATGTTTACATATAAAAAATAGTATAATGTTTTCTAACATTATTATTTTTTCTTTTTTGTATTTATTTATTGAAATTTACAACTGTACAAAATATATACATCTAGTAAATGAGTTGATTATGATTACAATAACATGCGAAACTTGAAAAGAACTACTCATCAGTAGACCTCAAAAAAAAAAAAAATTATCAGGAACAGAATGGGAAGCAAGTTGAGAAACTAGTGGATTTGTGTGGTTATGGAGTTAACTATGAAAGGATAGGTATTTGGTTCGGGCTAAATCAGCAATATATGGGACATTAATATCTTTATGGATATGTTTATTGGTAACAAAGTAAGGAGCATTGAGGATTTTATGAAGGATTTTGGATTGTAAGGATTGGATACTGGAAGAATTAGAAAGTTTAGTTGAGCCCCCCAAAAAAAAACTGAAAAAAAATTAATAAATTAAAAACTTCCCTACTTTTTTTTGTAGTTTTTTCTGTTGAGAATTACATTATGGATATTAAGTAACATTCTCGTGCCAATAATTTAAAAATATACTATTTAGGATTTATTATTTCAAACCTCCGACTTTATTTTAAAAAATCAAATGAACAGATATAAAGGAATAAAACTCTTGTATTTACTTATATTTCTTTGGAATTTAGTTTTAGTTGATTATAGACACAGTATTATCCCCTAATAAATATCACAAGACAGAAAAATGCCGTAATGTTTAAATACGTCATGGTGTAAAACAATTTTATATTCAAACAGGTATTCGACGATTCATGAATTTTAATCTTCAGAAGAGAATTATAAGTTGTAATTACTTAAACAATTTGTAAACATGTTTTATAATGCAGTGTATGTTATGCATACAATAAACAAAACAGGAACAAGTTCAGACAATGTCCGAAGATTTCCTAGCTAAAGAAATGATATTGTTAAAATACGAGTAACTACGAGTATTTTATTATAGTATAAATAAAATTTTATGGAAAATGGGGTATGAATATTAATTATAATAAAACAGAGCATCTTGGCACCTCGACAGATACCTTGCCAATTGAAAAAGGTATCAAAACAGTAGAAAAGTTTAAATATCTGGGATCAACGTTCAATAATGAAGGCACTTCCACCAGCGTTCAATAATGAAGGCACTTCCACCAGCGATATTGAACGAAGAATAGGAGAAGGCAACGGAAAAGACTACTAGCAGGAAAGTCACGAGCAATGCTAAATGGTGTTCTCTGGAGCTCAAATAAGACAACCAGACATAACGGAAAAAAGACTACAAGAATGGTTCGGGCATGTGAGAAGAAAAAAAGATTACCGAAGACATGGAGAAGGATCCTGAGGGATATTTAGGGGAAGGAAAACCACATTAGTGGAAAACTCCTATTAAAAAAAAAAATAAATAAATAAAATTTAAAGGATAAGTATTCAACGATGGAAAATAAAAATTAAATAAAACTTAAAGGTTTTTTTTTATTTCTAACAGAATCGGACAGTTTTCATCTCCCAGCGAACAAGGATTGCTTAATAGATAATTTGTAATATACATTATTTTATAACATAGCTTACATTAATTCAAGAATTAATAAAACTAACAAAATAAAACAAACAAAAAATACAGCTAATATAACGAAATTATAAAGTTTATATAAAGGTTTTTAAAAAAGTAGACAATATTCTATTACCTTCAGCGACAAATAAAAATAAAAATATTGGTAATAAAAAATGAAAACAAAAAAATCAAGTATAATGCAACTTCTCTTTCAATCAACCATTATATTCTGCCAGAAAGAATAATTAGTAGAATAAAAAAACAAAATTAAAATTGATTTCACTAACTAATAAATTAACTATATATAAATAATCTTGATTTATTTTATAAGAATTAGAATCTCATCATTCATTTATTTTTTAAATAAATTCTTAACAAACCGAAGAACAGAAATTTGTTATCAAATTTTTGAATTAATCAGAAAAAAATAGTATTTTTATAAAATACTGTTACGAAGAAGAATTTAAGAGCAAAATAGGAAGTGCTAGACACGGTAAAAAGCCATAAAGAATTTGAGGTCCGATGTTAATACAGGCCGAGTGCTCAGATACACATCTCCTCCCCGTAATGATATGTTATTTTTTGAAAATTAGCTAGTTTTAGAAAATTATATGGCATCTAGGATGAACTTAACAATTCATACTTAACCTCCATATAGGGGACTTTTTAGGGATGATATTCAATAGGAAGTTTGTTGACCCCGGGTTTATTTACCCCTAATGGCAGGCGAGCACCATAATAGGCACGTACGAGCTTCAACGCCGCCCTAAAGCATAGTTTTATGGTATAAAGGGCACAACAAACCATGTAAAGTATTAAACTCATAGCAACTATAAAATAATAGACAATATAAATCATATCATCCTATAAAAAATAAATAAATATCGATTTTATCAATTTAATAAAATAAAAATAACAACACATCTTTAGCTCACAGTCCTAATTAGACAGAGCCTGAATATTTAATAATAATAAAGATTCAATATTGACAAATCTCAGGCTTGACAATCACTCAAGAATGTTCATATCTCTCCCGACAATATTCGTCACAAAAGGCAAACATGATATGCAAATTGATAGTGATGGCCTTGCTTTCCCAACTGAGTTAGAAAATTTGCTAAAAATACGAATGTCCTCGTTATTACATAAAATGTGAAGCCAATAAGAAATGCTTTGAAGCAAAGAATAAAGAATTTTAAAGCTTTTCTTAAAATGATGTAGAATATGCAGTGATTAAATAAAGAAAGTAGTAACGGGTTTACAAAAATGAATGATTAATAGAAAAGTAAACCTATTATTAAAAATATAATTACTTAATACACACACTTTATCTTTATGTCATTAATAAGGAATTACTACCAATAATTAAACAAAAAACTCAGAAATCTAAAAATAGGTATAAAACAGCTTTTAAAATATATAAAATATCTGTGGTGTGGTAGGAGTCATTAAAAAAAATAAAATAAAATAATAATTCAAATCTTCCAAATAAACCTAAAAATAAAATAAATACATTTTAAAAAAAATGAAAATTATATAGTTCAGAAATATTTAATTAAAAAAAATACAATTATAATTGAAATATTTTGTCTGTTTCTAATAAACTTACATAGATAAATAAATTATAATATATAAAATAAATTAATATAGATTTAAACAAATATTGGAGGTCACTCAATGGCTAGTTGATTTACAAGTCATTGATCTTTTTAATAACAAACATTATCACATTTATTTGATAACGTGTTTTTATATAACGGCAAAGTTTAATAATAAAGAAACATAAATAATATAAATTATAAAACATTTTTTGTAAACTTTAATTCAATTAATTATAAAACTTGGTAATTTTATATCAGCGGATAAATATTTATCGGGTTGTAAAATTATTTATTAATTGTCAACAATTCATTACAATAATATCAAATGATATTTAAGTTAGGATATTATTCAGTAAAACTAAATACAGGAAGAAATCGCAGCCACTATAGATCAAAAAGAACAATTTTTAAGGTCATGTAATAAAATATTATGAGGAATATTTGATTAAAATAAAGATTTGTTTTGAGATTTCAACAGGCCAAGAGGAAAACAATTCAAATGTATAATAGAAATGATGAAATGAGCACATAAATTTTCAAAAAAGAGATGGGGAACAAACCGTAAAAAAATAAATCAGTCAATATCACTCCAAAGTTAGGCCAAAAAGTAGACGGGAGGTTTGTGACGGGCCTAAGTAATTTATGTTTTTGCCTTTCTACTATTTTGACTGAGATCTTGTTTCAAAATGTCATATTTACCTCCAGCTAACAATCTCACTGTACATATTATTACAAAAAATATGCTAAAATTGTATGAAAGAATATAACGTAATATAATAGTTACGGTATGCGCGAGTAAGGTAAATAATAAAGCATTAACTTTTAGTTGAGTATGATGGTATAGAAGTATTCCTTATAATATAGATCATACTTTTAAGTAATGGTCTTGGTATTTCATAATAGTAGGTGGTGTATTTTATTACAAATATTAAAAAATATCAAAACCTTCTAGTATTTGAGAACAACACAAGGACAAGAGGAAGAACTTTACAAAAAATAAGACTAAATAAATGTCACAAAATGGCAAAGAAGTTTCGAAGAGGAAGAGGTACGTTGCACCATGTTTCGCAACTGCCATCAAACAAAGTCCTATCTATTGAGGCTACCTGCTAAGGCACAGCTGTTGGATCAAGATCGACAATCTTGGAAGACGCATTGATCTCCTCCGACACCTGGCGCAAGTCGGTAGCATAAGGGTTATGAATGACCGTTAGGTAAGAACGTAGCCGACTTTCCAAAACTTTCCAAAGGGTGCTAAATGAAAGAAAAACCCCGGGTCATATTATAGCTGGAAACGAGGGGAATGGGAGACGTGATCCAAGTACAATGCCTCTTTTCATAGTTCCTTAGGGCTTTCTAGCCCAGTCAGTAGGCCAGTTGTGCCTCTCCGCGCCGGACCATCCGTCCGACCTCTGTGCATATAAAGCGAGCATAAAGCATGAGGGAAAGCATGAAAGACTCTTGTCAAATACTCATATACTCATTGATTTATTTTAAATAAAAAATATTTTATAAAATATAGTACTGAAAACATTTATAAAACGATTTCATTTAGATTTTAGATTTTTATTTTATTTTATCTATACATACTTATATATTAGAGTTTTCTTTAAAACAATTAGCTTGATTAATGGTGGTACTAAAGAACCTTTGTGAATTTTTTGAAATTTATACACAAGACTACACCTTATTTTCAAATAAAAAATATTTTCTAAAATATAGCACTTATAAAATTTGAAAACAATTGCTTGAGCATTACCTAGCAATTGCAAATTGAATGAAAATGAACTGCCCATTTTCATTCAACATCAGTTTAAACATATATAACAAATATTTTCTGAAAAATATGTAGTAAATTTTTCGATTTTTATACACAAAGCCTATTCCAAATACCTATTGATTTACTTCAAATAACAAATATTTTCTTTAAAAAACAAAAACACATGAAAACATTTGAAAACAATGGCTTGAACAATGCCTTGCGATTGTCATTTTCATTTTAAACCAGTTTAAAAAAAATAAAAATAAAAATAAAAAATATATATATATGTATATATACACACATATATAAACAACTATTTAATAATAATCGGGTCATTGCTTTGATATATACATATATATATTTTATAAATAATGTTTTTCTTTTTTCATTTACAATTTTGTATTAGAAATTTTTTTAGACAATTAGCTTTGAATATATGAGCTATCTCAAACTAGAATTAATTTTGGTACTAAAGCAAGGAAACAAAATAGATTAATAATTATACTAAACCCTTAAGCCTCCAAATTCTTTTTTATTCTATTTTTTTTTTTGTAAAATATAAGAAACATAAAAAATATATTTATAAAGATAATGACATTATTTACAATAATTTAAACAATATAAATCAGTACGAAAAATAAATATATAGAACTATTTATAGCGGTACCTAATAAGGTAATCTAGCCTTTTATCTAAATCCTATGAGTCCATAAATTACATCATCTATGCGTTTGTTAATAGATAATAGATACATAAATAAGTAATACATAGGTATATATACTTCATGTTTAATTAAAAGATTAAAAAAATCTTCAAAAATAAAATCAATCTTGAACGAAATAAAATAAACAAAAATCAGTTTATATACTCTCCAAAAAATAAAATAAAATAAACATGAACAATCCTAAGAACAAAAACTAAACATAACAAACCAACATGGAATGTACTAATAAAAAAAAAAAATTCCTTAAAACTTTCATGATATACTTTAAAGCCATTGAAGTATTAGTTGAAGAAAACTGACGGCTACAGAAATTAAGGCAATTCCTTTTAAATTAAAATTATATTAATAAATTAATTTTAGTGATATATTATAATTCAATGTTATTTTTTAATAATTCATTTTATTGAAGAAAGTTTATTTTTATAACTCTCTTAACCAACCGTGCCAGTAAATGAAATGCTGAAGAAAGATAAGGTGATGCCTGAGTGCAAAACGTGATTCGGCATGATGGAACTTAATTTTATCGCCTAAAGAATGCAGCTTGGAAAAAGAAGAATAAACAAGGACCTATAGATTAAGCAAATAAAAAAAAAAAAAGTCCTTCACTAAACCGCCTGTAGATAATAGTAAAGGCGAGCTCTTAACGAAACACAAGGTCACCCCAGTGATCTTCAGCGGCCAACGGGAGAAATCCTTTAATGTGTAAGAAAAGCGTGACGTCAGGGAGTGAAAAAGGTGTTCTTGCAACAGGAAAATTTAAAGTCATTGAAAGAAACTTCGGTTATACCAATCAACTTTATAATTTCGAACAGTAAATTTTAATATTCTCAAATATTATATTGATCGTAATAAATTTCTCAATATATAATTAATATTAAAACATGTTTTAAAAAAATCTTAATTATTTTACTAGGAAATATTCTGTATTAGTTAAGGTACGAAAAATAATTTAGAAGGATCCATACAATTACGAGTTAAATTGTTTATCATCTCAAGGATATTTAGTACTTGTATGTAGTATTTATATATGTTTTCACTCCTAATCCAGATATAAAACGAGTCATATTTGTTTCTTACTTTCCCTGAAAAGAAGTCTATCAAATGATAAACACTCTTCTGAACATGGAACATGCTTTACCGGTGACTTAGTTGGTCAAAAGCGATATGTTTTTATGTAACACGAGGGCGTCAGGCTTAGTTTAAAAGTTTGGTTTTTCGGAAAAAAGTTAGACGCTGGCCTTAAAAAACGTTTTTAATAAAATGGTCTATAAATGTCTCAAATAATTCGATGAGATTTTAAATATTGACATAATAAACCCTTTTTGTATCTCTAAACACTGGTTGTTATTAAAATTTTAACAATTACCATTATTTTAATAACCATGAAATCTTAGAATAAACAATTAAATAAAAAGCTGAAAATCTCAAATGAAATTGCTATAATTTAACTGAATGAAAATGAAGAATTGAATTAGTCATCTGATATAATACAATAACAAAATTTTATTTCGTTTTATTGCTTTTTGTGTATACAAAATTACTCTCCTTAGGAAATAATACAGTCATGCAGGTAAGCGGAAAAAATTAAAAAACATAAGGTTATAGATGGTCAGCAGGATTATCTCTATTTATCTCCTACTGAAAACTGAATCACAGGTAAGAAAAAGAAAAAGAAAAAAAAAGAATACATATGAGTATTGACTGTCAAGAGGGCAACCCATAAAACATATTTTATGTTATTCTTTGTTTAGCGACAGGCTCAAGGGTTATTTTTTTTCTTTTTTTTTAAATTTAGTTATTAATCCACACCAATCAAAATAAATATCGACATTCAGCGGAATGTCAGGCTTGATAAAAAAAAAAAAACTTCCATAAAGTGCCTTGTCAGGCATGATGAAAACTGATACCCTACCCAGGTGTAATTCTTCCATGGCATTCATTTACTTTAGGAAATATGACAAACATTTGAAACTAATCTTCTGTCTAAATATCTATAGAAGCGGTAAATACTGCATTAATCCTTAATTATATTAAATATATCGTCCATAATAGTTAATCAGAGCCTTGAATTTTTACGCAGCTTATTATTTTACACTTAAATTGGATTGTTTTTATTCGAAGACAAGTATCGAATGGTAAACACTCATTATCCGTTCTAAAAATATACATAAATTCAATTCATCAGCACTTGGCTACACTGATTATATGGTTAGGGAAAACCTTAGACACATTTACCTGACCAATCCCTCTCTCTCAAGTACCAATTCCCCTGAATAGAACAGAATAAAAAAAAAGTGGGAAAAGATCCTTTTCAGAACACAACCTAAAATAGTCGAGTACTACTAGTTAAGAATGACATGAGTGAATGAAAAAAATAAAAATTAATGCAGGACAACATACCTTTACTTCTAACTTAAAATTAATTTTAAAAAAAAATCTGCAGTAAAAATTCGAAAGCTAATAAAATAGTGTTTTAAAAGTATTATGAAAAAAAAAAGTTTATCTTTTAAGCACTTTTTTTTTTTTTTTTTTTTTTTTGACTTTATATATTTATTCAAACCTGTTAATTAAAATTTGACAACCAGTGAATTTGCTGTATGAATTTAGATGGCTTGAGAGGGAGCAGAACCCAGCCGCACCTCCAGTCTTTATTTTATTTCATTATTTTAGTCAGGGAGGTCTCTCATCCAGCTCCTTTTTATTCTTCTCTGTGTGTTGTGGCCATGTTGTTTATTAGTGTATTAGGATGTCTTTCGTGGAATCGTTTGTAGTAGGTTTGTATTTGTTCTTTAACTGTTGCTATGCCTAGGTCAGTATGTAAAGTTATGTTGCTTACGTACCATGGGCTTTTGTAATTGTCCTGAATGTTTTCGCCTGGAAGATTTGGAGTTTGTTAATATGTGTCTTTTTAGCTGTCCCGAATATCTGAGAAGCGTATGTCCAAATAGGTTTCAGTAAGTAAGTATTAGTGTTAATTTTTTGTTTTAAGCACTTATATTCAAATCCTTTTCGTGTAAAAAATGAATGAACATTTAAGAGAACAATAAGAAAGAAAATGTACAAAAATTTTAATAAAAATTTCTGTAGGTGAAATTCAGGACAAATATACGATTTCGTGAATTAATAATAGACGACGTAAATCAAAGTATACTGTAAAATGGGTGTAGGAAGAGTAAAGGGCGTCGATAATTTGATAAATACCGATGGAATTGCCATTAATTGAATTTGATATGGTTTTGAATCAGTATTGGGAACAATTCAATAACATTATAATCCAATGATTAATTAGATTACTTTTTATTTGAAATAAGTAAATGTAATTGAAATATAATAGAATGTAAATTACACTAATCCAAAAAGTAATTTAATTGGGATTGCACAAAATTCAATTACTTTTTAGAACATATTTGAATTATACCGCTAATTGAAATATTAATTAAATTATAAAGAGTAATATAATTACGAATATTGGGTTTACTATACTGATAGGAAAAATACTAGAACATCTTACAATTTAGTTATAAAATAAAAACACAAAATTATGTCAATGATAAATGCTTTAATGGTATCAGAACCTAAAGAGGATAATGTTTATAAAATGTCACAAGTGCTCAAATTTAAGAGATTAATTTAAGAGTAATAGGCATTTATTACCTATTCTGAAAACTACATTTTTTTGAGATTAGATAATCTACTTTCGGATCCACGATATTTCGATTTGGAAGAGGGGGGGGGGGGGTTAGTGGAGAGGTAGGATTTCTTCAAATTTCTTATATACTTTGATCATCTCTTTAAATGCAGTGTGTAGTTATTACCATCTGCAGCCAAGAGCGACCTACATACAAATGTTGTAGTAAGCTGTAAGATTATCATTATTTATTCATCATATAGATAGTAAAATGTATGCTGTAATAGTGGTGTAGCTATCAGCTCTAATGGATGGGAGCATAAAGGAAGTGAACAGGAGAAGATCAGTGAAGAAACGAGAGTAGGATATGTAGAGGGGACCGAACAAGGCAACTCCCACGCCCAGGCATTCCTGGATGAGATCTGTTAGCTGATGGTGATTGCTCTCAGCCGCAACTGATACGCGCCAGCTTTCTATCGGATGGAGGATGGGGAATGGGGGGTAGGAGGGGGATGGGGGATGGGGGCAAGAAGACATCGAGGAAGTGGGTCGCTCAGATCTTGTCCTAGGCTTCGTTTGGCGGTGAGCTCATACTGCTACCGCCCCGTGCCAAAACGGTTGACCCAAATGCACTTCTGGCCCAGGGAGAATATTTACCGCTTTGAAGCGTAGGAGTTGTACTATTAGTACAAATAAAAAAATCAACCAAACATAAGTATATATAAATTTTATATATGAGATCAAAATGTAAACAAAAATGGATCATTAAAAAATAATTTGGTTTATTATCACATATAACGTTTAGGGCTACTGGTATCAACCAACCCTTAGTCCTTTTAACCTTGAAGATAATCAAAATAGCTTACATGAAATTTAACTTCCAAAAAATAGTTACTCGGAGCTAAATATCAACACAATTATTAAATTCATTAGTTGTTAAGAATTATTAAATAAATTTACAAAAGATAGATTAAAATAAAAAAAAGTAAATATAAGATAAACACACAGAATAAGAAAATCAGATTTTTTTCTTTTGTACCTTTATTATCGAGGTAAACATTTTTCAAATATTAGCCTAAAATAATTAAAATATTAGGTTTCTAGTAACAACTGTTAGAAATAATCTTGAGGGTTTCTTAATACTTAAATCATAAAGCGTCTTAAATAATAGGTCCTTGGGCAAGTATCATCTTTGATTTCTTGGTATAAAACAGTGGGCAAAACCTCATTTCTGCCAGTCAAGACTGTACATTTATATTATATGCCACCTATCGTTAGATTATCAAACTTCACTGCGCACCACATATTTATCGCTTTTTTATGACAATTTGATTGAAAATCTGTACATTTTATTATTGCTAAACCTTCCTTGGACAATGAAGATGTGGTTAAAATTAAGTACAGATTGCTTTAGTAGTTTTCGCGGTTAGTGATCACAAAAGAAAAATGGCTTGTCCTTTTGTAAAGTAGTATAGAAGTATAGATATTAAAATATTAAGATAAATTAAAAATAATTGTAATGATATTAAGTTAATTAACAAACTTTTATTCACGCAATTTTTCAAATATTATAGCAAGCGCTGTTGTTTAATCATTAGTACTGTTTCGTTATTTATTTATTACTCATAGAAAGTAAATATAAAGTTTTTTTAGAAAGATTGTGATAATATCTTGTTCTGAACTACGTATAGAAAAAAAAAAAAAAAAAAATCCAAACCAGACCCTAAAAACAAGACACATTTCGTCACCCATCTAAAAAAGGGAATGAACGACTTAATCAGATTGTGGCTTTCAGAAAATATTCCCGGAACTACGCATTCAGGGAAAGTAGCGTGGGCATTAGGTATGCATTGCATTAAGTTGTCCGACATCGAGATCTTAGCTGGAGGAAATAATAAAATAAATAAAACTCCAAGAACTGAGTAGGAGTACCGGTAACCATCGAAGGGGGCCATAACCTTCAGAAGAAAGCCAACAGAAAGTGCATGACAATAGGGAAAGAGAAACTTTAAATTATAATGTAGGTACTGAACCCGACCGGTGTTTGCTCAGCGAGTCATATAAATGATAGGATATCGATGGAAGTCATGAAATTATGACCGCAGGAAAGTTCTATAAAAAATATTCATATTAGTCATATCGTTACGAACAAGTAACTGCACCGTTTTCTCTATACGGGCAATCTCTTATTTGGGATTTACGACCAGGAGTGTAAGAAGCACATAATTTTAAAATCTCAAATTAAAAAAAAAAAAAAGAAAAAGGAATACATTTAAAAAATATCAACGAGAAACCGATTTTAAGGAAGAACTGCTTTAAACGTTTGAAATATTGAAATAATCATGAGACGAATGACCAGGAAGTGAGGATATTTTATTGTTAAAACCGAAACCTTTATAGTTATAGGTTTTCATATTCTGATAATAAGAAAAGTAAACATCACATGAATATTTTTGTTGAGGACTTTGAACTTTATAAAGAAATCATAACTGATTTTTTTTTTTATTTTTAATAATTTATCACAATATTTGAGTTTTAACTAACGCAATAAATTTTCAAAGGTTGAACTATTTTTGAAAAATAAACTAATCTAAATTACAAGTATAATAATTTAAGCATATATTGTCGGTAAAAGTTTACACCTAAAACCAAAAAATAACTTATATAAGTAATCACAGTGTCTATGAACTTTGTTTTAAAGATTAAGAAAAAACGAAACGTCGATAAAAAATAATCTGGAATATAAATTGAAACATAAATATAAACCATTTTAGTTTCGGAACATATATTAATTATGTAAAGATAAATAGAATGGAATTCCATTCAATTATTGATTATTAATTTAAATCGGTGTATAAATGCTTTAATGTAATGTATTTTAACTTAGTATTCATGCGCTATTACTCAGAAACAAATAAATTAAGAAACAGTAAAAAATATCAATTTTTTTTTATTTAACGCATAATATAGTAAATTAAATTTTTAAAAACAATAAATAAAAAAAATTGATGGTCTCAGAGAATAAATTGGTAAATCTAAGGCATATTTATTTCTGAATTAATGGAATAGAACAAGGGCGACATTTGATTTTTCCTACATTTTATTTTTCTTTTTAACAAAAATTATAATTTAAAAAATTAATTTTTATTTTTCACTTTAATAAAAACATTTTCTTGTACCTTTCTTCATTTCCGTTAGATATACATTTAAAAGATCTTAGTAACTGAAAAAATACAAAGAAGATGGTGCTAACTTAAATATGACAAATACCACGGTTAATAATATGGTGGGAGAAAAGTTAGCTAAGTCCGGTGAATAAATTGGCAAGTTCACGTAAATAATGAGGGAGCTGAAGAAAATAACCTGAATGGCTTCAGTAAATTAAATCTTCATCAAACAAATTAATCAACCCACTATTTTGGTAACATTTATTTTGTGACAAAAAATTATTTTAAAAAAACAACAAAGGACTGTAAATCCTTCTTAAGTTCAAAATTGAAAAGTGCTGTTCTGAAAACTTCTGATTTCAGATTTAGGAACTCATTCTCTGTGACTACCAAATTAATCTATAACGTAAATAATAAAAAATAAAACATGCATATTTATAAATTAAAAAAATTTAAGCATTGTCTTGTGGTCTCAGGCAACAACCAAAAGCCTGAAATGTTCCCTAATCGTGTTTGCAGAAATGGCTAGATCAACAAGACCAAGAGAGTCTAAAATAAAGGTGCGGCCTGTTTCAAAAACCTAAACCAAACACTATTTTACAACAATTAACAAAACTTGGACAATAGTTGCTACAAGATTTGTTTTTAAAAAGTACAAGGAAACATCATTTAATTTTTTCTCTATTAAATAAACATCTTTAAGGGGAAACTAATTTTTTTTTTTTTTTTTTTGGTGTTTTAATGATTTTTTAAAAAAAGTAAAAATAACAACGAAAGCAAGGTAAAAAGAAATGAGTAGCTAATGAAAGACTAAATTAATTAAATATATTCTATATTTAAAGCGAATACATAATAGTTGAACCTTGAGCCAGGATACGTTGTTATCTAGTGAAGCAATGAAAACAAACCGCATTTAAGAAATTTTACATGTTTTCTGGTCAAAAAATTGGAGATCAAAGGCAACGGAATTACTAGGTTGTGTTCTTTGAGGGTACTCACAATACCTGATAAATGATCACTAATAATATTTTTACAATTAACTGCTAGGAGGAAGGTATATAAGGTTAATAGACGATTACGCTATATGTTTGAATACATATGTAGACGTATATTTTATAAGAAAAAAATACTTATTACATATGTTCAAAAATTTTATGAATTGAAAAAAAATCACTAGTTTTCTTTTGTTTACGCACCGATATTATTTCCAGATATTGAAGAGCCTTTTAGGTCCAGTAAGCCCTTCTTCATGAAAAATTGTTTGTTGTGATTCCTTTCCTAATATTAATAGCATATTCCTAATATATAATTCCTAATATAATAGCGACCGTCTCCCAGGTCTCCCACAATAATATGAGATAGAGAAAAAATCCGCTGATCAAGAGACAGTTAAACGAGTCCCCGAGTGTTAGTATACTATTCTTTACTCTCTATAATTTTCAGTCATCAACCGCTAGTTTTCCTATGAAGTTATTAATTAAGTTTAATCCGATGCCACCCAGGTACTCCAACCCCATATCATCAATCATCATCAATGGTGTCAAAAATGGAGAATAAAAATAAATCCCATCAAATAAACTTCACCCTTCGTCGTAAACCTACGACTTCCTGTCCAAATGTCTTACCTGGAATCGACAAACAAGACTAAAACGACAAGAAACTGCCTGTCATTTTAGACTAGATCAACATTTACTTAACATACGCTCAAAACTTTCAATTAATTACGAAAGACTCATTTACATGAAAATCCTAAATGCTACTTACTTCGTCACAAACAAACATACCCACAAAGATCTTAATATCCCTTACGTTTCTGACTTTGCTCAAACCGGATACCTTTCTTAGCAAACCCCACAACCATTTAAATCCATAAGCATCACAACTTGCTTTTCATTTCATTCCAGATAACCCTCCGAGATGCCTGAAAAGAAGATGGCTTCGGGACCTTCTAATATAGTACTTCACTATACAGAACCTTTATAGGTGCTACCAATGGGTAGTTGCTTTAAAAAACCAGTGACGTGTCATTACCATTATCATCATATTTACTTGATATATTATATTTTTATATTGTATATACAGTTGTAAATTTCAATAAATATCTAAAAAAAAAAGTCGCAAGATTAGGTCAACAAACAAACTTGATAAAAAGTTAACTGCTAAAGGGATGTTATCTTAATACAATGATGTTATAATAAGTATTAATATTATTTGTTGTTATCGAACCCTATATTCTATAAGATAGACAGTTAAAAGAATAAATAATTGTTCTAACATAAATTTCCCACTCTTTACGCTACCAGGTAGAAAGCAGGGAATTCATCGACTATTCTATCCGTAAAATATGCATCAACAACTAAGGGAATGCAAATGCAAAGAGGAAAAGATTCGTGAAAACTAAGTATTAGGCAGTGAGAGGAAGAAAGAGCGAGTGACTAATGTGAAGAGACTGGTATGGTAATAGGGGAAGGTGTGGTGCTCGCCGAGTGGCTACACATGGTCCCTCTTTGGATTACCCTTTGTGTCTATAGAAACAACATACATCAATCTTAGTCCCTCTATAGCCCACTTCTGGGGGCAAGTACCTCATTAGAACCACGGTTAACCTTAATACCTAAGATACGCTTTAATACCTTGATAATATTCCAAAGTGATTTGGCCTTACAACTGGGTTAATTAGGATAAACACATTAGAGGAACTACTCTCAAGTGATTTTTATATCAGGTGTTTAATACATATACTTTATTGAATTTAATATTCGTTTAAACTACTTATATTTTTTTAACTACTTTTATTGTAAAAATACTACAAACTGCTACATTCTGCGGCAATAAGCAATAGCGATGACAATGGTTCTATTTATATAATATCATTATATTAATTCCATTGATAATCCCTGAATATACAAATATAAAAAAAAAATAAATAAAATACAATCTAAAATAAAGGCTTAGTGGACCCGAAAGTTCGATGGTGACACCTTTAACCTAAAAAAAAACAACGTAAATATGTGTAATTTTTTTTTTTTTTTAAATATAGGTATAATTTTTAGTTTTTTAAAATCATGTAAATTTAACTATTAAGGGTTCGAAAGAAATTCCGAATTTCCGTAATTAAGTTTATTTTTTTAACTCTGCAATATATAGGGGAAGGTGCTGTACCTAAAGCACAGTTGTACCAGTGGACATTTGTAATAAAAAGAGAGTGGGAGGAGGGAAATTGAAATTGTTAGATTGGTAGTGCTGCAAGCATCTCCCTGCAGTTGCACGTGTGTTTTCAAGATTGTCAGATCAACAGTTTAGTAGAAATTATTATTTTTAAGATTTTTTCTTCCAAATCCTGAAAAATCCAACCAGTGATTTTAAATTTTATAAGAGCTACACTTAAAAATTTTCTAGGCAGTAATATTTCATTGGGTTGTCCGATAAATATATCATAACCTCATATATTTTCATATCAGTTATCACTTATGGGTTTTGTGAAACAAAGCTTTCCGCACAACATGGCGTTCAGTTGTACCTGTGGACAGATGGTTAAAGTGTCTACAAGTAGAACAGATTTTTCTCTTTGTTTATTAATTTATTATTTCAATTATAAATATTGCGGAAACGTTTGTAGGCATTCCGGGTGATATAAAATGCCTAAATTTGGATACCTACTATTCGTATAACCTTTTTTTTTAAGAGGAGAAAACTCGCCACTCACTATTTATAACAAACTATTCAACTAGTGAAGATGGTGATTTCATAAATGTGATCTTGGCTGAACCATCAAGCGAAGATTGTAATTTTTTGGATGAATTGATGAATGATTATGAAAAAGGTAAAGAAATTAAAGATGAAGAAATATATGTTGGCAGCTATGTTTTGTGCTGTAGAGCATTTTATAGCTTTGATCAAAGAAAAACTAGACTCGTTGACGTTCAACATTTGCTACTTGAAGAAAATTTCAAATGATAGAACCCCAAAATTTATTCTTCCGGGCATCGCTGATGATCATGAAATAAGAGATATCAAAAGAAATTTATCGCGCTATACTTGTGAAGGTATCGTTTTTGGCACATATTCTTCGAACAGCTCAATTGAACTCAATTGGAAAAGAAAATACTTAACTTTTTTTTTCGACTGCTCCAAGAAAAAAAAAAAAGCCGTGTTATGTAATAGAAAAGGACTGCTTCCGTTTAATGTTAAGAAAGACTCGAATCTGAACAGTTATTCCTCAGTAGCGAACTCCATTGTATCCTTGACAGCCATAAAATAGTCCATGTCTCTTTGGAACGTTGGAACTGGGGCGTTGTCTTAATGGATAGGGCACACTCAGCAGCGGGTACTGTAATTACCGGTTATTAGGGCACGTTTCTTCTAATTGCTTCTATGAATTTCTAGTTCTGGTTATTTAAACGTTTATTTAGTTTGGAATCTATTTAGTGATATTTTGTATTTTTATTTTTTGTAATCGATATAATAAATCCCTGTCGTGAAGAAGTCGATATGTCAAAACTGTGCACTGCATTTTATATGGGCATTTTTTTGGTAGTTTTCTTAATTTCTGTAATTTCTCTAAACACCATTTACGCCAAAATAGATACTTTAAGGCCTCATTAGGAATCAAAACTAAAATTATTAACGTAGATATTTAAAATCCTGTTTTGAAGGTTGATAGTTTTTAAGGTAATTTGACACCCACTTCTTTATCACAACCACTAAAATATTGTGTAAGAGTTTTATAGATTATTTCTTTTCTTTTTATTAATAATAATTATTTATTTAGGATTGTGATTACCACAGGGAACACAACCATGTCGTACTCGTGTCCTTTCATTCTCTATTTTTTCAACCTAAACATTAAATTAATATATATATTATTTTTTATTAGGTATTTCCTTTCCTTTTTGGGGGGTCTCGATTAACCGAGGATTTGGTTATTACGAGCCTTTCTCGGTTTCAGCCACGTCGGTTAAACGAGATTAAAGGGCAAATGATGATCTACCTAAGCCCGTTTATCTTCCGCTATTTAATATGACTGATTCGTATGATGCAACCTATTCAGAATAGACATTAACAAATGGCCTACATATACGAATTGTTAAGAATGCTATGATTTTGAAGTAACAAGTCTTGATCCTTTGTCTTCTTGCGTCATTTGTTTATTTAAAGAAAAGTACTAAGCCGATGTTCTGGAGTCTTGATTACATAATATTAATTATCTAGTAAATTTAAAATTTAACTGGATTCCCTGTTTGTATGAATGCAGATATCCTTGTGGTATTGTCTTTTTAAGCCGTTTCATCGATAAAATGTGAATGAAACAAAAAGAAAAAAAGTTTAAACCGTGTTTAGCAATGTAAACCCTATATTGTTTAAAATGTATAAAGACTTAAACGTAGTATGGTTTCTTCGTTCATATAGATTACAACAAATTAAATAAACGGGCATTACTTAGCCGTTTTATTTATCTTTGGTTACAATACTTCTTACCCAACTGTACAGCTTTTAATAGCTCCGATGATGAACCAATCAAAAAGTTTCACTTACCTGAAAAAAAAAAAAAAAAATTAACTTAAGTACAAAATATATATAATATATTCACAATACACACAATAATTTTATTTCATTTATTTATATATTTGTTTTTCCAATTTAATGCCTCAGCAGTAAATTAAAAATGAATAATGCATTATTATATAATAATGAATCACACCACTTAGATTTAATCTACATACAGGATTTGAATAAAAATGAAAATAAAACATGAGTTATCAAGTATGGGGCATTAATATTAGAATGAGTAAAGAGTATATTTTGGGAAAATGAGTAAGTGAATTCAACTTGAACTAAACTGGTGTTGGGAACGTATCAAATCTAGATATAAACAGTTAATTTATCAACGTAAAGACGACCAACTTGTAAGATCTATCACATAAAATCAACTAAATACAATAAGTAAAGTTTAGAATAATGATACAATGACATGTCAATAACATGTTCAGAACTACTTAAATAAAAGTTCTACAGTAGAAGGTCTCTTGGCCATCTTCTTTTCAAACACCTTGGGAAAAATTGAGTGTGAGGCAAGTTGGAAGACTAGTGGATTCGAGTGAGTATAGAGTTGACTATAAAATGATAGGTATGTTTTACAGGCTAAATCGGGCATGGTTTCATTATGTTTTCACTGTGGGGCATGATTATGAGAACAATATAGTCTCGAAAAGTCGACAAAATAGTTGTTTTTATTTACTGACTGAACCTCAAGAACCTTATTAAATATCTAATAGTAATAGTCGAGGAATAATTTTATTTATTTATTTTTTTAATATACATTTATTGAGGAGGATTATCAGGAATGGAGAGGGAAGCAAGTTGAGAAACTAACGGATTTGAGTGATTATGGAGCTTACTATGAAAGGATAAGTATCTGGTTTGGGCTAAATCAGCAACATATGGAACATTAAGATCTTTATGGATAAGTTTTTTGGTGACAAAGTAAGGAGTATTGAGGATTTAACAAAGGATTTTGGTTTTTAAGGATACGAGAAGAGTTGGAAGGTTTAGTGAAGCTCAAAGCTCAACTCTATGTGTCCAAATACTGTCATGTAAATAAATCTTTTCTAATTTATTCGGATCTTTGAACGCTTGTCTAGTATATGTTGGAGAAGTCAGAAACGACGAGCAGTTTCTTGTCTTTTAAGCCTGGTATGTCCATAGAAATATGAAATTATAAAGAGGTGTATCTTTATCAGATTTATTTTAAGGATTAACCCATACGAACCTGCTCTTTTATGCTACAAGCTATAAGTTATGTATTACTTATTTATTTTATTTTTATAAATTATATACTATAAATAAAGACTATAATATTCGTAATCAAATATGATAGCTAGGCGATCGCTTTAAGGATCGTACCTGATTGTATTCTTAAGAGACAAGTCACAGAATAAATCTTATTTTCTTCTGCCTTTTCTATATTATACGCCCAGAAATTTATTACCTAAAAATAAGATAAATAAATAATTGTTTTATAAAAAAGGACATCAACTGCTTGTAACGATATTGTATTTTACAATCCAACTGAAAACAATAAAGTGTTTGTTTTTCATTTTAATTAATTAATTAAATTAAGTCGCCCGTTATTTCTAATAGATCATCAGATTTATTAATACAGAAACGTCTTGAAATGAATGTCTTCTGGATCAATCAGTTGGTTGGATTTGTAAGAGACATCCTTTACTACGCTGCTAAATCAGAATAAGTAAAAAATAAAACTAAAGCTAGTAGGCGTTAAAAAAAGAATTCAAACTATGTGAAAGATGATCCTATTTAATTCAAGAGAAATCTTTACGAAACCTGTTCGAACTCGATATCATCCTTCTAAAATGTAACTATGTGGCTAGTTCTATTATTCATCATCCTCACCGCTGTTATATTGTTTCCTATTTCGCAACATCTTTCAACAGCAGATACTTCTGTCATCATCAGGGTCAGAGAATTGATTCCGGCAGGAGATCGGCATGGAATCTACTGATGCAACTCCCAGCCGACATGTTAACCATACACCATACGAAATAAAAAGTTTCGAAATGGAAAGTGAAAGAGCGAGGGGCAGAGTAAAAGCATGTACTACGTAAGTCTTTTTAAGGCGACGGGAAGATAAATGAATAACCAAGACAAATTTTAACTACGTGATAAGTGGTACCGATGTTAATCTGAACTACAGCCAACAAAGCTTATGATTAGCGTAAAGAAACTCTTACAAATAAATTTTTTCATATTTTTTATTTTTGGTTTATTATAGTTTGTATAGCTATTTATTGAAATTTACAACTGTATACAATATAAAAATATAATACATCAAGTAAATGTAATGATAATGCTAAAAATGACACGTTACTTGTTATCAAAGAAACTACCCATTTTTAGCACTTAATTATTTTATTAATAGAAATTTACTGTATCAGAAAACACTTCTAGAAGATATGCGGTATACAATGCAATATAATGACATGATTAAAACTAGTAGAGGAACTACCCATTGGTAGTAAGTACTCTAATGAAATACCTACAAAAGAAGATCACGAGGCCTCTTCAGACGCCTCGGAGGATTGCCAGGAATGAAATGGGAAGCAAGTTGTGCAACAAGTGGATTTGGATGAGTAAGTTTATTGTGAAAGGAGAGGTATCTGGTTCGTGACAAAGTAAGGATTTTTCGAAGGATTTTTGACTGGAGAGATTAGATGCGAGAAGAATTCGATGGTTAGGTGGATCCCCATAACTCTATAGCGTCCAAATAGGCTCGATAATCGTCATATAGATGAGTCTCGTATGGTAAATTGTGAGATTTGAACGTTTGTCAAGTAAGTGTTGTAGCAGTCGAAATCGACGTGCAGCTTCCTGTCTTTTCGATCTTGTATGATGGTATTTCTTCTACATTAATTAGCGGTACACCATTAATGGATACAGGTAGACAGGTTGAGGTAGGTTTTCGACGGAGAGTAAAGGTTATTTACTAGGTTTTACCTTGACTCTCCAGTAATCATCATTCTTTAAAGGAAGTAATATGTAATTAGAGTGTCTGAAGTAGCACTTATAAACGTTCTATATAATGATAGATATCTGGTTTGAGCTAAGTCAGAAAGGTATATTAAGATGTTAGTGGATAAGTTTGTTTGTGACTAAGTAAGGAGCATTTAGGATTTTGGATTGTGAGGATTGAATACGAGATGAATTGGATGGTTTAGTGAAGCCTCAAAGCACAACTCCATATGTTCAAATTCGTCTAGTTACTGTTATATAAATGAGCCTTTTGATTACAATTGGAAGATTTGAACATTTTACAAGTAAATGTCAAATGTAGTCGAAAATGAAGGCAGTTTCTTGCCGTTTTAGTCTTCATAATATTTTAAAAAATAATAATAATTTTACAGTTCAACTATTAAATAAGTAATCCATAGAAGATATATATTATGTACATAAGCATTCCTGTAACTTCAATTGAATACATAATAAATATATCGCAAAAATGTCGAGAAAAACAAAATGTTTATTTAAATTTTTGTGGCACCTTGTTATTAATATTAGGTTGTTACGAATGTAGTTGTTCATTAATACGATTCTCATAAATTATTCTATAATGCATTGTTCCTAAAATATATATCAATTCTGTCTTTATGGGGTCATTTAAATTTTTAAAATGCAGGGGCAATATATATATATAAAAAGACGCACGAAGGCAGGTGACGAAGAAATTTGCGCAAAAGGTTACCATCAAAATACAGCCGAGCACTTGCGTCTCTTCATTTTACGTTTGAGGAAAAAAATGATGCTTTATGCTCGGTAGAACTTAGAAGATAAAGTTTAGTAGACCTTAACCGTGAACTGCTAGGCAGAGCTAATGCAGTTTTAAGAAAGTAACCAGCTTTAGTCGACAGTACTGAACCATTTTGAAATACGGCAATGCTGTTGAACATCGTTCTCGTTTAAGAAAGAACAAATTTTCGCCAAAACAGTAAAAGATTTGCCTTATCTTAAAAAAATAAAATTTCACTATAAGATTATGGTTTGTTTAGATCACTGCCTCGTTTTTTAAAAGGATGGTGGCTCCTAGATAACTACCAGAACGTAAAAATTAGATGTGAAGAGTTCATTGATCTAAGAATTGACATCGATTTCAAATCTATTGTTAGCCTTTACTTTATCGAACATTACTTAATAATGTTTGAAATATGTTATCTGAAATAAAGCTATACTTACAAACAAAGGCTTTATTGAAAACCTAGAATATCTATACTATTATATAAACGGACAATCTATTTTTCGTTTGTGATCACTAACCACGACAACTACTGCACTAATCTGGCCCAAATATTAACTACATTATCTTCATAGTTCAAGGAAGGTTAAGCAATAATAAAATTTGAAGATTTTCAATTACATTGCCATTAAAAAGCGATAAATATATGATTCGCAATGAAGTTTGATAATCATTGTTATTAAAAAAGCTATAAATATGTGGAGCAACATTTGGATCTCGGTGGAGTATATAAATCGACCGATAATGTGGCTAGCACCATTCTGCAACAGAGTTTGCAATGGTAAAATTATTGAACTCATCTGCACCAATTTTTAACTTCATGCATCACATTCATAGTTTTAGCAAAATAATTAAGTTTACAATAATGAAGTTGTCTACAATAATAATGTATAGTACTGAGTGCCCGAAACGAGGTTTGCCAAACTGTCATATACTATGGTAAGAAATTAAATTACTTTTTTAAACCATAGGTTTAAAAAAAAAAAGTGATTAAATGAGAATAACATTGAACTTGGAAAATTGACAAATAAGTGGTAAACGCCATTCTATATAAGAGGTTACAGAGGTGTTATGAAGAGCTTGGAATTAATAATAAAATTTACTGATTAGCACCATTCTGCAATAATTTTTATCAATTTAATAAAATTTATAACTGTACAAATATACGTAAAGTAACTGTGTTAAAAACGTTTAAAATAACATGCCAACACTTGAAAAGAAGTACTCATCAGTAGCACTTCAATAAAAAATCTACTCAAGAAGATCTCTAGGCCATCTTCTTTTTAGACGCCTCGGAGGATTATCGGGAATTAAGTGGGAAGCAAGTTGAGAAACTAGTGGATTTGAGTGGTTATGGAGCTTACTATAAAAGCATTGGTTTCTGGTTGGGGCTAAATCAGCAACATATGGAATATTAATATCTTTATGGATAAGTTTATTGGTGACAAAGTAAGGAGCATTGAGGATTTTTCGAAGGGTTTTGGATTGTGAGGATTGGATACGGGATGAATTGGATGGCTTAGTAGACCCCCAAAGGTAAAATCCGTACGTCCATATAACTCTAATCAGTCATGTAAATAAGTCTTTTGTAATTAATTGGGAGCTTTGAACGCTTGTCTAGTATATGTTGAAGTATTCTGTAACGACGAGCAGTTTCTTGTCGCTTAAGTCTTGTATGTGGATTCCGAGTAAGACGTTTGTCCAAGTGGAGTCCTAGGTAGCGGATCTGTTCAACAGAGATTAATGGAATATCATTAAAGGATACTGCAGGACAGAAGCCACAAGAATTTACAATGATAAAACTGCTGGTCAAAACTTTTAAGGTTAGAAATATATATTCAACCTGATAATATCTATAAAACAATTTCAGCCGGATAAAAATTATTACCATATCTAAACATCGATCGTGTTTTTGATATCATAAAATATATCATTCATGGGCCTTTAGTTGAAATCACTGACGATGCCTAGTCTGGTTATACTTTCAAATATTTTAAACACCTAATCAGTGCAATTTTAACTATATTTAAAATTACTGCTATACGTTAAAATATCCTTGATGAAATAATGTTCAATTGCATACTTAAATACAAGATTTATATGGATAAACATCTAAAACTTTAATTATTAAGTTAAAGTCATATAAGTCTTTACTGATGAGAGCGGGCGAAGCCGTAACAGGGAATGCTAGTTTTATATATTTCCGAATAGAGTTTCGCAATAAGAAAACTTTTTTTTTCCCATCCAGGTATGTCTATACAACTGTTCGTTGCAACTTTTTGGTTGTTTGACTTTTACATTCCAAATATTTTAATGTAATAGTTCTGTGTTTGTTTAAAGTACCGCTAGTGACCAGAGGGGCAGGTAGCACGAATGTTCGTGAACTAGAAGTCAGGTGGCCAGAACGGCCTGAGTTAGCGTGGGCTGAGGTCATGCCTTCATCATTAGCTCTATTGCAGGGCGTGGCGGGGAATAAATACATTTTTACAGGACAGTCTTGGTTTAGATCACATCAGCTCGTTAAAAACTCATCATACTCATACAGCTCTTCTTTTTATTTTGTAAATTCATAAAATTAAAATATAAAAATAATAAGTTGAATTATATCGAACTATAATCCAATCAAAACACAAATAATGAATCCAAAGCTAGTTCACTAGTTGAAAATAAAGTCGAATAGTCACACGAAGATGAAGGGACATTCATGCTCAACTAGACTTCTAGAAATCAGTGACCTTGAAAATACCGAAGCTCATACATATGTTTAATGATTCTTTCAACTATTGATATTTTAATTGCATAAACACCATTTTTTTTTACAGAAACAAAACAAGTAATTAAATAACAACATGCACTAGTTCTCCCGGAATAAAGTTCATTTTCTTCTTTTTCACTAAGAGAATTCTCCCACATGGATCCTACAGTGAATTATACCGACAATTGGAAACTGACAACACCAGTATGCGACGTAGGCGGCTAGAGTACTTTAGGCACTTCCAGAGAATTACCAAGAAGATCTCGCTAATTAAAAACTATAAGACTCGAAGTCTGTGGTTTAATGAAATGCAAAAAGACCTGGATTCTGCTGGAATTTATGACCTTGATGTGTTGGATAGGTCGAAATTTTGAGGTATGGTGAAATCTTGGTCCCCACTACCCAAAATTAAAACCAGTCGAAAGCCCATGACGGAAGAGAAAAAGGAAAATTATTGGCTGGTCTCAGGAATTATTGGGAACAAAAGGAAGCATTCAAAGGAACTAGTTATGAGCGCACCAAGATGGGTTTAAATCGATAATAACCTTAACCTTGCAATGAAGTTGTTTAAGCAACACAGACCTATATTAACAAATGAACGAAATTCATACACCCTATATATGTATAAGTGTCAGACTTCTAGGGCACTATAACATATTCATACAAGAAATATCCACAACTGACAAAACTAATACTATTAGAAAACTAGAAAAGAGCTGGATAAAATATCTGATCTAAATAAATGAACTGTATAAATGAATATTTTTATGTTTCATAAGGTTCTTGAGGTTCAGTCAAAAATAAAAACAACTATTCTGGCGACGTTTCTGTCTGTTTTCATTAACATAAATACAGTTTCACCTCTATAACTAAAAACCCGAATTAACCTGATCAAACAGCTCAAATTTGATTCCCCAAAAATTATTCACAATGAGCGAAATGATTTTAAATGAAATATTAAGGAAATTATAACCACAAAAAAAACTTAAAAGTCATGCAATAAACAAAACATCAGACGTCCTAAATCTCAACACGTTATTCCAATTTAATACATTCAGACCAATAATATACATTTACATTAATATACATCATATTAATCATTTATCCATTTATATATTACACAGAAAAACGGAAAAGCTTTTTTACCTGTATCTGGGAACACAACCAGTTTTGGAAAAACAAGCCCTCCCATCCTTAACCTTTTTTTAAAAATCCCCAGGTCAGTTGTGTACTAGAATTGTTATAATTTAGTAGAAGATACCAATAGCATGTCTATCATATTTTGTAATTATATCTAGTTAATTATTCTAACACATGTATCTATTATATATTTATATTGCAGCTAACTTGATGTTTTTAAATAACTTGTATAATTTTATTGTAACCTGTTTTTTTACTGTGGGGCATGATTATGAGAACAATATAGTCTCGAAAAGTCGCCAAAATAGTTGTTTTTATTTATTGACTAAACCTCGAGAACCTTATTAAAAATCTAATAGTAACAGTCAAGAAATTATCCTTATAAATATTTTTATTTATTAATTACTTAATTTAATTTTTTAATGATCTCATTTTAAGAAAGATCATGATAAAACACCAGGAAGAGCTACTGTTAAATGCTTCTCTCCCATATTGAGATAAGCGTAAATGAAAAAATAAAAGAGAAGAAAATTTTAATATTATTATTTTAATATTTGTACGTAAATTTCCGATACATCAGTGAAAATATAACAGCTGTTTTTGACAGATAAAATAACAAAACGGTTGGATCGAAGCTCATATGTGTCAGTGGGACATTGCTCAGCCGTGACGAGGCGGGAAGAGTCGCGCCTCGACGCTATTAGGGACTTATCTCCAAGGATCGATAGCACCAGGGGTCACGATCGGGGGAAAAAAGTCCCTTAAGTACCCTCCAAAGTTTAATAGCACTTTCTCACACAACTCAAAGGAACAGTATTCAAGTAAATAATAGTTAATTATCGAGCAGCTTCGTCACGGTATAGCGCCTATTCAAAACGGTTAACCTTGCTCTGTTTTATCTCTTCCTAACCTTTACATAAAGATCTTGAGGGCAACGAGCCGCGAGAGGACACCGTGATAAAAATATTGAATGAAATAAGACTACGAAAATATAAACAGCAATCCTTTAAGGCAGAGAAAGTAGACCATTTATAAATAGCCCAGATGACAATCGATGGATAGAAATTAACAATGATACAATTACCAGTACCTAAATGGAACAGAGAAAATAAATAATTGGGAAAAAGTGTGTTTAAAGTATTTAAATCATTTTATAGGTCCGATCTCTTAAATACACCCATGTCAATCAATTTGAAACCTTGACATTTAAAAAGGCTAAATTAAACATAATTTTTAGATATCTCCATATATATCAACAACAATTAATTATAATTAAATAATTATAATTATGAAATTAATAATGCTTTTTTTTTTTAAATTACTCTCAACTCAAACACTCCCTCGAATTCTTTCTATACCCGAATTTTCTAAAATTATTTTTATTCCTTGCATCAAAAAATAAATAATCCACGGTTAATTCTATAGGTAAAACATTTTGACAATTTTTCACAATAAGGACGTAAATTTACCAAAATAAACCTGTATATGTTTACAGCTAACATTATGTGTACACATAAAAGCTGTACCGGAGCAACTAACAAAAAATAAAATTTAAATAAATAATTATTCATTCAATCCAGTATGTCTACAAGAATCTTGTAGAAATTAAGAAATTTTGAACGGCCAAAGAAACACTATTCTTTAATTTAGTTTTTTCATCCTCCACTAGAATTTTTACACCGGTGACGTAACTGAGAGTATTGGGATTTCTTTGGACCTGGCTTATTCCTCCAGCGGGAGGGCAGGTCTGGTTGAGGGATCCCTACGATGAGTGTTTACTGTTTTAATTTGATTTTACTAAAATATAACATAAAAAAAATAAAATAAAATATTTTTAAAAAATTACTTTTTTTTTTTGTTTATTTAACCTTATATATTGTATTGCTCTTATGTAGTTTTTTTTCTTTAGTTTTTTTCATTTATTTCTTATTATAGATAATGTGTTAATAAAAGCAGAAAGCCATCCATATAATTTATTACGGATAGCCTAAATTTGAGACAGACTGAAATACCTACTTACTCAATAAAAGTTAAAAATGAGATAGGTTTCATGTTTTTTTTTCTTTTCTTTTCTGTTTTTTTTCAAAGTTTACTTTAAGCTATTGCGTTGAGGGCAAAACATCTATATTTTTAAAAGCAATTATGTAGACCCAAGCTCCAGTTTTTGCATCACGAAATAAATAACTTTCAATATAAAGTTTAGTTATTATAGATAATAATATCCAGGTTAAAGGTATGAGTAAAAATGTCTTTACTGCGAGCCGGATACCGGTTTTTCATGCTTAATCGATGTAATAATTACGTCGAACACAAATGGAATTTTATATAATAATGTAATAACTTAAATCAAGTATTTATAATAGAATGTAATTAAAATTAAAATAAAATAATTCCAAAAAAAAAAAAACCTTTCTCCCACTTTCATTTCTTTTTCTTCACAACATTCACATTTTTATTTGTAGTCAATATTTATTTTTTCCTTCACACAATTCACATTTTTATTTGCAATCAATAACCGGTAACCGTGCAGATAGCCATGAGGGAGATTAATACACAACAGTAACTCATTTTAGCGTGGAACAAAAAAAATTAGTAAATAAATAAAAAATATATAAAAAAAGTTTACGAAATATTTTGAGGTTCTCTAAAGAGAATAACATATTTTTTTTGTTCATTATAAAATATATATTTAAAAAATACCTAGGTTATATAAAAAAAAAAGTTTATCATACGCTATTCTTGTTTTTGAGTGAAATAAAGGCGTTAGAGCTGCCTTCACATCTTAAAAGGTTTTAAAACGTCTTCACGTTCAAACAAATTCTGTCAGCTACAATTTTCAATATTAACTACCCATCCAAAATATGTATTCGTTAAAAACATGGATTTGTTATGATTTTTTTAATGCGTCTGAATATAGTAATAATCACTTAGTTCCAAAATAATGGAAAACCATTTAAATGTTACAAAACAAAAACAAAGACGCTGGGATTCCTCAGAGGTCAAGAGCGAGAGGACTCATGAAGACTACAAGGACAGCGGAGTTACAACCGGAGGCGAGTGAAGTAACTCGGCTTATTAGCGCAATACGTCATTGTCTAGCCATGGGAAAACTACGGCCATGACATCGCTTACGTTTCCGCTAAGGTGGAATTATTGCGAATTTTCTAACACCTGTCCAGATCGCTGCTATAGCTTTCAGACATAAAATAAACGTTAGTGATGGTTACAGTTAGATGTTAAGAGAACGGGATAACCAAACAGATAAGCCACAACTACCATAACAGATTTTTCATTTAAAGATATTTTTCACAAGGAGGTAAAATCATTGTAATTTTTCACTTCCTGCCTCAATCAAAACTGTTTCCTTACAGAAAACCCTTGGATGATTCTAAAGATGAGGAACAGATCCAAATAGAAACAGTTTTTAAACTACAATATCCACTGGAACTCCCTAATCACAAATCCGAATACAAGATTCCAGTAGGACATTCAACAGATTATTAACATTAGATAAGAAAAATAATTACTGCGAATGTGTTTTTAGAAGAAGAAAATAAACTTTATTATGGGACAACTTGTCCCAAAGAATAAGATATTGTGCAATACATAGGGCCATTGTCTGACTATAATAATTGATTAATGATAACTTTATGAGTTACAAAATAAATGTCAAATCTTGTAAAAAGATATATCTAGTGTATACTATTATAATATATATTACATAAATATTCTTTATTTATATTTGCTCGAAAGATTAAAAAATTCAACAGGTAAAGAAATGGAAGATGTTTAATGGAAGTTAGACAGGAGCATTTCTAAAATAAAATGTGATGGACAATGAACTTCATAAAAAGGAATAGCAGAATAAGTGTGCAGTTCTATGCGCAGGAGTGTACAGGTTGATAGGTTGGGTTCTAGTATTTATGATGTGGATGGAGGAGCGCAGAGTAAGATCATAAATACAGGTATTTAGTTTTTTTAGGATCGAAATATGAGTGCACCTAGGAACATCGCAAAAGAAGAGTAAAACCACCTAATTTCAGAATTAATTACAAACAGATATGTGCGAGAAAGTCTGGGGATCCAGGAAATAAATCATTTTAATCTTGTAAAGGCTGCATACTGCAATCCAGGAAGTGAAAAGAGTAATTTTTTTTCTTCTAGATCATTTAGTATTTTCATCAGGTTTAGATAAGAAATTGGTAAATTGTAAAGGCATTCAAAGTTACATAATCATTTGATGTTTTAAGAGAGATAAGTTCAAATATTGACTTAGTCGCTAAAGTACACCAGTACACACCCAAAGCTTAGCTGTGCTGTAGTAAGAAAACTCACAGATCAGTGGATATATTCGTTACTAGAAAATCAACTTCATTCAAATTAAAATTATACTCTAAAATTAATATTATAAACTGAAATATGTGTGTGCCTATTTAATGCTTATCTACTATTTTCTGGGATATTTCAACGAATCCATGAGCCATTTCAAAGATGATTATAATTCATGTTTGATTTAAGGAATTCAAGGTTTTAGGCCAATCTGAATATTGATTTTATCCAATATTATTTTAATACTTTTTTTTTACACATATATAATTTAATAAAACATAGACAGAGGTTTTTAAATTAATAAAGTGATGATGTCTGTGTTGGGTTGGTTTTCAGGCCTTTAGCAGATAGGTCTTTACGTTCTCTTTATAAATGCTATTTCGTGTTACTTCAGTCCTAGTGGTGATTTAATTATTAAAACATTAACTATCAAATTATTGCGAAGTATTTTCAGGTATTTCAAGTTTTTGTTCAAGTATTAATAATAATAAATCATAACTCGACGATGAATTTAAAGATATTTACAACAGCCTATTTCTTTGCATCTGGCTACTTAATTTAATTCTTTCTATTAATGACCTCCTGTACAGATATCTTCATTGAATGAATGAAAATTCATTAACATAATTAACTACTATTAGAAAAAAAACTCACTTTATCTGGCACAAACTAGTATTGTCAGGAATTAGAAGATTGGTCTATATCACTGCTAATATATTCATTATGCACAGAAAAGACATTTGAATTCTAGAAAGAAAGGCAATAAAAATGTAAAACAAGGGACGGTTTCCCATTTCCTCGGAGAATGCCAAAGCAAATCCTCAAGACCAGGATGAGGACTGCTTGAAAATTTCAATTACATGTTCTAGTTAGAAGAGAGAGAGCTTGGCTAACCATGGAATGGAGATCGGCAAGCCGGTCTCGGAATAAGTTGACCGTAAAGGCAAGAGTATCAGATTTCGTCTTGGAGCAACTGAAACGTGAACGCATGAAGGAGAGAGAACTCGTCGCTTCCTGGCAACACTCATCTCGTCAGCAGTTTGCCAATCGGATCACGTACAGCCGAAGGTCGCTTATCTGGATGAAATGGCAGGAGCTGTGAGTGGGATTTAACACTAGTGTTGTTTTGAAAGCTTGGCAGATGTACATTTAATAGAAATGAAGTAAACAATATACTTGGAAGAAAATCAGTACTTAAATTACTGTAAGATCAAATAAATAAAACGTAATGTCAATGTTACGCTAGTATTTCGATGGTTGGAGGTGAAGGAAACCACTTGAACAAACAAAAACTTGGAATACCAAAATTTCTGGGAAAAAATAAAATAAAACTGGAATAAAAAAAATAAACAGAAAAAACTAGATTAAAAGAGCATATCACTGGACAAGACCCAAAAATCCAATTTTACTATCCATCCAAATGAAAATAACCATAAATTCAATAAAGGCACGGGATAAAAAATGATACATCAAGTAGAAAATAGCCTAAAATTAAGTATTTATTAATCCTTAGAAATAATAAGATCGTTCAAAATCAATTCAGATTTTTGTTTAAATGACCAGATTAACATTTCCAATATTCCCATTATAAATTTTTTTTCAATAGGAACGGATAAATCCAAATATTCATAAGAAAAAAAATTACCTACCCCGCCCTTCTCATTCCACTATGGATATATTTCAGATATCTGTTAGATATCCTCAGGTGAGTACCAATATTTGATATCTGGTCTTAGATTTTTGAAAACATTAGAATATATAATCCATAATAACATAGTGCTGATGTGTTGAACATTTCGTATGTTTTAGAACTGAAGAAGAATGTTTAGCATTCGAGACTAGTATTCTAATAAAATAATTCCAATAGAAGGGGCAGTTAATTCATCTATCAAAACTGTATTGATCCTTCTAAACCATAATGCGGACCTCAAGTGATATCACTGGTGTTTGGGCAACAAGGCTTAAGTGATCATTATGAAAATGATTTTATAAAAAAATTAAAATAAAATAAATTAATAAATAATAATTAGTTTAAGTTTGTATTTAACTATGATGGATAATCCCTAGATAATATAGTGTATAATATAATATCCCTAGATAATAATGAGATAATGTAGTCATTTATGAATAAAGAAATATTTAGGCAGGATTTAAAATATTTGTCATAACTTAGGAAAATCGCCGTATAAACTTCGTCCAGATTTCAAGACTTAAGCCCTATTGACCAAATATCAGTGATATAAGAGCATACAATGAAAAACACGCAGAATTTCAACTTCGCTATCCATTATCCATTTAAATGAAAAAAATCATAAATAAGAAAAAGACTCAGGAGTGAAACTAATAAATCATGTAGAAAACGGGTCTAAAATTAAATATTTAAATTACATGCCATTAGAAATAATAAATTCGTTCAAAACCAATCCAGTTTTCTGTTTAAATGATCAGATAAATAGTACTATTTCAAGTTTGCAATCAGTAGGAGCAGAAGAAAAACCAACTAGTCATAGGAAAACCTAAAGGATTGTCCATTTACCTTACTACGCCCTTTGTCTCTTTCTATAACATGCCAGTTTACCCAAGGATCGATCCCTTCCATTTTACCTCCTAAGGTAAGTATCAAAAAAATTGATATCTTGATTTTTTTAAAAATAATATCTATATATCTATAATCAGTGTGTCAATTTGCAGTAAACTGATGATGAATGTTTAGCATTCGAAATAAGGTATTGAATAAACGATTCCAATTGAAATGGCATCCTAATTAAAATAAGAATGCAATCAAAACTATCAAAATCAAACTATTATTAAAACGTAATTTTTACACTGGACATTAATAAAAAGAAACTTTTCTCAAGATATAGTTAAATAAACTTTTCAACTTTGAGGCTGAATAGTGCACGGCTTTAGCTATTTCAATATCAGAATAGTGTTGTTTCTGAAATATATTAAAATTAGGTAAATCGAAAAAGACACCAGCTATGAAGGGTTTGGTGGAAGTTACATAGCCCCTTCATCTTTTTCATATCTCTATTTCAAGTTGTTTTGAAAGAACCAAATTTTGCTAACTAACACTTCAGCACATATATTCTTCCTTCTATGAACTATACTGTATTTTTAAACAAATGTGACATTACCCCTTTATCCAACAAAACGTTCAAATTGTGAAACAAACTAACTACTGCTCACTGACGATAGACAATGTTAACTACTTTAAACTGAAATTTGAAAGGAAAATGTCCTAGGGCTTGAGGCTTCAAAGACCCAAAGAATTCATACTTATAAGAAAAAAAAAAACATAATTAAAGCACCAACCATTGCTAACAATATGAGAATATTCTGAAATACAAAATATTTGTAGAAAACGCCAATTAATTAGTCATTATAACAATATAGAATAATTTATTATTGATAGTTTTTGTTGGTCTTTAAAAATGTTATTTTAACAAAACAAACCTATAAAAAATAAGACTCAACAAGAATTATGACCAGAGGAACCATAAGACCGAACTGACCTACCATTCACGGGCAGATGGAAATGAGATCCCTATTCTCTGGTCTTAATCTTATCACGATCAGAGCTCACACACGGATAATAAAGATGAATATCTTTTAAACCGTTTAACTGAACAGATCTAATCGGGGTACCTCTCAGGTCGTATATTACTCAGCAGCAGGCTGGTACAGTGCCGTTAAAGCAAAAGGCGTTAAGTTAAACAATTACTATACTATTAATAAATTTTCTTCTATCCGTATAGGACTTACCTACCTAGGTCTAGGACTTACCGTCCTAGCGACTTAATTTATAGAACAAAAATTATTCTCCTATACATTTCTGATAAAAAAATTATCAAAAAATAGAAGAAAAAAATCATGTTTATAGGGTAAATGTAACATATCTAAGGAAATTTAATTTTAGGAATAAACATCTAGAGCATGCACCAACTTTTTCCCTCTGGATTCATGGGCTATAATGGCTTAAATTACTGTGTTATATTTTGTTATCATTTATAACAAAGTAGCACTAATAGTATTTCATTTTAAAATATTTCAATAAGAAATGTAGAATATAAACTTCAAATCTAATATTATATAAGTTTAATATTTAATATTTAAATAGCAGAAATACCATATCCGAAGAAGCTGCCATTTACACTTACAATCCGGTGGTAGTCGTAAAGAAACCAATATTTGTCCAATTACCTTGAAAACCAGTTAACTGAACTTTTAAAACTCGATTTTATCAGATATTAGCGTTGTTAAAAATTGGTTGTTGTGCTTCTTAATTACAGGATTTTGGAAAACGAAGGTTTTGGCCGGATGTAGAGCAGTGTTCACTGCCGTTATATATGCATTAATCAACAAAATCTTTTATTATTATTATTATTATTTTAACTGCAACAATTCAGTTATTCAATAGGATAGATTATTTCCAATAAAAGATATAACTCAAAACTCAAAATTAAAACAAAGAATAACTTGACTTTCATGGAGTCATTTGAATAAAAGTAAACACATAGGTATGTCTACAGTCGAATTGAATATAATTAGAATTATGAAATAAACTCGCTGGAGAATGAAACAGCAGATTGTGATCACTTGAGGCTTGTCAAGAACTGTCGGCGAGATTGAAAGCCTTACAGGAAAAAAAAAAAAAAAAAAAAATCAATCCGAACGTTGAAAAGGTTGACAGGATGCAAAATTATTCTTATTCGAATTTTTTTTTTTTTTCCGAAGACTGACATTATTGAACTTAGCATTAACTAAAACTACAATGACTAAGGATATTGTAGATGATAGTTACATTACTAATAGACTAGTAATTAAGTAATTGCAAGGACAAAAATATTCCACCAGAAGTTGTTTGATATTTTTATAGAGGAAAGTGATTGGTAATCTAGAAAATATGTGAATGCCCGAAATAGTAAATATAACCGACACTGCTACATTTTATTCCGAAAAGTGTAAGGTAAGATATGGTTTAAAACAGGGAGATTATGTTCCTCCAGTTTATTTCATTCAGCACTAAAATAAGTCATTAGAAAGGTAGTGTGTACGAAAAAATTGCAGAATGAAAATAAAAAATAATTAAATTAAACCCAATAACGTTCATATAATTTGGTTAAGAAAAGTTGTTTAGTATTTACTACAGTTTTAACACGATATGTGGTTAGTGGCAAAAACCGTGATATAGCCAATAACCGTGATTGAATTTGAACACGTGGAGTCTAATTATCTATAGTCTATAATTTCCAGGAAAAATGGATTTTAAAAAGCATGATCAAAGTCAAAAACTATTCATTTCGAGGCATATATTAGTAAAAATCATGTAGAATTAATTGTATATGACATATAAACTAACTAAGATTCATACAATGAACCAAAAATAAAATAAAAAAAGGTATTACACAAATTCTTATTTAAGATGGTAGATATTAAAATGATTTGCTAATTTCACAACATAAGGAATCGCAAATGTTACTAAAATTTTTCACAATACAATGCAGTTAGAATTAACTAATATTTCTCTTAATATTGTTTTAATAGTGTATGATTTGTATTTTATTGTGTATTAATAGGAATTTATTTGTTTGTTCATTTACTATTTATTTATATATATATATATATATATATAACTATATACATATATACAATAAGTAAATTTCATGAAATTATTACAATGACTTGTCAATATCATGTAAAGAACCACTTAATAGTAGCACTACATTAAAAAGTTTTACATCAGATGGTCTTCTGGCCATTTTCTTATCAGACGTCTCGGATTGTGACGCAAGTCGGTAAACTTGTGAATTCGTGACACAGTTTGGAGTTTTCTATGATAGGACAGATATCTAGTGGGGGCCAGATCAGTATCTTTTATTATTTAATTACGACGTTCCTACAGTACAATTCATAATTCCTGACCCGCAAATAAAAATAAAATTACATATTTTTTTGAATTTTTATACCAAAATAATAAATAAAAATATAAGCCCAAAGAGGGAACGCGACGACCTTGATCAGCCGTAATCCATGGATCATGAACGATGTGTTATCGTCTTTGAAACAATAGACCTGTGGATTGTCTACTATACTACAATAGAATTCAGATATCTGTCAAAACCTATTGCATAGATAATATAACTAATATAAAACAAAACAGTCAATCAAAGTGGTGGCAATGCCAATAATTTGGTCTAGGAACTCTATTTTTTTCAAAACACAATAGCCGAAATCTAATTTATTTTGGCATTTATCTTCTACAAGGGAAAAAAACAACAGTAAACCGATGAAATTACAAGGCCATTCTACAAAGTAATGTCTCAGGGAACAGAAAAAGGGCATCAGCAACAGAGAGGAAGGTCACAATGAAATTACATTAACGGTCACGTGATATGCTTTACGGGAACACTTTCTCGACCACGAAGGTAATGTAACACAGGAGAACTAAAATGACTACAGCTAATGAGATTTCCAGGGCTACATGGTAAAAAATTGGAGAAAGGGTATCGAAATTAACAGCGGAAAAATATAATCAATTTGAAATTATCTGACAACTTATATGATTAGAAAGTATATTTTTTTACATTAGAATTAAAAAAATAAATAAACGCTTTAACAATGACCATCTAATACAAAAGATCACAGAGAATACTACCCTGTAATTAGAAATTATTATTAAAATAGAGAAGGTTAATGGTACCAAAAGTTTAGGATTCTATACACCGCAACCGATACCACCACTGAAAATACCAAAAGATTCATTCTCGATACCAATAAAAATATTCCATAAGAGAGCATAAAAAAAATCTATTACAATAAAAAAAATTATTCTATCATGTTATAGTAATTACAGTATGGCAGTTATAACCCCCGATAAAGTTGTATGTAGAACATTCCATCCCAATACATCGTTTTGAAACTAATGGAGTGTTTTTGTATAAGTAGTAAGTACACGTAAGAAGTAAGTTCAAGTTTAAAACTTTGTGATCTAGACTTTAGACTAAAATGAGATTTAAGTAATCCCTAGATGTTTAACGCTAGAGTATTATGGTCGCCTTTACAGATAAATATTAAGAGGGCTTAATTTCAAAAGTCGTAACTGCATACAATAAATCACGATCAACTTACAGCGATATGGTCCTAGTAGAACCCTGGCCTTCACCAAAATACTCATCTGCCCTTCTTCATCCTCTTACACCTGGAGAACGAAGGTCGTTCTTCTCATCTTCGAGCCAATGAAGTCGAGGGCTACCTCTCCTTATTCCACCCGGGCTTCTCTTCATATATCATCTTAGGAAGGCTACCAGGTTTCCTTTGTATATGCCCAAGCCATCTTATTCGGCATCAATTTATATTGGCAACAAAATGTGGTGCTGCATATAGGGTCTTAAGCTGTTCATTTGTCTTAATTAATAATAATTAATTGGATATTAATTCATAATATAATTAGATCCATAATTGGCATTAATTCATTTGAAAGCTAGTTTCATTCATCGTTATTTCTAAAACATGCAAAATTTCAGCACATCAAAAACATGCAAAAACATCAGCACTTTGTTACATAGATTTTACATACTAAAGTCTTCAAAAATGTAAGACAAGAATGCATTGATTTCCAATAAATTTGATTTCTTGACATTTTTTGAAAACTTTATAATCCATGAAACAAAGTGCTTATGTCTTGAATATTTTGTATGTTTTAGAACTGAAAATGAACGTTTAACATTCGAAACTAGTTTTTAAATAAAATAATTCTAATAGAAGTGGCAATTAAGTCATCAGTCGTAATTACCCAATAGTACATCTACCATAGTAAAATCTACATTAGAAGGTCTCTCGGTCATTTTATTTTCAGACACATCGGAAGTATATATTTTTATTTAAGAGTTATTGTGTAACATAAATCAACCGACCTTAAATGTTACTCCCTTGTCCCAAGCACGGGGGGGAGGTATCATTTAACTATATATTACAAAATAACACAACTAAAACATACAATATAGATGTTCCAAAATAATATAATAACACTCCTTAATCGGTAAAATAACATCAAAACTCATAATTTACAACAAAGATGGGACCGAGAGAGGCGGAAAGAGAAAGTGTTGACTCGTAGTTGAGAAAACTATGCCGGTCGGAAAAACTGGGGAAATCTCCAGGCTCCTTGTCTAAATCAGTTAGCAAGGAGCCTATTCAGCCGCCTCCTTCATTTCGGTCTCGAAAGTGATTCGTCACTTGTTTTTGTCTAGCATCTCATTGGCTAAATGACAATCCGACCGGGACAAGAACGTGATCTTTCCTAGAGTCACTCGAAAATAAGGTACAGGGACTGGACTACTTAGAAAGAACGAATTACGTCAATATTTTTATTTGTCTTAATATCGCTCTCAATAGCTTTTACACACACACACACACATTTTTCTTTTTTTTTTTTTTCATGTTGTGACAAGTCAAAATTAATTACTAATTTCCATAATTTACACCTTTTATGCATATTGTTCAGGTTGTGTTGATATGCAAGCTTTCTTGTAATTATATCAGTAACGTTATTGTTAGTCAGTAAGTCGTAGGTGTATATCAAGTATAGAAGTTGGGCCAGGATAGAATCTTGAGGAACTCCTGCTAAAATAGGCTATAAAAGCTGTGTGTCCAGAATTGTTAGTGTTTTGAATGACTGTACGGATCAACGATGTTCTTTTACTAGCTATACAGACTTTTTTTTTTTTTTTTTTTTTTTAATAAAACATAATAGTTTTATTGAAAGTTGTGCACACAGCAACCGATTTAAACAATTAAGTACTCGTATTTTTTAATTTTCTGGTTTTGATCATTTTTTTTTCTCCTCTTTTATCGAAGGAGAATATCGGAATACCTTCAAAAGATTATCAACTTTTTATGAGATTAACGATACACAATGAAAAATTTTTTTTTTCTTTTTATCCCAGTTGCGGTATCACACAGAAAGTGAAACTTTCATATTTCAGGAACGTTACAATTAAATATAACGATAATTACCAGAATGTATAGAAAATGGCCTCAAACTGCGATAAATACACCATTCAATGCCATTTAAAACCACTGGCGGAAGCATTAAACGAGCCAGAACTGCGAAGAAAGTTATTAAAAACTGCCAATAAGTTTTCCTTATCTCAGTTCTCCGACGGTTGAAAAATATTTCGTGCAACACCAACTTTGCAGGGAATTGTAGGTTGGTATTAGAAGGGCAAGGAAAAGGTCAGTTATTTACCAAGATTTTTTAACAATTTCATAAAATAGTTTAAGGAATTCGTAAAATTTATCGATGATTAAAAAAAATAAATCTGTATAATATGGAAATCATCATGTAAAAAACATTGGTATTGTTTTTAACATTTATAATAATTAATTACTTAATTGATATATTTATGTGAAGTTAATAAGTTATCAACATCAAGGTTAACTAAACAGTATTGACATACAACGTACCGCTTCCATTGCACATACTCCTACATAAATAACTCCCATGCTAAGCTCTACTCTACCAAGCGGCTGTCAGGCATTTAATTCGCGTGAGGTTATTGATGTAAAAGGTCACTGCTGTACTAAGTATTTTTTGAAGGGGGAAACGAAAGTTCTACTTCAGTTTGTAAAAAATATGTAAACATAAAAAATATTAGCTGATAGGTTATCAATGTGAATTTTCTTGTTGAAAGTACGAAATCAATGGTAAAATGTGCTTATTAAAAAATATTTTAAATCACAGATAATCCAGTTTAAGTTCTATTCTCACAGAGAATAGTCATTCGTAAGAAAATCAAAGATCATACATAATGTAATTTTTTATTAATAAATAATAGCTTTTCATGTTCTTATATATGTGTATATATATATATATATATATATATATATATATATATATATATATATATATATATAAATTATGAAGTGGTTCTTGTTTACTAAATATTTTTAAATATATTTTTTATTTTTGAAGAGAAAAGATTTGACCCCAGTTGGGATTCGAACCCAAGTCTCCACCTCTCTAGCGTGGCGCCTTATCCACTAGGCTACCGGGCTCGTATCCGAACCAGGGAAATCTTTTCTCTTCACTGATCCATACCCCCGGGCACTCGCAATAGCGACGTACAATTCGGGGATGAATGTTCAAATTGAACATTACTTTAATTAGATCTATTGACGAGCTGTCATATATATATATATATTAAATTATGAAGTGGTTCTTGTTTACTAAATATTTTTTAAATATATTTTTTATTTTTGAAGAGAAACATTGCGAGTGCCCGGGGGTATGGATCAGTGAAGAGAAAAGATTTCCCTGGTTCGGATACGAGCCCGGTAGCCTAGTGGATAAGGCGCCACGCTAGAGAGGTGGAGACTTGGGTTTGAATCCCAACTGGGGTCAAATTTTTTCTCTTCAAAAATAAAATATATATATATATATATATATATATATATATGTATATATATATATATATATATATATATATATATATATATATATATATATATATATATATATATATATATCAACATTTCTTACACAGTTTATTATCTGATTCATTATTAAAAAGTGATCAATTATTTCATATTGATTCTCGTTACCCAGATAATCGTTTCATACTACATATAATTTCAAAACTAAAAAATACTTCTTAATTCCCCAGGAATAACAAGGAGTCACCAAACTGCGTATTGTTTTCGAAAAACAAAACAAAATAAAACAACACTGTAGCCCAGTGCTTATTTGTTTTGTTTATATTATTTGTTACAACTAAATTGAAGGTTCATAGGGAAAGCCATGTTAGACCAAACTAGCCAGTAAGTGAATATAAGGATTGTATCCTTCAGAGGCTTTTGATATTAACCCCTGTAATCCTTTGGGAAGGATATTTGACATAGTGTTAAAAAAATGTGTACATATGTGATAATGTTCCAAAGAGAATATAGTGAAAATTATTAATAAAAAAAAAAAAAAATCATTATATGGGTTAACACAGTTAACTGGTTGTATAATTAAATGTTGATTATTATTTTAGTATATGATGCCTAACGGTTTTTTTTTTTATAATACTGTTTACTTTAGTTATAAACGAACATCATAAAACTATAAAAAATACAATTAGTATGAAATTATATTTCTCAGTTATGTTTATAATTTTTTTTTTTTTTTTTTCATCTCCTGACTCAATATCATACGGTGAACTTTTCCTTCAACTTACGCAGAGCTTTGACTATTAGAAACCTAGACAGTTTAATACACTCAACCAGCGATATATGTTTTAAAAGCTTTTCATTTTGTTGAGTGCATTTATGGGAATCTATTAGTTTTTCAGCTATCGCTGCGGGCGCATTATTGGATTGCATTATCTTTTTACTGGAGGCTTTTAGAATGCTTGGATATATTTGTTCATACGCTTTCACCACCCTGGTCAGTTAATCTATCTATTTATAGTTAAAAACTTAAGACATAGTTACGCCTTTGTAGAAGGCGACTTCACTGTACTGTGCATGGTAAGATGGAGGGAAAGTTCACCGCACGATTTAAGGTAAGCAGATGAAAAAAATTGATTACAAACATAACAGAGAATTGTTTTTAAATTTCATGATGTTAGTTTCTAAATAAAATGTACAGTGGTATAAAAAAAAAAAAAAAAAAAACAGCTATTTTACGTAGAGCAGCATGGACTAAAAAAAAAAAAAACATTTATTAATACAGGCAGTTAGTTACCTCAGAATCATCTGAATTTCACAATAAAAAAAAGTTACAAATTGTTTGTAAATGACTAATTCAGAAATTAATCGATTAAAATTCTTTTTAACACCTATTAATGTTCGTCATGGAGCCATAGAAACTTGTATCATATACATTACATTATAATATTAAACAAATAAAAACGAAATTGAATATTGTACAAAGGCATCAGAACCTATCTTGACAACCAAACCTTTATCTTTGTGTTACTAAGGAAATTAAATAAGTTGTTTATTTTAAAAATATCAAACAAATAAGAAGTTAGGAGGAATTGATGATTTCGTCACTTATAAGATAATGAGTTAATTCGATGACTAATTTTATATGTCTTAAATTTTTAAATTGATTGATGACAAATATAATAATTAAATCAAATTTTGATTGGTTAAAATGTTTCTACGTTTTTAGAACTGATGTTTTATTTCCAAAGTTTGAAAATAGTCTTGCTATAAACCGTTTATCATAATAGTAGCAAACGATTCACCAATTTATATTTATATTGTCCCTTCTTTAATAACATACGTACAGAATATGTTAAACGAAGGATAAAATTTTAAGCTTAAGGGTAAAATGATTACGATCTTTTGTGATAAAAGTAATATTTTTTTATTACGAAAGATAATTTTTTAGATTATATTCTTCGAAAGTATTATAATTAGTTTACAAATTATATTACTAATATATATTACAATATAACTAATCTTAATAAAAATAAAACTAATGATGAATACTAATCATTTTTTTTTAAAATTGTTATTACCATTTTACAGATGTAATTATCATCTACAAACTAACGTTTCACATTTTGATACCCAAGGTATTTACATACATTACTAAAAATCTTCGTTGTACCTTTTTAAATATTTTTTTAGAATTGGTGAATTATTGGAATTTTTAAATTGACAGAGTAGATAGTGCTAAACATTCATCTAAGTTCTAAAAAAAAAAAAATAAATATATGTAAGATGTATTTTTTTTTTATGAAAGGGGGGCTCCACTAAACCATTCATCTCGCATCCATCCTTACAATTAAAAATCCTGCGTAAAATCTTTAATGCTCTTTGTCACAAATAAACTTAACCACAAAGATCTTAATATACCTTAAGTTTCTGACGTAGAATCAGATATCTATCCTTTCATGGCAAACTCCAGAGCCATTCACATCCATTAGTATCACAACTTGCTTCTCATTTCATTCCAGATAACCCTCCGAGGCGTCTGAAAAGAAGATGGCCTCCGAACCTTCTTATATAGTTCATTGTATGGAACCTTTATAAGTGCTACCAATGGATAGTTGCTTTAGAATAAGTGACGTATCATTTTTTAGCCTATCGTCACATTTACTTAATGTACTATATGTTTATATTGTTAACAGTTGTAAATTTCAATAAATAGCTGGGAAAAAAAAATGAAAGGAAAGAAATCAAACAAGTTGATATCCAAAATATAGTAACTACAAGGTAATGATAAATAAACATGTCTAACTGATTTGACATGTATCGGGCATTCATACGACTTATCCATGACAAATAGACCAACGATTCTATGGAACCGCTAGGAGATATGTCAGCATTGTACATTATATAACTGGTATTTACATAATCCTTATTGATGACATCCAAGCTGTAAAGAACTGTATTGTACCTTCCGGTGAACTTTCAAAAGCAACAATAGGTCTTACCAACAGCTCAGCAGGGTAAGATCAGACAACCGATGTTCTTTATTTAGAAAACATAATAATAGTCTACAAAGTCATAAAAAATATAGGCAATAAATTAAATCTATTCAGGAAACATGCTTAAGGAACCAAGCGCATTTACTATCTGGAGTATTACATCGCATCGAAGGTTAGTACGCTTAACTATATCGGCTTATTTACAGACCAACCTTGTAACTATGTACTGTGAGAAGGAACAATATGGTATTAGTAACCGCATTCCGACCACAGATCAATTTAGTGATTGATGATATTAGGTTCTGGGTATGGGAGGGAGGTCAGGAGAATATGCTGAAAGGCCTTCCTTAATATTTTATTTTTTTGTTAACAGTAACCTTTAACAAAAAAAAAAAAAAACTTATGTCCGATTTTGGAAGTGAGCATAAGAAGCTAAGGCCGCTGATACCACGAAAGTTGAAGGACGTCTTTCCATAAACAAGGAAGTCTTAAAGCATTCCAATATTCTTCCTAAAATCAACTTAAAATGTTTCCATTTTTCTTTTCTTTTCTTTATTAAATTATTTATTGAAATTTACGACTGTATACAAAAAATACATCAAGTAAATTAAGTTTATATTCAGGTTTTAAATGTTAGCGGCGTTCTTATCGCAGGTACATAGAGATTAACATCTAACGAAAAAAAAAAAAAATTCCAAAGTTAAGAGAAGAAATGCGAAGGTTATGATGAACAGGTAAAGACGAATCCAGCGATGCCGGCTCAGAACCATAACACAATAGATAAATAGCCAGTAGGAATGTAAAGTTAATAAGTTAGGAATGTAAATTCTGTGCTGACCAATGGGAAGGGTAATTGTTGTTACTTTTATACTAATAATATCCTTAAATAAAATATATTTATCTATCGTAAGGCTATAAATTAGAATAGAAAAGGCTACATAACAGATTGCAAAATAAAATTTGTAGGAAAGAAGATATCAAGGCCATCTCAGACTAGTGGATTTGCATGGATATGAAGCTCATCATAAAAGGGCAGGTATCTGCTAAATTCAGCAAAATCGTTTGTTTGTTTATTTCGTTTAACGTCACTTTATGCTGCTATGGCTAATCGGACGATGCTACGGTGGGAGTCCTAAATTTTGTCTATCCAGGTATAATTAGGATAGGGATTTTTAACGAGTACCTGACATTGCACAGGCTCGGGACCTCCATTTTACGTCCCTTCCGAAGGACGGCATAGCTAAGGATTCTTTACTCTCTTTAAAAAATCCTAAGGTCATCTGCCGGGCTGCGAACCCGCGATCTTGGGTTTAGTAGGTTGCTATGCTAACCACTACACCACAGGTGACCCCTCGGCAAAATTGTGATCATTATTATAAAAGTTTATTTGTCAAATAATAGAAAGAATAGAGGATTTTATGAAGGATTTTAGACGGTGAGGATTGCATAGGAGAAGAATCGGAAGGTTTAGTAGAGCCGCAAAGATATGTGCAAATAGATCTAGTAGTAGTATTCTCATATAATTTATTCTTCTATGTGGATTTCAAATAAGACTTTTGTCTCAAAGGATTCCTAGGTAGTGAATATGTTCCACAAACATTAATGGGACATTATTAAAGGATTATGAAGGATAGGAAGTCGCGGGTTTACGAAGAAAGTGTAAAGTATATATTATGAGATTAGTTTTACATTATAACGAGCCGATCATAATTATAATTTAAAAATAGGGAGAGAGCTAGGGGGAATAGTGAGTGAATGAAATACATAATAAGTATAAAACTCTTAAAGATTTTGACAATACCAAATGAAAAAAAAACAGTTAACATCACTAAGCGATAAAATTTAATAATGAGACGTTGCCATTGTATCCTAAATTTATGAGTGCATTCTATGGCCTCTCTTCGGTTCATTGTCTACCAAAGAGGCGATAAATATCTCGGCATCATAAATATGGCTAACGAACAGTTACACAAAGGCAATAAGTATATTTCTCAAATGTATGGCGTAAAAGCGGCTTCTAAACTAGTTTTCTATGTCTAAAACAATGAACCAACAGTTCCGGCTAAAAACGGACGTATTTCTATCTTTTTCCTGACACTCATCCCAGACTATCAGAAAGGTATATTAGAAGTACGTAGTATATTTTTGTATCAATTAGTTCTTTGTATTAGTAATAAAAACACTATTACTTAAATTGAAAGAGAAAACAACTGAAATTATGATTTTGCTCAAGGTTTTAAAGGGTTAAAATTTAAGGTTTAAATTCAGATTTAGCTTCCTATAAACACCTAAAATTCAATCGAAAAAAACCTTAATTTTTTTCTGGATTCATTATTTTTTTCCTAAGTGACTGGTATAAGAGTCGAGTAAGCCTCCAACAAAGAAAATTTTTGAATAGAACCCCCCTTTATTAATTAATGGAACTCCTTAATTAATTATAAGAATGATCTTTTTTCACACCAGATATTCTTTTCCTTCTAAAACGGAAAATCCTTGAGATTTATCACGAAGGAACTATCATCATAAGCTATCACACAAATAACGCACCTAAGAATTAGGCGTATTTTATATATTTTTTAAATATTCGGTGGCTATTTTTAACAAATACGACATTAAAGGGACCAAACATGCGAGGTTACTGGGTTGGAGCCAACGTTTTATCCACTACGCCATTCAGTCTTAGCTTAAACCCACAACCCTGAACATCAGAAATCCTTCCAAATGTTTCAATTTGTATTACATGAGGCGTTAGTCCAATCTACTATAATTCAATTTAAAACTAGAAATCAATGTGTTGAAGTCATAGGAAAAAATAGATAAACATGCAGAGTAAGATAATAATATAAGGGTAAGGAGGATTACTATATGAGAAACAGAAATATTAAAAGGATTCAAGAAAATCAGTCCAAGATGTATTTAAAAGCAATAAAATGCAAAGAAAATGACAAGCCATTTTTCGTTTGTGATCACAAACCACGAAAACTAATGAATCACTTCGTACTAAATTTCAATCAGATCATCTTTATAGTTCCCAGAAACTTAAGCAATAATGAAACAGTGATTTTCAATTAATTTGTTATTAAAAAGCGATAATATGTGAATAACAATGAAGTTTGGAAATCGAACATTAGGTGGAGAGCGGCATTCTACATTAGAGGTAACAAAGCTACGATGTAATCCAGATAAAGGAATTGATAATAAGAATTGATTATTTTCAAGTAAATTGTTATTAAAAAAGAAAAAAATATGTGGTGAGACTCGTGGATCCCAACGAAGTTTCAAAATCAACCGATAAGTGTTAGCACTGTTCCAATAATGTTTACAAGAGAAGAACTACTAAATCCATCAGTACCAAAGTTTAACTACATGCATCATTTTCATAGTTATAGCTATAGTTCTTCGGCAATAATAAATTTATAATAATGAAAACTTTAATGCATAATACTGAGTGGTGGAAAAAGAGGTTTACCACACGGTAATTTACTTTTATGGTTAGAAATCAAAATCCAACCTGATGAAATCGATAAAATCAATTCTGCAGCACTAAAATTATTGCCTAATCAAAATGTCGATCCTTCGCTATTTTATATTGGATGTAAAAATATGATTCATGGTACAATACTTTAGGTACAAGCACTGATACTGCAGTCCATTAACCGTAAGAGTTTCTCCCTCTGGATTACCAACTCAGAAATTAAAATTAAAAACTGGATGTCTAATTATGCTTTAATGTAATCTTCAAACATCAAATCATTGAAATTTTAATATCGTTAAAAATTACTGAAATGCGTGAAAATATTTTTGAAGAAATAATGCTAAAATGCATACTTCCATACAAGATTATTTTCGATAAACAATTAAAATTTCAATTATTCGCTAAAATTAATCTATGATTTTTTTATATGAGAGCAAAGACAATCGGTAGAAGTTTACCACTTCAGGCAATCCAAGCTGCATTGCTAAATACACACAAGATCAGAGATCATCGTATCATTTAGTTGCGAGAATTGGGAATGTTATTTACAGTTTAATATTCAATTTATTTCCTAAATGTAAAATTAATTATACTTCTATTCCTCCCCTTCAAATATTTTTGCTTTATTGCTGTCGATGTTAAAATTGATTTCTTTTTGCTGTACTATTTCGTAAACCTAACGGAACTTAACAAATCTTGTTATTCCATGTTAGATTTGTTTTATCCAAAGATGGTTGCACCTGTAGTATCTTTGGTTTCGAAGAGTTTTTGTCATGTTTTAATCAGTTGATGAAATCAACATTAGATTCGTAAAGATTCGTAATTACTGTGAATAAAACAATGAACATGCCCATATTTCTATCTGTATTGCTTGTTTAATGGTAGTTCAGTAATGGCCATCTTTATAGTGTAGAAAAAAGGAAAATCCATTAAAAAAAACTCGTAACATAAAATTAAATTAATAACAAAAGATACTGACATCAATTTTGTATCCTTAATAATACATCTGGCATTTATATTTTAATTATTTTCGGTTGTTAAATAAAAATTGTTTTATTTATTATCCGATGATGAAAGTGCATTATAATTATTTCTCGGTAGTTAATTTTAAAATTAATTTTTACTTTTATTTTCAAAACCGTTTTTACTTTTAATTGATTTTTTTTAATTAAAGATATTTCGTGATGTGCCATATAATTCATAGTTATTTTATTTCTTTGAAAAAAATGATTATCATCGTTTACTTTCCCTACATCGTAAATAGTGATTCATAGTCTTTATTTGTCCCTGTTCATGTTTATACCTAATCTTTCTGTCTTTTTCTGTATCAGTCAAGATTGTTTTATGAATCATCAGTGATACGTTCTTTGTCGTCGGGGTAAATGTTGGCGACGCCAATGATTTTTTTTGCCCAAGAATTTTTAAATTACAGCTTGGATATAACTGTATTAGTAAATTTCTGATGATTACCTTTGTTTAACTTATTTCGTTGAACATTATTTTTACTTGCTTTAGATGTACTGTTATTATTTCAGTTGATCTCATTTATTTTGTTTGCGTTTCAAGACATGATCTTGAGACTAGATCAGTCTCCCTTCGTTCATAGACAATAGGCATCTAAATATTATACTATCCATCTGAATAATCATAATTGTAGTTAGAAAAAACAACAACATAATACTATATTTAATGCCAAAATATATACTACATTTAATGTATAATTTAATTAATTCAGATAATTTATCAACAATAATTAAGAATAGAACCAACAAGACTGGACTAGATGGCCCGATACTCTTTCATACTAATAAGCAAAGAAAATAATGATTTAATTTATATTATTTGTATTGAAACTAAGAAAAAAAGTATACCTAGTCTATATATTTTTTAAAAAAGAGCAAACTTTTTTTTTTTCATCATTATTGAATATTATAACGAAGAACTCAATATGGAAAAATTATTCTGAAACGATACCCCATTTTATCTTTCAAAAGATTTAATAAGAATAAACATAATTAATTTTTATTTTACTTTATTTTTTGTCATTCAGTACTTAACATATTATTCCAACTAATACAGTTAACTTATTAACATCATGTGTTAAAAAAAAAATAAAGAAGCATAAATATTTTAAATATAATAGATAATTTAAAGACGTTACATCAATTCTTAATAAAAAAAAAAAAAAAAAATACAACCTATCTCGAATTAAATTAATAGAAAGTAAAATACGAATTACAAATGAATAAACGATTAATTTAATTACTTATGACATATAATATTTAAAATTGTATTAAAAAATAAATAATCAATCAGTAACCATAATTACAAACTTCTATGAAGAACCACAGAAAGCTTATACTTGGTAAAATCCCTGGCACTCGTGATGAAGTCGACAAGTCAAAATTGTGCACTTTGTTGTAGAGGAATTTCGATCGTTTTCCTAAATTCTGTAATTAATAAAAAAAATTTAGTTTATGCTTGTTTAGAGATAAGCAAGCCGTGGTGTTTTTCCTGCTCTGCGGGTGCGGTTAGCCTATCCTTGGGGGCGCGTCTTTGTTCGTGGCACCTATTACGATTCTAATTTAGCGTAGAAGTCAAACTAGGGTTTCGGGAATGAACAGGCATTGATGACCCTAGGGTTTTATAGCTATAATCCAGAATAAACAACAACCGTATGTGCAAAAATAGATAATTTAAGACCTAATAATTATCCTTATATTTTTCACAACAATGATATCTACTAAAATTGTGTCTCGAATGCACAGTCTTTAAGGTGATTGGATTTATCGAATTCTATACGACAACCATCGATATGTTCTCATCATTATATAAATCTACTAGCCTTTAAAATTCCAACTTCATAACACTAAATAAACGAGAACATAAGATGTAATTTTTAGGATTTGTACAAAATTAAAAGGTTTTTTTTTTTTTTTTTTTTTTTTTTTTTTTTTTTTTTTTTTTTTTTTTTTTTTTTTATAAAGTATAATCAGGAATCATCTAAAGTATGCGATCTAATAATGAATACAAAGACCTATAAATCATTTTTTTTTTCACTGTAAACAAACTTGCATAATACGACTGCATTGCAAAGTTAAATTATGCATATACATTCACAGCCTTGGGTGCTCATTCATAACTCCAACCCTGAAAATGACCTGAATAGTGACAACAGTTAACTAATGACTAACCTTTCTCCTTCAGCGACTCAACCAGTAAAAGTTACACCACAATTGTAAGCAATTTTGACGCTTTGTGAAACCTTCACTCAAGGTTGCAACAGTGGAATGAGAGGTGCAACAGCCATGCCGATTGAATCAGTTAGACAACTATGACCACTGGGTACTAAAAACCGTTCAGAAGAATGCTGTAATTATATATTTTAATGAACAAAAATATATAAAAGAAAGAAGCATAAAACTTCTTACAATAATCCTTTAAAATTTAATCATCACCTGAGGTACGTATGATGGTATAGAAGGATCAACACAATTAAGATTGATGAATTATTCGCCACATCATTTGGTCAGTTCTAAGGGGGAACCTTATGTTCATGTGTCGATGACAATACGAACTATTATCAACAATAAATTATGCCTTACACATAGAAAGAAAATCTTCTAAAACATAGAACACATGATTTTTTTTCTAGCAGCTTTAGTAGCTTTTAAAGCAACTTTGTACTCATGCAGAAAAGTCGACCGAATATGATTTTACACTGGAATCATTTCGACAAGAGCTTTGTAACGCTTGGAAACAGGATTAAAAGTAATCCCACTTTTCTTTAAGTTTGATGATCTAGTAATACTATAAAAGATTAATACAATTCATTAAACTTTAAATAACAAATAATTTATTATAATGCTATGAATTACATCGGAGCGTCGATTATCCGAATGCCAATTTTAGGTTCTATTAACGGACCTTTTTTTTTTTTTATTGGAATGTAAGTTTAATTTAATTGATAATCTAATTACTTATATGTACTGTTAAAATTATTTTTACATAAAAATAAAATTAAATGAAAAACAACATAATTTTTTTCATGAATGTCTATAAGGGAAGCTCAAATTATTTCACAGAAACTTCAAAAAATAAATGTCTACACATACCTACATTTTTGTTTACTGAGAACTGTATACTTAACTAGACCATTTCAATTGTTTCTCTAAATATCTTCCTGAGCATTTGGCAGATAAGAGATCTCACCTTGTCTTAAATTGTTCTTTGTGAGGTATACGTCGCTGATCACTTTTTTTTTTTTTTCATCCACGCCAATAAAAATGAAACGAGAGTTCTTTTCATTTGAAGAAAAAATGGAAATCATTACCTGGTTGAACGAAAAAAGTGAATCGGGTCATACATTACCTATCGAATTCAAGGTTGGTAAATCAACAATAACGGGAATCAAAAATAATTCTAAATCAATCATCAGGTACACCATAATCTTTACAATGAGACGGGCAGTTTGAGTCGTAAAACTTTGGAAAAAGCTAAAAGTGGACTGTTAGAACATGCTGTCTACACATAATATTTATTTTTAAATGAATTTCGATTATCCGAATTTTTGATAATCCGAACCACACCTGACAAAATTAGTTCAGATAATCGACGTTCTACTGCATTATTTTTATTATTCGTTTGGTATGCACTAAATTACAACTATAAATGAAAATGAAGAATAAAGTTTCTTGATCTGAGGATATTTACGCCAAACGAGAAAAATCTCAGCAATTAATTATTCGGTAAGAATTTCAAAACAGCTGTCGTCCTTGACTACCTCAAATACTGGGAGTTGCGTTTTAAAATGTTACCAGTCTCCGTGTAATCAAAACACGATAGCAGACACAAATGGTGAAAAAGCATGAAAACTTCATTTTATGGTTCTTCTATTAGCAAATAAACTTTTTTATTGAATAATTATAAATAAAGGCGATATGTGATAAGGATGACAATGAATCCATTAATATAATATGTACAATAAATATAAATTTTAAAAATAAATAACCTAAAATAACAAATGAAGCGAAATAAATTATAATGATTAATTCATAATTAAACTGTTAGAAGGAGTATGGTAGGATAAATGTGCTGACAAAAGTTTAAAAATATACGTCTTTTATTGAATAGTGACTAGAGGCTTGTGTAATTTTATGCAAATTAATAAATAATATAATCTATATGAAAGTTTTATACAGTAATTGAAATGTGTTAGATGTCGTTCAAGAAGATGGGAAATGTTATCCCAAAAACATCTAGATTTTAACAGTCCAAGGAATCAATTAAGAGTGAATAATGCGGTGTTATAAATAATAAATAATTATAGGAGGAATAGACTACAATAAAGAAAGGGGAAAAAATCTGTAATTCTAATTATTAGTTCAAGTTAACCTTCAAACAGTAATTTTAAAATATACTTGAAAAAAAAAATAGAATTGATTTTAAACTAAGAAGCTGACTTCAGCTAGTTATACGAAATAAAATATCTAGAAAGACATTAAAAAACACTAAACGCGTCGGTTCCTCACCCACTTGCAAATTATCACTATATTTATTCGTTTTTTATGATGTTGAATATGTGCATGATCAGCAATAATTATAACATTCCATACAGTAACCAAGGACTCTTCCAGACACGCAAAACAATTATAAATTAATAATTTTACTATTAATTAAAATAATAGTCAGGTATTATTTAACATTACAACTTATAGTTAATTTTTTTGTTTACAAGTGAATTTATCACACTTTTTAATAATAATAGCCTCTATATAAAAATGTAAATATGTTCAAAAATATAAACCAGGCACCATGGGAAAACTTAAAGCGCGTAGGAGTCAGAACATCTAATTGTTAGTGTGAGATGTTTATGTTGGCCCCTAATGATACCAGATGGCCAAGAGAAAGTTAAAAAAAAATAACTTCAACCGACCAGGCATGGCAGGAAAAAAGTATTTAATGGATTCTGTCTCCGTTCAACGAGGCCTATTAAAAAAACAAACATTCAACTCATTCGACATGATCCCTTTCAACAAAGAAAACAGTCTTGTAATTGAAGAAGGCAGTTAAAAAAAAAAAATCTCAGCTTCTGTTTAAAAGAAGTACCTATATACAAATATTCAATGAAATTTTTAGTTCATTAAAAAATTAGTTACCTGAGCATGTAGAACCACCTGGGAAAGACAAACTTTCATAGGGTTTAAATAAATTTTACAGGTATCAAAATATGTCTAAAACCTTTGTCCATATACGTAGCTAATCTACCTTAAAATTTTGCTTTATGTCTAGAACGGAAATAGTATTAAAAAAAAAAAAAAAAAAAAGAACGAATTACTGAAAATATAAATACATAACTATACAACAATACAAATCAACCTCTTGGAAAAGATTGCCAGCCAAACAGGACTAAGGATCTCAGTAGAAAAGAGAAAATGTATGAAAAATGACAAACATGGACCAAAATTCCTTGAAAAAAAGATAGGACGAATTGAACGGATCAAGGAGTCCCAGTTACTTAGTGAGACAATACAGGAGAATAGATTGGAAAAAGTAGGTGTTGGAGAACGCATTCTAAAAATGGAAAGAGCTTATGGACTGACAAAAAATATCTACAACAAGAAGTGCATGTCTTGGAATGCCAAAACTTATTTATAGCCTATTATTATTATTTATAGCCTATTATTATTATTTATAGACTATCGATTTACTATAGCCTCGAAAAGCTGGAAGTCTTGGAAAGGAAAATTTCAAGAAAGATCATGGGTTAATTAGAGACTAAAGATGGATGGAAACTAAGAAGAATCTCAGATAGCATGCAGAAGAGCAGATTGACGTTTCTCGGACATTTGTACAGAATGAACGAAGACAGATTAACAAAACCGATATTCAACTACCTGTGGAAGAAAAAGACCGCTAAAGCGTGGATTAAAAAAAGTTAGGAAAGACATGGAACAGTTGAACATTACAGAATCCCAAATGTTGGAAAGAGGTACATTTGGGAGTAGAGTGGAATGGTTTCAAGCTGAGGGAAGGCCTAAGAGAGGCGGACGAACGTCGACAGAGGAACAAAAGAAGCAGGACAGTGAACGCATGAAAGAGTTCTGGAGACAGAGGAAACTAAAGGCAATGGAAAAGAATAAGAGGAAATATAGTTGTAGCGTGATCCTAAGTGGTCGATTCGCGTGTAAAAAAAAAAAAAATTATAAAAAAATAAAATAAATGAATGGAATAGAAGGCTCGGTTGGTAGAATCCCGAATATAACTAACACCAAAAGGATGTTATGTAATAAGCAGACCTAGAATGAGATACAAGCGTCTGACCAATCTCTACTTGTTAGCAGAAACGAATCGAAGAACCTCCCAACTTAGCGATAATGTACAGCTTAAATTAATCATTTAAAAAACCCTTAAACAACAATCAAAACTTTTCAAACAAATATAGCCAATGAACAATAGAAAAACCTAAAATATATGTACCATTACAACCCATGAAGGATGGTGGGTTCAGTACCTTAGTTAAGGACGCAATGTTACTAGTCTTCCTTAACAGGAAGATTTGGCCGAAATAACATCAACTTCCAGTTTTTTTTTGTTGTTTTTCTTCAGATTAAGGGAACCTACATTATGGGGTTTGGGTCAGCCTTTGGAGGATATCCCAACCCTATAGTCCATAAATTACCAAATAAGTTATAATAATTTTTCTGCTTTTAGCGGGAATCAAACTTGGGCTCAGGGATCTGGTAGTTAAGCTCCTTACCCACTGAGTTATTTGTCATATCAAAAATAATTGAAATAAAAGGAAGGTATAACGAATCACTAGGAAAATGAATTTTGAAATGGGAAAAATCTCAAAAAATACGGATTAAGAAAGATTTATCATATGATCCAGTTCTGTAGGAAGGGGGTATACATCGGAATGTCTAAATGAAATTAAATTAAAAAAAAAAGTGAAATTCCGTGTTATTACAGAGAGGCCTGTGCCAGCAATAAAGGCTTTGAAATTTAAAGCTCTGGCATTAATGATTTTTCTACAATGTCATAGTTCCTTAAATAATTACTACATCGATGTCAAACCATTTTTTTTTCCCGGATTCCGTAGATGGGTTGTCTTGTAGAATCCACTTTAGTGCCGCATTTCCGTCGGTAGTAGTTATGAAGCTAAATGGAATTTCTCCTCCCAAACCCACCCTCAACAGTAGAGGCAAATCTTAGAGGGGATTAGAAAAGGTTTGGAGCCGGCTGTCATCATAACACAATCTCGTATGGTTGAATCAGATCTAATGAACCATTTGGAGAAAGTTCCTTATTGCCCTAACAACGATCCTAGCACGCACGACTTGGCTCCCCTAATATTGAACATAATGAATACGGGCTGAGGGTATCCCAGTCATCTCCTCTGCTCATGTAACCTTATATTGCACTTGGGGAAAACTCTTTCTAAGCGGTGTTACGTCAAGCATGACTTGGAGAACGGATCAACATTAAAATATTAAAAAATCCTTAATTCTTTCATTATTTACTTTTGTAATAATAATAAAAAAAAAAAAACATTTGAAGACAATGATATGAGAGATTAGAACTTCTCTCAGACTGGGATATGCAACAATAGACCATGGAATTGTCTACCTGTAATCTACTGCTTTTCTCACTATGCAAAGTAGAATTAATAGTCTCAAATTAATTCAAATAGTAATTAAATTTAATGAACAATTAATCATTATTTCAAATAAACAGAGTTGAGTAGGGGTTTCAAAAGTGACTTTTTTCATTCAAACTAATACAGCTAATAAACGGCAGGTCCTAGTGATAAATGTTACACAACAAAAAAAATTTTTCATTAAATTTCTGATCAGGAAACTGTCAGCAAATTTTCGACCCGTGTAACACCAACAGAGCGGTATTAATAATGCTAGAGCGTTTTTTTTTTTACATAAAAAATAATTACTAAATAACAGGTGGGTTCACCTGGTTGAGTTAGAATAAAGAAATTAGCCTAATTTACTATTGTTATTATTGAATAAACACTACAAGCTGCCTTATTTAAGAGCACTGAATAATATAGATAACTAAAATCCATTCATCCATATCATGCACAATGAAAGTAATAAAAAAATTAACAGACTACGAAATTTTTAATTATATAATTTATTAAAGTTTTGCATTAGACCGAGTATATTCTTAAATAATTTATTCGGAAGCACAAAAAATTCCTTTTTTGATTAATATTTTGATCGTCATAAAACGTTTCATATGCCCTGGGTTAAGTAATAAAGGGACGTAAACTCTTAAAAAATAATGAAACTTTTAGCAGAGGAAATAAAAAAAAATCAACTGTGTGGAAGTTTTTGCATGCTAGCATATTTGAGACATAAATATGATTTATTAACATTTAGCATTAGATGGACATACCACTTAAGAATTTATTTAAAATCACATAAGGCTCACACAATTGAATGTAAGACATAATGAAATCAAGGGGTGGATATAAAAACCTCACTAATTTAAAATTTTGTAATTTTAAAATTTGTTGGTAATTTATTTATAAATACTGCTTGCTTTTATAGTTAATTAATTTTTAATAATCCTAATACGTTTCATATTTAAAATAAATGGGGATGTAAATACCTAAAAAATAATAAAACTTCTAGCTGAGAAAAATAATTAATAGGAATTTTTTGCCTGGGGTGTAATACATTTTAATCGTAATAATGATTTTAATCCCGTATTTTCACAAAAAAATGTACATTGTTAGAGTCTCAACACGTTTCTTAGACAAAATGAATGATTATAATTTGGTATAATTAAATCTAGTGTCAATTTATAAGGGGTTCTCCTAAAAAATAAATTATAATATCTTAACCTTTTTTCGGAAGAAAATTTTGATTTAGCTCTCTAGAGGAACAAAGATAATACAAAATAACTTTAACAAGATAACGAAAGAACCAGAGAAAGATTTACGACCCATCAGAGGCTTCTTCCAAGACTTTCCAAACGTACTGGCTACTTCATGAATTCTCAATGAAACAAAGAATCCAGGATGAAAGATAGCCTTCAGGAGAAAAGAAGTCAATAGTTCACCGTATGCATTGATTGGATAAAACAGCTTTCTCCGCTTTCCGTACAAACCACATCTAGTTGAAATAATGAAAACAAGAAACATTGTTAGATACTACTAGTTATATAAACAGACTGATTTTTTAAAAAAATTCTTTTTGCATGGATTATTAATAATATGCCATATTATATATTTCTTTGGCATAACTCTTATTTATTTTCATTTTAAACTACATGTTTCGGAGACATGCTCCGTCTTCAGGCTTCTCCTAATCAGTGTTTACCTTCACATAGTCAATCTCACATGTTAATGTAATGCTAATAGTACATGTCATAATGTAGAGAAACATATGAGAATTTACAATGTGAAGGTAATCACTAATTAGGAGAAGCCTTAAGATAGAGCATTGTCTCCAAAACATGTAGTTCAAAATGAAAATAAATAGGATTTATGCCAAAGAAACATTTAATATTATGATATCTCCTTCAGCATAAAAGGTTATATAATAATGTCTTTCTGGATTATATTAAACAACAGTAGTAACTTAAATTAATAAATAATAATAAATATTTAACAGTAATGAATATTTATATTTCGTTATATATTAATTATAAATTGACAGGCGAAAATTCTACCCAATGTTTTTTCGCCCTTTTCTAGGCTAAAAGTTTTACTTTTCTTTAGGTCTTTACATCCTCATATTCTTTTAACAAGACGAATGAAAAATACTTAAATATTAAAAATAATAATTAAATAAAGAGACTCTTGGAGAAAAGAAGGAGGAATAACCAAAAATGAAGTGACTTCAAGTTCAAACGCTCTCCTCAAGGGGATTATTAGTCATAATAATAATAATAATAATAATAATAATTAAATAAAAGCAATTATATAAACCTTATTAATCAAAAATTTCGATAATTTAAAATTGTTTCAAATTTTTCAAGTACAGCATCCTTTTAATTCTTCTTTTTTTAATAACCCTTATACGTATCATATGCCCAGGATAAAGTATTTGGAGACGTAAATTTCTAAAAAAGAAATAAAACGTTTACCAGAGAAAATTAGAAATATAATTGGATGAATTTTTTTGCCTGTCGGTGAATATAATATTAGTATGTAGTAACATTAGTATTTATTTTAAAATGATATTTAAATATAGTAGTAATTATTTATTAATAAATTATATCTATATATGATTTGTTTTAAAATAATTACAAATGAATGTTTCTGTGACGGACGGTTTAACGAAGGATTTAACTAGCTCAGCTTATCTATCAGTCTTGAAGATTCTGACGCATTGAACTAATTTTTAAAGTATTAATTAAACGAAAACACAATTCAACAATTTATATAGTTATATTATTTAAAATTATATACAGATGTGTTGTCCAATAAATTTTGACGGAATTAATTCAAAATCATTAAACAGGCCTTAATTCTTCTGTCTTATGATTTTATAATCAACCAGTTTTTTCAAACTTATTATTTTATACCGAGGTTTACAGCAAAGAAACAAAGGACACCATCGAGGTGTTTGTTGAGATTTTTTTTTTATCAATTGAGAAATAATTGTATACAAGTATATTTATTTTTTCTACTATTTTTGTTACTTATAATCAGTTATCATAGCCAGCCGATTGAAAAGGTACCTTTATGTTATTCTTAGGAAACAAGGTTACAGTTTATTCAAGATTGATGAATTAATTGCCACTTCTATTGGAATTATTTTATAAGAAAACTAGTAAAAAAAATTTTTCCCAATACTTAACATTCATCTTCCGTTCTAAAACATACAAAAGTTTCAATACATCAGTACTATGTTACATGGTTTATATACACTAAACTTTTCAAAAATTTAAGATAAGAAATCAAATATTGGTACTCACCTGATTTCTTGTCTTACATTTTTTAATACTTCAGTATATATAATCTATGTAACATAGTTCTGATGCGTTGAAAATTTATGTATGTTTTAGAACTGAAGATGAATGTTTACAATTCGAAACTAGTTTTCTAATAAACAAATCCCAATAGAAGTGGCAATGAATTCATAAATCCTAATTGTATTGATCCTTCTATACCATCATGCGCACATCAACTAATAAGGTCTATATCTTCTAAAAATATAAATAATTAAATAATTAAATTATTTATATACACCAGCTAGAGAAAACATGATAGTGACTATGTAGCTTATTACTATCATACACATATGAATTTATATTTTATCTATTGGTTGCACATTTAATTATATACAAGGAACCCTTTACCGTCCTTTGTAAAGAGATATCCAATGTACAAGTGACACTATACAGCGATTTTATTAATGTCTTTGCTTGTTTTACTTTTTCAATGATTCTTATAATTTTTATTTTAAAAAACCCGTAATACACTGCAGTCGAGAACAAAAGGATGTACATGTAATATAACGAGAATACTTATTTTTCTGAAATATTTTCTTAGCAAGTTTTCTCAATAAGTCAACTAAATTACATCAATATAAACCCTATCCAGTCTACCTTTTTTAACAATTCAAAGGTATATTTAAATCTTTAAAAAAAAAAAAAAAAAAAAGTAGAAGAAGGTTTATAATAGATGCCAAAATCCCAGTAAATTATTACAGTCCATTTCAAACGTAATATATAACATAACAGTTAGTCGTATTTTAAGATGCTGGTTAATAGTTATTTAAATTTTTAGGCTAGTGTAATTTTAATAAGTTCAAATATTAACTTATAATATATATTTTTTTAAATATTAAAAAATATTTATTTTTCGATGAACGTGCTAAGTTTACAGACAAATCTAAGCAAACAACATTACAGAGAAATTCAATCCGCCACATTCGCATTGTTTTCCTCCTGACCTTGAGGTGATGCAAGATATATTAATTGCATAGCTCAATGAAACAGTTCCATTGTATCCTCTTGATCGGGGAAAAATCAAAGGAAAAAAATAACATATTTCTTCGATGTTTAGAAACACTTTTTCAGCATTACTCCTCAAAACTTTCTTTTACTATCCGCTTAAAAATGTTTCGGGATATTATCCCGTCTTCAGACTGCAATTAACATATTTTTTAATATAAAAATCGTTTACGTTTCACTTAAACAATACACTCTAAATAAATTAAACTTAAGCTGATATATTTTAACCTACCCTGCTTATTAGGGTTCAAGAGTCTCTTTCATTATTATTTTGTTTGTGTTTTCTTATTATCAAGTAAGTGAATTGTAAGAAATTTTTATATAAAGAAATATGTAAATTGCAGTCTCAAGATGGGATAATATCCCGATACATGTTGGCTGGATAATAAATTAAAGTTTTGAGGAGTAAAAGTATATCTAAAAATAAATGATAGACTCCTTTACTCAAGGATTAAAAATTTATCTAAGATGTTAGGATAAATTCTATGCTTTAAAATGTAAATCTTACTTAAACCTAAAATTCAAGTTTAAAATGAAGATATATGATTCACCGGAAAACAGAAAAAGAAAAAAGTGCAGAAATATAGGACTATATTTTTTGAGGAACAATACTTTTATTTTTCCAGAATTATAAATTTATTTTCAGAACTATATATTGTCAATAAATATTTTATGGAATGACCATGGTAAAGCCGTTCTATGTAAGACATGTAGTTCCGAATTTTAGACCTCTTGAGGGGTAGTAGAACAAGAGTTAGGAACTTAATTTATCTTATTGTTTAATCCAGGATATCAGAATTGTTTAATATTTCAATTGAATTGATATGATAATGCATTGGCTTTCTGATCATAAGAATCAGAAGAATTTCGAATTTGTTACAATCGTAAATATTTAGATAGTTTTAATGGTTTTCTTATTTTAAAAATTTAAAAAAAGAATTTTTAATTTTATGTTTCAAAAAAGTATTATGTTTATTTTTCAAAATGTTTACTTAAGTTAAATTAAATCGTCACCATTTGTTAATAAGAACCCAAAACATATGTTAAATGACGTCATATATTAAAAATGTTGCCGACATTCAGATCTCACGGAGGAGGCAACTCGTCTATTAAACGCTAATAGGAACTTGAGAATCATACGGAACTTGATTAGCAAGTCGGAGTATTAATCAAGAAAAATTGGTTAACTCATTCGATCAGGACTTTATAGAGTTCAACTCAAAAGGATTCTAGAGATTTCGCAACAAAACTTGACCGTGGCATCGTACAAACTAGTCCCATAACACAACCGCTACTTATAGTTGTATGTCACGAACGTTACGTAAGTTGATGTGTATTGCGAGAAACTAATTTTATAGTAAGCATTAAAATAAAAAAAGTTTTAATAATTTTTAAGAAGGCGATGTTACTCAACGGATATAGTCATATCCTTGATTATATCCATTAAGTATATATAGGGTAAATCACTAGTAATGGTCACCATTAAGAAAATACCCAGGTGTTTTTTCTTATAATGTTTTTAGTAATACTGGGAAAAAAAAATTAATAGCTTATCTCATTCAAAAAACGATTATTTAGAACATCCTTTTTGAAAATTTGAATTATCTGTCAAAGCAAATATTTTATTCTATTTTTTGTAGATATAATTTTGAAGCTATCAGTTATGGGCAATTTTAATGGTATCGACGAGTTATGGTCACCTCAAATATCAGTTATGGGCACCAATGTTTTAAGAGTGATTTGTACATTTAGATTTTAATTTTTCAACCTATGGGTAAACTGAAATTATTGGAGGATCTAGGAGCATAAAAGAAGTTCAAACAAAATATTTATAAATAACAATATTTATTCTTTTAATTTCAAATAAAACGTGTAACGTAAAGTATTGTAAAGCAAATAATTAATTAACGTTAAATAATAGTCATATTTATTATAATCATCAAATATAATCTTCAGAATCGCCAACTTCGTCCTCATCATCGATACATAAACAGAAAGGACAAACGAATTCGTCACCATCTTCTTCATCCGGTAAATTTGCTTCGAATGATTTTGGTAAACATTTGTGGTGGTAAATACGTTTACATTCAGTGCATTTGTACCCACCCTGTTTGACATTTGAGCCGCATTGAAAACAAAGCCCAACTGCAGATGATGTTTCTGAAAAAAAATAAAATATATATATTACTATTGTTATCCCCATCGCCTTCTTATACACAAATCAGTTAACTTACTTGGAGCTGATTTTTTTTTTAACTTTTCAGTCTTTTTCTGGATACGCATTTTTCGTCTGTCTTCTTTTTCGATAGCTTCTTGCTCCTTCTTTCCTTTCTTTTCATTGTAAAAACGTTTCCAATGGCTTGAAGAAACAACAAATGGCCATCGCTCAACATTTCTTTTTCCTTTCCTTTTAGGTGATTCTGGCCAAAACAAAGGTCTAGCTAACCCAGATCCCTTATTTAATGCGTCTGGGAATAAATTTCTACGAACACCTGATGTTGATGGTACTGCAGAACTATCAAGAAGCGAAGTTAAAGGAACTGACTGATGTAATATATTATCAAAATTGGATTCATCTGGACCAACTGCCCTGGAAATGTTGTCTGTTAGTTCTGGATGGAGTTTACTCCCCTCTTCAAAAAAACTATGTATCTTTTTTAGGCAAGTTTCTGCTTCATTTAATAAATTATTTGCTTAATTTTTTGAAGTATACTAACTCCGGCCATCCCTTCAAATTTATTTTTACTCAGAAACTTTTCTGAATCACTTGGTGTGGAGTCACCTACATCAAAATCCATCGTTTCAATAATGTTAGGTTCGGGCTGAGCACTTGTGAGAAATCTTTCGTAATTTATTGAATCTGGATTCCACGGATATATGCCCGTGGCTTTAAATCCGTTAATTATTACATCTGGATTAATTTTTTCTAGTACCGTTTGCAAAAGTGGTGCAAAATCTTTTTTGGTTAGCTGTTTACCCAGATTAGAAATTTTCCATTCGTTAACTGAAGATTTCCAAAATTCTTTTAACGGCTTAAATACCGAAACATCTGCTGGTTGTAGTAATCTTGTTGCATTTGGGTACAGGGAAATCAAGATAATTCCAATTTCTGTGCATAATTCACTAAGTTGGCGGCGGGTCAAATGGCTCTTGTGGCCATCGACAAATAAAATAACCGGTCGTTGAATGTTATTTTTCTGCAAAAATGGGCCAAAAATATTTGCGATGTATTCATAGAATACTTCTGCTCGCATCCATCCCGTCTCACTACGCCCTATGCCCCAATCACCGGGAACTGACTGAACAATGTCTGAAGGAATCCGTTTATAGGGAAATATTAACATAGGTGGGACCTTCATGCCAGATGCTGAAAAGGTAAACATAACAGTAATGGACGACTTAGGTTGGCCTGTGTCTATTTCGAGGACATTATGGCATCCCTTTTTAGCCAAAACTGGGGCTGAGTTCTTTGGGCAAAGCAAAAAGCCGCTTTCATCTCCATTGAATATTCTGGATGGCTCTGAAAGAACATCAATATCTACATTGTCCTCCACTAAGATATTTGTTACGTGTGAAAACCACCCTTTGATATCTTTTTCCGACACACATGCACTGGCACTGGTAACGGATTCGGTTGCACGGAGCGATAAAATTAGGTGGCGTTTTAAAAAACCCCTATACCACCCATCCCCAGGTAAGTCATTTTTAAATACGCCAGTTCGATCATTTAAAACCATCATTTCCTTAACAGATAGTAAAAGATCAATTTTTCTTCGGGGAAACCTTTTCTCGCACATTCAAGTACCCATTCTTCTAAAAGTTTTTCCTCGTCCTCTGTTAACAACGGCAACGGGCCACATTTTGTTTTTCCAATCCCTTTTAATCTGCGAGTGAGTGTCATTCTTGGAATCCCATATCTATATAATAAGAAAAGTAATAATAGAAATACCAATTTAATAGGTACATTAAATGAACAAATAACTTCGATAAGTTTGAAAGATGAAACATACTTGATGCTGGCCGATAGGACAGATGTTTTTTCCTCTTTTATTTGTTTTATTGCTTGAAGAATGTCTTCTTCAGTATATTTATTAGTTTTTTTCGGCATCCTGGACCTTTTCAAAAATATATAATTCTAGTTCATTAAAAATTATATTGAATGTGTAAGATGTGCCCATTATGCATTTTCGCTGCCTAATACTAGTTATGGGCACATTTTTCTAGTAATGGTCACCTATGACCATAACTAGTAGCACTGTTCGTAAATAATTAATTTTAGAATATTTGAAATCAAAACGAAATTTAGAGTCTAATGGTGGTATTTTCACTGAAAAATTCGAAATCCAGTTATGGGCACACCAGTGACCATAACTGAATTTTACAATCAAATTAATCCAGTTATGGGCACATCTATTTTTTAAATTAAAAAATGGGTTATTTTAATAGTTATTATAACTCAAAAAATCACGATTTAATAAAGAATCAGCACATACCTTTAATTCCAGGATTAAACTGACCAAATACTCAGAAGATCCTTAAGAAGTCCAGGTTTCCAAACGGTCTCGCTTAACAAAGAGACAACTCGGCCGTAGCAAGTTTGGGACTGAGTCATATTTCATTTTATCGAGAGGAGAGGGTTTCGCGGAAACTTATAAAAAGTCGATGCTTATTGTTGAATTGCATTGTTAACAATTCATGGAAAAAAGCTGACTCATAGGACTTATAGAATTCTTATTTTTTGGATTCAAAATAAACATTTCCCATAACTAGTGAGCTGACCATGACTAGTGATTTACCCTAGTATTGATAAAATATAGCCCGAGTTCGAGTCCGTCTGAAGGCAGAAAATATTATTTCTGTTGTATCAGCAGTGGATCGACTTTGAGGTTGGAGACCTTTCTAGGGCACACCCAGCCTCTACAAAGTGGGTAACCTTAAATGGGGGAAAAATCTAGCGATAGAGCGTGATTTGGGCCAAACCTTCTCTTTCATAACCATTGTCCCAGTACAGTATATCCTTACTAAATACTGAACCCAAGACTCTTCGTGGGTTGTAGTAGTAAAGGATTTTTTATTTTATTTTTTTGTTATAAAAACTGGCAAAGTACATAGTATATTAAATTATTTACTTAGGATGTAGTTAAATATTTTTTAATCAATTGTTTTTTGGTAGATAATGAAATTATTTTTGTCACGATCTGTATTCCGAATAAAATATTTCTAGTCTATTTCTTATCAATTATCTTTTAACGAAAATTGAAAGGTAGAAATCACTAATTTTTATCAGCTTTGATAGTGAATAATTGGATTATTCCGATATTCATATTTAAATGTATAATTAATATGGATAATAGACCATTAGAAACAAGTATATTTGTATGTATAACATATACTTGTTTAATGACTACAGAATTTGTTTTGTATTAAATTAAATACAATTGATATTATCATAAAAACTTTCCATCAAGTTGCAGATAGTTTGAGTAACTAGAAATATCTAAAACCAATAGAAATAATCGCTGGGATATGCTGTAATATTAAGAGTTATCACAGCACAAGTCCAATGACCTCCGATTGATGCAGCCTTACAAATCTACAAAGGCAGTTGATATCGATCCTATGGCATCAAAAAGGTTTCCGCGTAACCGCTCCTCCGATCACATCATGATATTTCGTGTCATTAAGGTGAACGTCAAGATGCCCAAGTTGAAAAGAAGTATTGTAAATAACTTACTTAAGGAATGGAGCAGGAGGTAGAAAAATAACAAGATTACTCACCTGAAAAAAAAAGAAAGATGTATTAGCTTATTCATCCAACTAAAATGCAATAAGAAAAAATAGTATAAAGGATAAACGTTTTATATAAGTCTTGATATTTTTATGTAAATAACGAATTGATTTTTCATTATTAAAATAATATTCAAAAAAAACATTATTTAAAAAAATATAATTTATCTATAGTTACACTGTATACAATATATACAATCAGTGAATACAGTAAATACCCATTAGTCGAACTTCAATAATTGCTCTACATTTGAAAGACTCTTGGCCATCTTCTTTTCAGACGCCTCAGAGGGTTATCAGGAATCAGGTAAGAAACAAGTTGGAAGACTGGTGGATTCGAGTGGGTGTCTAGCTGTCATGGAAGGATGGATATATTGTTTGGGACAAATCTGCTACATACGGGACATTTAGATTATTATGTGGAAGTTTATTTGTGACGTAATAAGGAGCATTGTGGATTTTACGAAGGATTTTGGATTGTAAGTATTGGATATGAGAAGAATTGGAAGGTGGATTATCATTGGAATGAAGCCCCAAAGTTAAACTCCGTACGTCCAAATAGGTCTAATTACTATCATGTAAATAAGTCTATTGTAATTAATTGGAAGCTTTGAACACTTTCTCTAGTAAATGTTGGAGTAGTAAGAATTCAATAATTTAAAATATAAATATTAATGTCATCATAAAAGAAAGTCGAATAAATTTAATTTTCAATGAAGTATATATTGTTATATATAATGAAGTATATATATAATAGATGCAGTCAAGGAGACACAATTCAATAGTAATTTAATTTAGTTTCGGCTTACAGTGCAATCCTTCATCAGGGTTCGGTTTAGTCCAACAGGAGACCAATAACAGTCCGCCATATTGTTTTTAAAATTACCTTTAAAACATTTATAAACTGAATAATTTTTTTTTTAAAAAGCAGTAACTATTAAAATAAATAATTTATGTTATTATAATAGAGGAGAAAAAAAAAAAGCGAGAGGACAATATGTAAACTTCGCTGGATTTAAATATATAATGAAAGCATAGCACTTTAATCGGAAATGGAAAAAAAAAAAATGAAAGCACATGACTACAGGAAGCAGGAATTATTTTTCACAAGAGAATTCAGAATAATTAATAACAATAAAGAAAATTATTTAAAATTTTACGAGTTTCAACAGAATACTGTACTAAGCAGAACTTATTTAATTTATTCAAATATTATCCTTTTTAAAAATATTTGAATAAATATTCCAAGCAATACTAATGATTAAATATATTATTATTATTTCTTAATTTTGTATTATTAAATAGAATGTTTAAAATATCATTAGATAAATTAAAAAAATATAATAAATTCAAAAATAGTCACTTAGACATTGAAGAAATTCAAAATTGTATTTCCTGAAAAACATATCGTCAATAAGTTTAATTTCAAGGACTCGTAAATTCGTAATAAATTCCACAAGTTATTACTTCCCGTTTTAGTACAGCCATTGTTCTCAGGAAGTCGAAAATTACATCCTTAAGAAGAACCATTACAGCAAACAAGAATATCTTTGATTACTAATATAATAAACTTTTATAAAAAGTAAAATAATTTTTGTTTAAAATAAAAATGAGGGTTGTTTTGAAACAAAGGTAGTTTATATATAAACACAATGGTTATGTCCACAATATAAATATTTTGTGTGAACACATAGGCAAACTGTTCAGTACAGATGTGGACTGAAAAGAAGCTGGATGAGAGACCTACTTACATTTAAGTAAATCAAAGACAAGGAAGTGGTGCCATTGGGTGCTATCTCTCTTCATACCTTTATTTTTTTCAGCACATCTACTGATTGTCGATTTTATAGTTGACAGGTGAGAATTAAAAAAAATCAAATGCACAACTATTCTAATAATAGAAACTATAAAGTTATTAAGTGGGACGTAAACTCATAACACCTAATTTGAGTATAATGAATGTTATAATCACTATAATGGCAGTAACTTTACACAGCAGCCAATACCTATTAACTTTAGATCATTGTTTTTAAAAACATGGATAGGTCGTTTGGTGGAGATCTATAGTTGTTTTTTTCAACATTTAAAAATGTTTCCTAAAATTTATATCTGTAATGAAATATTACAAACGGCGAATTTAATATAATATGAACATCAATCATGGATCAGGTTGGCATGGGACTGCAGCCAGTCATGCATACTCCAGATGATTTAAAATGTGGGACTAGGAGATATGTCATTCAGCGCTTGATGTCGTCTAATGCTTTTTAGACATTAAGGATTTCTGTCAAAATCTCCTAACGTGTACATAAAAGAAATACGGCAAATTTTCAAAACAGCGGTTAATTGAGATCATACTGTATAATTCATCAACGTGTTACGTCCTTCTAGGAGATCCTAGTTGCTAATTACACGAAATTTTTCAGGTGTGACCCAGATCCAGTACATTACGGTTACAGTGAAATATGTTTTCCTTTCGGAGCGGCATTATGGGCTACATGTTAATCAAGCCATGACACTACAGGCTGCAAGGCCCCCTTTTTTGAGTAACTGTTCCAACAATTCTGTTCACCCGCCCATGGTCGACATACCTCTGGAACATGTTTACATTCGCAACATAAAACGTCAAAAAGTGTCCGGATATTATTTATATAAACTAAGTTGTTGAGGATTAGTAAAAAATAAGCAATATTTGGGATTACCAAAAAAGTTTTTTATTCTACCATCGTTTTGGTCATATCAGGGCTTCAAGAAATAGATGAATACAGAATCAAAAGAGAAAAGGAAAAAAAATACATATTAAAAAAAAATTAAATTAAACAAAAATCTTTTTCAACTTTCTCTACAATAAAATAAAAAAAACAAGCCAAACTGGTTTAAGGAAACTGAGAAGGACCTACGAGAGTTAAAAATTACAGAAGAGATGCTTCAATTCCGCAAAGAAGATAACCAAATATAAAATGAAGAGGTTTCAGGACAGGGCGAAGACCAAACGACTATACAGCATTTCTGAAGAAGAGAGGGCACCAAGATCAGAAAGGACAAAGAAGTACAGGGAAAACAGGAAAACAAGACTCACTAACCTCTGATTGATTTATCTTACCCCAAAGTGGGTGAAACGAAATAATAAAAAAAATCTAATTAAATTAAAAATATTAAAGTAAATTTAATGCTCTACAACTTTGATTCGGATATTTTTTCAGAGAAACAATGGCGTAAGCCACTAGAAGCAAATGTTTGACAAAAAGTTAGGTAAACATTTTTATTTGTCGAATATTATCGATTTCCAATAACGTATACCTCGAAAATAGTTGGAAGTTCGACACATATGTATTAGCACAATTTTATAGAAAATTAAATAAGCTTGAAGTTTTATATGCAACATATTTTTCAAGAGTCCACCGTTTCTGAGATATAAACGAAAAACTCAAAAATAAGACCTACCCACTGTTAGCTCACCCCCCAGGGACTGGGAATTTCAGTATTTTTATCTTCTAACTACTCCTAAAGAAGCCCTGAGGTCAAAAATAATCGAATATATTATGCACTTAACAGTTTATTGACTGGATTATTAGTAGTAACAAATTAATTTTCATCTAGTATGTAGGGTCAGTAAGTATAAAAAGAGTCGAGCAAATGAAATAGCTTCAAAGTAAGGAAGATAAGAGAATAATTGCTGCTATTAGAGAGAAGGTGGTGTAAAGGAGCGAGAGGAGGGCAGACAGAGGAGAGGTTGGCTTCCTCCTGAGGACCGGTTCTGCGGCTTGTCCTTCGCCGGCTCCACGCCTACCCTACATCTTCATCCTACCCACAGCTGGTCCTTACAGCGACCTCAAGTTCAAGGCTGGTCCGTCGTCTCTTCTGAAAGATGGCTCCAAGCCATGGATATTGCTGATTAGAAACAGATGTGCGATTGGAATAAATCAACAATTGGGGTCGCTGAGAAAGAAAATTTTACTTAAGTAGCAAATATGTGACCATCAAATCAAGATAAGCAATCCATAAAACAACGCATTTCTTCGACTGATTTACCTCGTAAACTCTAAAAAAAGAAGGAAAGGAAAATTTTGAGGCGTGTCCATTCTCGATTCCACTGATTCATGGAAAAGAAATTGGTATTGAGAATCGATGTCCCAAAGTCGAATTCTAGGAACCGATCGATACTGCTGAGTTGGCGATAGTTTTGTGCATACAACTGTATGCAATACACAGTGTGACTAGAAATTAGATGCGGAGCCGGTAGGGGAAGATAGTACAGGCTAATCTGAGTCAATTTTACTCAATAAGAACTACTCTCCGAAAATTGGCCGTTTTCGAGTTATACTAATTTTTAAGATTTTATAAAATCAATGTCCTTCATACGTTAAACAAGTCATAAAACTTTTTTAAAAAATTTTATGAGGGGTCGCATGAAAACTTTAGTATCTGATCAAAATCCTGTATCCACAATAGTAGACTTCAGAAACAGGATAATACATGCAGCACAAGAAATTCAAGCCTCTCTTAGGAATTCGGCGGTAGTAAAATCAGCTGTAATAAGAAGAACTCGTAAGTGCATTAGAAATAGAGGGCGCCATATTGAAAATGTATTATAAAAATAAAAAATGTAGTCTCAAACAAATTACCCAATGTTAAAGTATGATTTTGTATTTGTAGTATTTTCATTGTTTTTTCCTTCCTCCTCTTTAATATACCTCATCTGAAAGGTAATGAAACGTAGATGTTTTCTAATTATTTTGTACGAAAAATTTGTAGGTGATTTTTTCTAGTAAATTTTAAAAAAATAAAAATTGAACTATCTTGAAGCTTACAGCTAGAAATAACGTGAATAATGTAAATCTGAGTATCAATTTTCGTATTTTAGAATATTTTTATTATAAAACCTAAAAAAAAAAAAAAAAAAAAAAATCAGATAAAACAACAAATTTGTTAAGTTTTATGACTTGTTTAACGATTGAAGGACGTTAATTTTATAAAATCTTAAAAATTAGTATAACTCGAAAACTGCTAATTTTCGGACAGCAGTCCTTATAGTAAAATCGATTCAGATTAGCCTGTACTATCTCCCCCTACCGGCTCCGCATCTATTTTCTAGTCACCCTGTATATAAATTCAACAAGTAAATCTGATAATTCTAAAAATGGCATGTCAAATGCTTGAAGGCAACTACCCATTGGTAGCACTTATAAATGTTATGTACAATAAAGTACTATATTAGCAGGTCCCGAGACCATTATTTCAGGCGCTTCGGAGGGTTCTCTGGGATAGAGTGGGTAGCGAATTGTGATACTAATGGATTTTAATGATAATGAAGTTTGCATTGAAAGGATAGGTATCTGGTTTGGGCTAATTCAGACAGGAAATATTAAGATCTTTGTGGATAAGTTTATTAGTCACAAAGTAAGGATGATTGAGGATTTTTCTAAGGATTTTGGTTTATAAGGATAGGATACGAAATGAATTGGATGTTTTAGTAGAGCCACAAAGCTCAACTCCATACCTCCAAATATGTCTAATCACTGTTATGTAAATAAGTCTTTTGTAACTAATCGGTAGGCTAGAACCGTTTGTCAAATAAATGTTGAAGGAGTCAAAAACGACGTGCAGTTTCTTTTCGTTTTAGTCCTGTATGTGGGTTTCAAGTAAGACGTTTATCCAGATAGAGTCCTAGGTATCGGATCTGTTCAACAATTATTAACGGAATTCTGTGATAGTTAATTATAAAATATAAAAACCGATATATTTTTTATCTTACATAAGAGGTAACTTATTCATGTACTAGACCAACGCTGCTTGGTACAGAATTGAAAACGATCCCCAGCAATACTCAAGAATTGCTTCAGAAAGTCCCTTAGATGAAGATACTAATTTGCAATAGGAAAATTAAGAAATATGAAGTGCTTTTTCAAACTGCAAAATTGAAAGAAGTAGAAACATCCAATGCAGCTAGACGACAGTACCATTTAAACATATATTTTTATTTTTAGAATTCTAAGTTTCGGTACCTACACATGACAAGAAAAACGATTTACTTACTGTACAATTGTTCTTTGCTGTTTTTATGGCTTTTTCTTCAGAGTCTTTCAATTTTTGTTTTTGAACTACTCAGTTTTAAGGATGTACTAATATGCTACTTCACAATCAAAGTGATATTTAATTCATAAACATGAGCTTCTTATCTCTGATCCCTCGCGTCCGGCCGTCATTTGTTTCATGAGAGTGAGAATTTTAAATTAATTTGAATTGAATTCGTTAAACGTCTCGTAGGTTTAATGCGTATGGATATTCGATAGTATCGATACATCGATGTTGATATGACCGTAATTATCGACTTTTGATCTACTATTTCCATTGTAATTTAAATTGACAATGAGTATATAAATCCCATCTTTTTAACATCTCACAAAGTCACGAAATTCGTGGTAATCGTGGTAAAACGAAATTTCTTGCATAATTCCCTATTTTCAAGAACAGAGGCAACATGGCACATGCATGATCTCAAAAACGTAACAGTAATGTTTGACGAACAAACTTCCATAACTATTAGAGGATTCTGGAAAAAAAACACACAAAAAAAAAAACACACACACTTAATGATATTTTACGAATCCTAATTTCTTAAAAGAGAGAAGACCTACACCAACAACAAATGCCTTAGAATTCCGATTACAAGATAGCCCGATTCAACCAGGATCTAAAGCCACAGCACTAAAAGCGTTGTGTAACCATGGCTAGACTTTTACCCTAATGTAACCAGCTCTTAAATGCTAATGGTAGGGATCTGTTACTTAAACACGGTACCCAAAAAGGCAGTAAACAATATCAAAACGGCCCAGGCGAAAGGCAACGGCAATCTTTTACGAATAACGACATCCAAACAGCAGAATCGGTTACTAATGGTCCCGTTAATACCAAGTTAGTGATAGTTTAATCTAGCTTAGGACCTATCTATCTCCCGGAGAAATGTACATTTTTAGGTGTAAAAGTGAAAGCACACCCGCAATTGTTGCCTGACAGGCCTAGGGGTTGCACAATGAATAATGGCTGTCATTATACTATTAAAATTTATTGCGTTTCAGCTGCTTGTTAACACCTTTATTTCTACCATTAGGCCCGCGGAATAAACCGAAAGTTAGACCAAAGAGAGTTAAAATTATTTTTTAAACGGGAACTTTCTAATGTGAAAATTGTTGAAGTGATTACACCAAATCCAAGTCTATCCGCGCCTTGAATAGTTTAACAACAGAGAAGACGACAATTTGAAGCAAAAAGAAAGTTCTTTTTTTTTTTAAACATCAATAAGAGAGAAGATGGCCTGTGGGGAATCAATGATAAGAAATCATTAAGTCATAGACATGAGCTTTAAAATACTCCGTAATTCCTAACCACTCGTCCTAAACAGAGATAGATACAGAACTAACCATACCTGACAATTCATTCCTAGACTATAAAGTAAAAACCCCATCAGGTATTTCACATTCTTCGTGTTCAGTGGGACATATAACTACTCCTATGTATTTCAATTACATCTTATTATTTGAGTATCGAACATTTAAATTACATCAATCCAAATTTTAGTTATTTTTCCTAGAAACTAAATTACATTTTCAATAGTTCACTTTTATTTTTAATTTATTCTTCATTGATATTAACAACTGTTTACACTATATGTTGGGTTGGCAAATAAGACCGTTCGGTTTTTGAGGGCGAAATAAAAATCTGTGTATAATAGACATAACATTTGTTTTAATTTACACTATTATTTAGTATAACTTTAACCATCTTTCGAGCAATTGCATAATGCTACGTTCATAGAACGTCTAGGGTTTATTGTAAAAAAATTGATCCAAGTGTTTTTTTATGTCCTGTTCGTTTTGGAATTGCTTTCCATTCATGGAGTTCTGCAGAGACCGGAATAAGTAGCAGTCACATAGAGCTATGTCTGGTCAATACGGAGGCAAAAGGTCCCATCCAAAACTTAATAATTTATTGCGAGTGACCAACGATGTGTTGGGTCTTGCGTTATCTTGATGGAAAACAACAACTTTACATTTGCCAGTTCTGGGGGTTTTTTTAAAATAAATTGATTCAACATTTTCAAAAGCGGACAGTATAGAACTGAACCAATTGTTTGTCCTGATGGCAATAGGGCGGATGGAAATTAGGGCGACCAGACCGTGGAATTTCCTGAACGAAATTTAGCAAACCAATTTTGAAAGGTGCGTTCGGTTAAGGAATTATCCTCATAAACATTGCTCCTCTCTCTCTCTTTTTAAATGGGCTTCTGCAGCACGGTTAGCTTTTTTAAAATAATGCAGCGAAATAAGCCGAAGATGAATTATAGTTTTTTCCATGTTCACAGTGCAATGGCAATCACAATACTAAGCTAATGTAAACAATAATTTGCTTAAATGTTTGTTGAAATATTACAGAGTAAATTTTCGGAACAATGGTTGCAATGACATCTTCAACAATTGTCCAGCTTTGAAAAGTCCCAAGGCGATCCTTTTAAGAATCCTCGGAGGGTTTTTGGGAATCGAGTGAAAAGCAAGTTGAGAGACTTGTGGATTCACGTGGGTATATAGCTTGTCATGGAAGGATAGGTATCTTGTTGGGTCCAAAGCTGCAACTTATGGGGAATTTAGATCGATGCGGATAGGTTTATTTTTGAAATAATAACGATCATTGAGGATTTTACGAAATGTTTAGGATTGTAAGTATTGGATATGAGGAGAATTGGAAGTCAAAGAATAATCAGTGTAAGTGCACAATAAAACTAGTAATAACAAGTATAAATGTTAGCCCTACTACAAAGTAAGCCCCTAAACGAAAATTAGAACCCTGCGAGGTTATTTAGGACGTACGTGATCAGGGTTATGCCGAGCATTTTAATCACTCTGATAGTGCTTCCACATTCTTAACCCAAAACTACCCCCTCCCCTTTCCAACCTCAGTACATTAATACTAAAACTTAGATAAGAATGTCAGCATATTTGCTTGAAGTACGATGCGTTACAATCTGATAGTGTTTTTAAATTAGTAGTGGAACATGCTAAAATTTATTAAAAATGTTCCGTTATCGACCTACTAAAAAACTTTCCACGGTTATACACGTGGACCATTTGGGTTATAGGTTATCTAGAAACCTGTGTTAGATAATGGATTCAGGAGGAATGAAAAACGTTCATCTTTCTTTTTCGAGGAAGAGTAGTACATTTTGAATCAGATAAACGAAAGCAGCGGTCGGTTTAGGAACGGAATGGACGAAAAAATGTTTGGAGAAAATATTGATCAAAATTAAATAATACCAAACCTACCATAGAATTGTTTCTAGCTTTAAGTTTCTCGGCTCTAAGAGGAATACAATAGGTTTTTATAATAATATTTAGATAGGATTTGTATTATAAATAGCTGCAGACTATGCAAGATATAATCAAACTTACATTTATTTGTATCTAAATTTTTATTTTTATTTTTTAATAAATAGTAATTTTTTTTTTTTTTCCATTTTATGTTTTGTTATAAATCCTATCTTATAATAAATTGTATAATAATGTTACATTTTTAAACGACATTTTCAGGCAGATTTAACATAGAAAAATTTATCTGTATTGCGTATTATTATGTATTACCAATTACTTTTTTACTGGTTTGATAAATTCAGAAAATAAAGTGAATTCTTAAAAATGAAAAGTATTAGGGTATAAAGTATTTTTTTAAAATATTTTTTCCCCCCTGAAACAATTGAAATTGCCTCTATGAAAATTTCTGGGATCATATGAAATGAAACATGAATATAATATAACCTCCTAAAGAAGCAAAAGGCTTGATAGATGTTTTGAAAATCCATTAATACTGATACAAAACATAACTTTAAAAAAAAAAAAAAAAAAAAACAAATGGCTTTCACGTCACGTATATTCACTAATTGAGAGATGTGAATAAAGAAAAAAAATAAGCCATTCCAATGAAAACCATTCTAAATCACTACACAGGCTTAATTTATGGACAAAATTAAGAGAACTTAATTATTTAATGATTCTAGGAGTGGTCCATTTGGAATAAAAAAAACAATTAACAAAACAG